>JAQNBH010000002.1:6393953-6706918 GCA_028752905.1 Cladorhizidae sp. MBARI D1340-BT2
ACCCAACCATGTTTCAAT
This sequence comes from Cladorhizidae sp. MBARI D1340-BT2, assembly GCA_028752905.1. NCBI lineage: Eukaryota > Metazoa > Porifera > Demospongiae > Poecilosclerida > Cladorhizidae > Cladorhizidae sp. MBARI D1340-BT2. Next base: position 6,393,972 of record JAQNBH010000002.1, read on the forward strand.
GGAGATGGAATTTTTGGAGATTTGATCAGTGCTCTCCACCAAATGTATGTTTGAATGTGTATTTTGAGACTAGATTGGCGAGGTGGGAGTAGGCTGATATCTATGCTAATGTCAGTGCTCAGTACTCCTTTAGATTTCCATGTTGAAAACGTTGGAAGAAAACATCAAACTGGCAGCTATTGATACAAGATGTGGTCTTCGAGCCATATATACCACATTCGTGTAAATTTCTCCAACACCTTATGATCCTCTTCAGTGACAATTTCATGCATGTCCAGCTGGCCAAAAGTACTAATGAATGCAGATCACTCAGCATTATCTTGTAAGGCTTGACCTTCCCCTTTCTCATAAATGCACCACACCCGGTGAACGCATGAAAGCCTAGGACTGCTTCACTAATGATGGCACCAATGCGATGTCATACTGCATTGATATCGATCCTCCTCCTTTTGTTTACCTGATTGCTGATAAGATCATCGTAGGTCAGTGAGTACAACTCAACACCATCACTCATCAATTCCCAGCACTCTTTACCTAGAGTGAACATGACCTGGCGACCCTCTAGCCTAGAGGCATATTTTGGAGACTGCCATTCAACTTTGAGAGCTGGCTCTTGTTCTGATTGTTCGACAAGAAGCTTTTGAAATCTCAACGGACTTAATTGATGCCTGAATGTAGGTGTCATTTACAAAATCGACATGGTGGTTTTAGGCAAGGTATTCCACAATTGCTCTGCTAGTTTCCCAAAGGTTCTTGGAATGATTGATTGAGCCTGGATGTGTGCTGCAGCATCAATGATGGTAGCAGCATTATGTGGTCTCTCACTTATCTGGAAGTCCCCTTCAAGATGATGCAGGAGTGTTGATTTGTCTGTTTTCAGTGGGCATCCACCTGCAGTTGCCATACTTCAAGGAATCACTCCAAGTTCAATTGACAATGCTTTCTCCAAACTGATGTTATGTTGAGCAGATAAAAGGACGACCTGCTAAACAAATTGCGCTGAGCTTGTATAGAAATACATTTGTTCCTGGCCTTGATAGTCTTTCTCTCTGCTTGCTTTTGGAATGTCAGACGGTTCCTCTTCTTGATTGGCTCATGAAATTTTACAGAGCCTCCAGATATTCGCAGTAGGAAGTGTTTCAATGCTCTTTCTCCAGGTGTATCATCAAGGGGGTCGACGACTAGTTCTTGAGATGCAGAATTCCAGAGGAAAGGCATACAATAACGTTTTGTCTCTCAGTGTCAAATGGATTGATATAGCTTTTGATCGTGTTCATATATGGTCCTTATCACTGACTTCCTAATTTGTGCTGCCCTAACATCTTTGTGGAGATGCTTAGACTCTTCTTTTCCACGCATTCCAGCAATCTCCAACAATGTCAAGAATCCTTGAATCGAAAGCAGCAGCTTCAAATGCAACTTCAATTGCAGCACCTTGTGAAACATGACTGGGAATATATATACTAGTTCACTGCGGTAGTTTGGTTGCCAGAATTTGATGGTATGGCCGAAGTGTTTCATTAGTTTAGCCTTGAGTTTGTATGTTTTGTAGTCCTGACTATAGAATCTAGGGGATGATAAAATAGTCAAGGTATCTCTCCCTCAACATTGTGATACGTTCTACGTGTGCTCCCTTGATGATTTGATTATCCACATGTTCACATACATGGTGAAATGCAGATTCATGTGCAGCCAAGGATTCTTTGGAATCGACTGATTCACTGGTTGTGGCAGATAATCCTTTTTCGGGTGGGATATACGACTCAAAGCATGATTTGTGATATTTTGCTTCCTTGGCAATCAGATCCAAATGAAGTAAAAGACATCAGTTTAGGGTCTTGATTTAAGATATTTTTCTCTTTAATTTCAGACTCACGTGACTTAGAAGCTAACTTGATCAGTTTATCAAACTTTTGGTTATGCTTTTTCACCCTCTTACAACACAAGAAGCAATGATCCTGAGGAAGTAGAGTTGATGTGTTGGATTTGCTTTTTTGGCGAGGATTTTTAACCACGTCACATTCAATCTTCAATCTCACTATGATTTCGTTTAGTAATTCTTGAAGTTGATATGAAATGCTGATAACACTTACGATGGTAGCCATGCCTATGCTATCAGGGATGCCTTCATATATACTGCCACACTGCTCAGAGTCTGTTTTGCCAATTAACTGACGGGTCCTTGCAGCTTTTTGTATTGATTCAAAGATTGCTTTGCTAACTGAATATATTTTATCCTTGCATCCTGGTGTATAACAGACAATACAATCAAGTGTTCCCCTTTTCTTGACATCCTTCTTCAATTGCAGTGGTTTCTCATCAGCCATTATTACCCACTTGAAACAAATAAGAGCAATTGAAAATTACACAAACTCTAGTAGCTAGTCTACGACAGCTAACTAATGGCTGCCTCACCTTGCTTTCAAGTTTCAATGAATTCTGAAGATTATAATGTGCAACATCAATTATACAAATTATCTGTATATTTGAACAACTAGTCCACAGAGAAGGGCCCTGGTAACACAATAAGCTGGCTAACATTAAACCGGCTATATACTAGCCAAACAAAGGTAGCTAACAGACAAAAGACTACTGAGCATGCAAGATTGAATTCAGGATGCAGTTAATTAATTAGTATTACACTAAAACAAAACCAAGTCTATTCATAAGTTACTACTAATAAAAAGAAAAGTACATGTATGTGAAAAAACATAAATCAGAAGATGCAAGTTGATACTATCCAATTGACACTGCCTAATTAATTATGAATCTATGCCAACTACCTCACCAGTGGCCTTTTTTTTTTACAATGAAGACCTCAAAATGGACAAAATTAATTGTGTTTCCAATGAATTTCTCCAATCCCAAATTATATTACACATAATTTACATCAATTGGATTTAAAAAATTGTATTTGTATCAAATTTAGCCAGCAGTGTAGCCAGCAGTGCACAGCGGCCATCTTGGATTGCTCATTTACCATACTTGCAACCAAAAATTGCATGTATATCAAGCATTTTTGTAAACAACTGGGTTTAAACTAACATAAAATCACAGTGGCAGTTATATAGACTGGGGGGGGGAGGGAGGGTTTCGGCAGCCCTTGGACTATTTGAAGAGCTGAAGTAGAAAAGTGCACCCAGGAGTACTCTAATCCACATGAGCTAGGTAGCCCAGAAATAATTATTTACTCTTTCGTTGCATATGCCTTCTTTGAGCACCATTATCTTATAAGAGAGTGGAGTCATCATATCCTCTCTATAGGCTGTCTCAACTTAAATGTAACATTGATTTTCAGGTCACTGTTTGCCAGTTTTGTTCCATCCAGATTCAGTGTGCCTTTAACTACATCATCCTCACTAAAATAAGATATCGGTGACAATTCCCGGCATTGTTCATATTAAGGCAATGCAGGACAGAAAAGTAAACTATCATGCACTACCTAGTAGGATTTTGTGATTATGCCAATTTGGCTAACACAAGAAGGACTGACTGACTCCTCCAAAGGTCCAACCAGTCTTCATGCTCCTATCCCTGCTGAAATGTAGTCACTAACCGCTGGTGACCAGGCGTTTTGCGTGATTCTTGACGCTGGCTCTGATCATGGGCCATGGCAATTAAAATCAATGTGGAATCCCCTCTATAAACCAGCAAAGCAAATTTAATGTCAAGTTGTGGAGAAAATAAATCTATCCAGTTGCTGAGATATACCAATGATAGATATCTAGATCACTGGACTCAGATTAGTCTGTTGTCTGCTGTTCTCTCTGCTAATCCATCTAAATCTTTGTTCTGCTAGTCTATGTTTTTTCTTGCCAGTATGTCTGCTGGTCTCTCTGCTGGTTTGTATGTATCTGCCTGCTACCTGTCTTCTGCTCATGTGTCTTCTTGCCAGTCTGTCTGCTGGTCTCTCTGCTGGTTTATATGTGTGTGCCTGCCAGTCAGTCTGCAGGTCTGTAAGTCTCTGCCTATAAGTCGGTCCAATGGTCTCTATGTTTCTACCTAGCAGTCTGTCGGCTGATCTGTATGTATCTGACTGCAAATCTCTGCTGGTCTGTGTGTCTTCTTTCCAGTCTATCGGCTCATCTCTATTTATCAGTCAGTCTCTTAGTATGCCTACCTGCTAGTCCGTCTATGTTCTATGTGTCCGACAGCCAATCTTTTGTCTGCTGATCTGTCTGCCAGTCTATAAACTGGATAGCTCCTCTATTATCCATATCTCTAATTACAGAAATTATGCTGCACAGTTTCGAGCCAAGGTAAAATTTTAAATAAGTTATCTGTTATCACTCTATTATTGTATGTCCTATGCCTAAGTTTGAATTTATCATATTGCTTTACCATGAACCCTTTACTAAGTTGTGCTTATCCGTCCTTACTCTGAACTTTCAGATGTAATGTGTAATGATACAGTCTCAAACCCTACATTATTGGTGGAAAATGTACAATATAGTGCTGTACTGATATATAGCTCCACCAGAGCTACTGTCTGGATACCAAAACGTAAAGTCATGGTCTGGTAAAAGCTACTTCACCCTGCCATAGCCTATCCAGACATTGCTGTTTCCTGCTCTGCCTCCCAAATACTTAATCATCTCTCAATGAACGTTCAGTTAACATTACAATAGCCTTCTTCTTGAAATAAAATTCTCTCGACATTTTGACTAGATGTTCTAGTTGATCAGGAGCATCATACATAGGCAAGCATGTCTCATGCTCCTGCAACCTGATTGCATAACAATTTATGTCAGAAGTAATTATTATGACCTCATGCAACTAACTCGTGGTATTCCTGGGACCATTGGAGCATGGTATAGTGGCCACCAAAAGTCTTCTCCATCCATTGCTTTAGAAAGATACCGCTTGAGAGTTTCCATACCACCTCCATGACAGATTCTTCCCACTAACATTTGGGTGAAGGGTATGGTGCTTAGTATGGTAATAACCATGACAGGCTCAAGGCTGCCAGTCCTAGCATTTATATATCAGATTTGGTAAAGACCATGAAAGGTTCAAGGCCTGGTCAGTATATCAGGATAGACCAGCAAGACAACTGGGCATAAATGATACCTATACATATGCTAATGGTGGAAGAATTACCAAGGCTAACTTAACCATTCATAGCTCTGGCTATGGTAAGTTGCAGATTGCAATATCCACCACATGTTCTGAGTGCATAAAAATTATTTCCACATTTTATAATTACATCTACTAAACAACAGAATAACTTTCATATAATTATACCTTTCAAACACATTCCTACCATATAGGATCAAACAGAAAACTTGCTTACCCATATTATGTTGGTATGCAGAACGTGCTATGTTACATCACTTATCAAGAATATTTCAGTAAGAAAATAATTTTAGACGCTGGATAATTCTACTATCCACTACATTTTGTCTGTACAGAACATAACACATTTCATTTCTAACTGAAATTTAACATGGGATGCACAAATGAAATATGATACAAACTTCCATACACACGTTCCTGCAAATTTCAAAAGTAAAAAATCTTTTGTGGTCCAGTGTATATTAACACTATTCACACACATACATAAACAAATATACAAAGGCTTATTGTGTGGTATTTTTTTCCGTGTACCGAGTAGTAAAGAGATTATTGATTGACTGGCTAGAATCTCAGTGATATTAGAGCAAACACTTTTAAGCACCAGCTGCAAGATGCCTACACTCGTGTATGACCCCAGATAGCATGTATGCTGGAAAGACAAACTCATGATCTTACACACAACCATTGTCCCTAAAGTAGTTTCCTGAAAACTACATCGACCATGGAATCATTAGAAAAAAATATTGTCAAGGCACACAGACTGATTTGATTGTTAGCATAACACAATGCATCCATAAGTTATGAATGTGTATTATTCATTATCTCATAGTAACTTCATCCATGCGTAGAGTTTGTTCAATATTTCTTAGAGTTCTGTAAAGTTGTGGAGTAGAGTTCATGCTTTTGGTTAACATTTTGGATTGTAGAAGAAGGGTCCATAAACAAATACATATTATAAGTAAAACAATGTGGATCTAAGCATCATGCTGCCATCGATACAGTTTTGTGGATTCTCCTGTTCCTGTAAAATTTCAAGCAGACATCATTATTTGACATGATGTAACCAATAACAAATTTTTGCTCTATAAAATTAGTTCTGGTTGCTTGAAGTTCATATACCCATGCATGGGTCAGGTCTTTCAGAAGCACAATTGTTCCAAATATCCGAGGAAATGTCTGACTATGTCCAACAAAGTTGATCTCTCTAGTGCTGGCTGTTATTGAGATCACTTGCCCTTCAGCGAATTGAACCACCACAAACATACCATCATTAACACACTCTCCCCAAACCACATCTTCTCCATTGGACATGAAACCGATAGGAACTGCAGAGCCTATCTGAATTCTCCCATTGATCTTATGAAAAGAAATGTTTCCATCTTTGTAAGTCCAGTAGTATGATTGGAGCAAAAGGAAGGAAGTAGTATTGTATTTACTTTATTTGTGCATTGTCAATAAAATATGTTATAACTGTCTCATATGTTTCTGACGCATGGAAGATAAATTCTGAAGGATTCATAACTTCACGTGGTAGATCAAAGAAAAACTTTGTCTCGAATAAGTTTATCGAGTCAATTAAAATGAGAACAATGTTCAGCCTTGATTTTGTATTCGGGCACGTTCCTATCACATCCTCTTCTCTAAGTACAGGATACAATACTATTGATGAAATTTCACACTCCAAAATGGAAATATTGAGAGTATGTTTCTCTCTGAATGTAATAGATTTGCCATAAATTTGGTCATATGCTACCAAACCAATATGGTCTTGCAATGGTATCGCCACAATAACTATATTACCAGTCTTTATGAGGGTGGGATGTGGGCACCTTTGATAGTTCATGCCACATGCCTCAGTAGAAGAAAGGTACAATCCTTCAAAAGTTGTCTTTTTAATGTTATTAGAGTCGGAATTTTTGTAAAGAAGCTGAGCACCGCTGCTTGTATTGACAAGGTTCCATACTCATTGACTACAAAAAAATAATTATTTGCTATGACAAAGCAATATGCAAACCATATGTAGGATAGCATACACTGCTTGAGTGTTAGTCTGCTATCTGGAATCTCACCTCTCGCTTCAAGTGTAAGAAACATTGCCACAATTATGCAGACGGCATACCCCATAGAAGTATAAACCTTCATATTATATCTCCAAAGGGCACCAAGCAGATGAAATAGGCGGACAGTCCCATTAACTCAAAAGTAAGCTCATTAATGTTCCCATGGTAATACTTTGCGCATATATGCGTAAGTTTATTTAGTTTCCCCGGCATCGCCTTCGTCTGGATACGGTTTGACCGCCTCGGTCTCCTCATTGGCCCTCTCTCTGACTGTGATACGTTCATTCTCAACATATTAGGAAAGTGGAAGAAAGCCTTGTCAGTCTTCTAAAGAATCATAGATGGAGACCTCCCTCCTAGTCATGTCTCTCCCTACCCAAGGTTGCCTTTGCCCCCAAATGTTTTCCCCTAAAGGTACCTTGACTAACTTTGATTCTTCCAAAGGCCAGTTGAGTCATCGATTGTAGGTGAACTTATTTCTGACTGGGCTTGGTTGAAAGCCATCTTTCCAGTCTTACTTTGTGGCCTCTCCTTCAGACTGGCCTCTCTCCTTATCAAGCTGCCTTCCTTGGCTACCTCAATAAGTCTCACAATCTAGTTGGCAAAATCCTTGAACAGGTTCCTGAAGCTTTTTATCATATGTACTCTGCTCTGGATGATCTGGCTCTGGCTGCTGGCATAGCTACCAGCTTGACTCTCCTTGGAAAAACATAAAACATTTACATCCCCATCAGGTAGCATGTCCTTTCCCACTACATTGATATAGCTTCCTACAAGAACGCATTAACTTTGGCTCCCTTTCTGCTCTAAGACCTGGTTCTGTCCACTACTATTCCCCATATAGCTGACTGGTTACACAAAGACAGGGTGTAGCAGGATAAATTCCATTGGTCAGGCAATTCAGATCAATGCTCATACATGCATAATGGTGTGTTTACATTAATTTTATACAAATGCATTTGAGGGTGTGGTATCAATAAAATACACAAAAAAACATTCATGCCCATAGTCAGAATCTACAATAAAATCATTAGCAATAGCTTTTTATATTGAGGGAATCAGTGAAGTCATTGTGTACATGAGGTTGTTTAGCTGCAGAGTTTGGCTAGAGCAGTAGTCATGTGTCTTCTTGCCATTCTGTCTGCTGGTCTCTCTGCTGGTTTGTATGTATCTGCCTGCCAGTCTGTCTGCTGGTCTGTAAGCGTCTGCCTATAAGTCGGTCCAATGGTCTCTATATTTCTACTTAGCAGTCTGTCGGCTGATCTGTATGTGTCTGACTGCAAATCTCTGCTGGTCTGTGTGTCTTCTTTCCAGTCTGTCGGCTCATCTCGATTTATCAGTCAGTCTCTCAGTGTGCCTACCTACTAGTCTGTCTGCTGTTCTGTGTGTCTGACTGCCAATCAGTTGTCCGCTGATCTGTCTGCCAGTCCATAAGCTGGATAGCTCCCCTATTATGCACATCACACATAATATCTAATTACAGACATTACGCTGCACAGATTCGAGCCAAGGTATAAGTTATCTGATATTTTTGTATGTCCTATGCCTAAGTTTGCAATTATCTTATAGCTTTACCCTGAACCATTTACTGGGTTGTGATTATCCATCCTTACTCTGAACTGTCATATGTAATGATACAGTCTCAAGCCATATGTTGTTAGTGGCAAATGTACAACATAGTGCTGTACCGAGCGATCCACCAGAGCTACTGTCTGGATACCAAAACATAGAGTTTACTGTAGCATGGTCTGATAAAAGTTACTTCACCCTGTCATAGCCTAGCCAGACATTGCTGTTTCCTGCTCTGCCTCCCAAATACTTAATCAACTCTCAGTGAATTATCAGTTGACATAATATTCATTCTTCTTGAAATAGTATTCTCTCGACATTTCGACTAGATGTTCTAGTTGATCAGGAGCATATGCAATATATGCATAAAAATTTATGTCAGAAGTAATATGACTTCCTCTCGTTATTACTGGGAGAATTGTCATGGTATAGTGGCCACCAAAAGTCTCCTCCATCCATTACCTTAAGAGAGATACTGGTTGAGAGTTTCCATACCACCTCCATCACATTAACAGACAGATTCTTCCCACCAGCATTTGGGTGAACGGTATGGTGCTTAGTATGGTAATAACCATGACAGGTTCAAGGCTGCCAGTCTCCTAGCATTTATATATCAGATTTGGTAATGACCAAAAAGGCTCAAGGCCTGATCAGTATATAAGGATAGTCCAGCAAGACAACTGGGCATAAATGATACCTATACATATGCCAATGGAGGAAGAATTACCAAGGCTAACTGGGTAAGAATCCAAGTCCAAAATAAAAATACTGAATGTAGTAGATGACTACTGACTAACAAAGAAAGAAACCAAATCAATATTTCACTATCATCCAACAGCAGTCTATGTCATATCAAGGTGTTCTTCAATGGCCAAAGTGCAACATACCTTCTATTGTTCCTATATAGATGGAGTATACACCTATGCCAATCAGAGATGGTTACTGCTAGTTCATACTGTTCAGTTATGCTGTTCGTGGTTGTTACTATGTGAATGGCCTGTGGTTATGATACCAATACTCTACTAGATGATAATAGCATTGGTGATTGTATATATATACTGTGACTCAAATAGTTGTAGTGATGATGAGAAATAGATATGAGTAGCAATTTTGAAGAGATCAAGAATAAGAGTGCAAGTATGGATGTTGGAGCAAGTGGAAATAGGGGGAGAGATACAGTGAGAGGTCTTAGTCAGCAGATTTCAATGGGAGGTAGTGTGGTAATAGGGGAAGAGCTGCCGGTAGAGGACAGCAGAGGAAGGGAAGAGCTGCAGGAAGAGGATAGCAGAGGAGAGGAAGATCATATGAAGTGGAACCAGCCGTGTAGATGCTCGCCAATATATCTGGACAACTGCTGGGGAAGGTATGATATTCCTGCAATAAGAATAATAACACTAATATTATTAGCTACTACACAGACAAATGTTTTTATATCAAGCAAACTTTACATATAAACCATTATTATTTCATTTCGAATTCTAGATGATGACATTGCTCTACAGAGCACCCCATTCATCCTTCAACCAGGACCTAATGTTCCTCCATCCTGCCAAATGCAGAAGATTGTTTTCCGCTATTCTTTGGACCCACCACGCTAAAGTTTACCATTGGCAGGACCAATGCACATGCTGAGCATAGGTTGCCGAAGTGGGCCAAACCTGGCTGAGAAGTACCCCAACAGGCTGAATGGCAAGGGAGACCATTACCAAGTGTGAGGAAGTCAGAGGTGTGACTGTGCTTTCTGCAACGGCAGGATGGCACCAGACACCTCACCCTGTATAGATGTACCGTCGTGGCTAGCCGTCAGCTTTCAGACCTACCACTCACAGAGGACGTATAAAACTGAATCTATTTAAGTATACCTTCATCCTAGTCTCATGGTTATGTTACATGACAGATGTTGCTTCATCACAGATGTTGCTGCAATCCTATATGTAAAATATATTGATAAGTGAACAACTGAATGTGAGCAAGGACTATATAACAAAACCAGCACAGTGTTCTCAGGAAAGAAAAGGCTATTTAGCTAAGCTAGATAGCTATTAACTGCTAACTAGGAATATGGGTGCGCTAGCTTGCTAGCTTGCTAGCTACTTGGGTACTTTAGCCAGCTAGCTATATCATACTTGCCAACTTTCCACAAGTTAATTCCGGGACATTAATTTTATATACGGCGCGAAGTTTTGACCACGCCCCCTACTTAGCGTGCGCCTTTCCCCATTAATATTATACGCGATTTTCAACCTAACTAACCGTCATCATACAGCTGTGAGGTCGTATTCTCTGTAGATTTCTGGAAGAGGTGATCCATTGAGGGAAAGATAAGAACAACAGAGGTTTCGTCAGAGGATTCTCAAGCCTTGAAAGAATGCTACAGACCTTAGCTGTTTGAGCTTCCTCACAAGACAACTTCAAACCATCATCCTGCCTGAGGTAACGATTCACACACTTCAGCAAGCTGAGCCATCGTGTGGGGCAATGCTTCAAAATCACCCCTGGCTCAGTGGTGAAAAGTGAACACCATAGGATGACAAATTGCTGCTCTCTTGCTGCTATGGAAGTATGTAGTAGAAAATGTCGATGAAGAGCTGGTCAATGTTCACTGGGAGTACCTTCAAACCAGCTTTGACTGTTAAATCAGCCAAATGGCAGTGCAACCAACATCATACAAAGTTGGGATCTCATCCTTAATCAGCTTCTGCACACCTGACCTCACTCCTTTCATAACATTGGTGGTATATCAGACATGAAAGACACTGCATTGTCAAAGCTGAGCCCATTCTTAGTCAGTGACTCCTTCAAGGCTTGAAACAAGTTGGTAGCTGTGTCAATGTTCACAACAGGCATATCCAAGAATCTCGTCTGTACTTCACCTACCTGTCGATCAAGAATACTCAAAAGAATTATGCAAGACTTATCCCTCTTGTCATGGGATTCATCAATCATCAAAGAGAATGGACCACTTGACATTGACTCCATAACTCTCTGTGTGAAGTAAGGAGCAAGAGCTTCTTCACTATGGCGGTGGTTTTGGTGTGGGAACAGGATAATTTCTTTGCAATTTCAGAGTCTGGGAACATCTTGCTGAAAAGCTTGGTGGCATGATCACTAGACAGATAGGATATGTTGTGCTTAGCAACAAATGTAGCCCACCTGACCTCTGGTTCGATTACTTGATCACTTCTCTGATGTTGGGAGAGAGAGGTGATTGGAATAGTTGATAGCACAGCCTTTGACATATCCTTATGTTTCTTGCTCTTGAAGTGAGATGTGACATCATTACGGCCACCATGGGTAACACCAAAGCCGATTGCACACAGAGTACATCGGGCATACAAGTGACCTAAAATGAAGGCAAGACTACTGACATTACTATTGCATTGAACACAAGCAGCACACTGTACCCATGATGTTATTATTTACCCTGTATTTGCTGTATTCCATGTTTACTTACTTAATTTCATTATATATTTTTTATTTGTACCCATGATGTTATTATTTACCCTGTATTTGCTGTATTCCATGTTTACTTACTTAATTTCATTATATATTTTTTATTTATACCTTTGAAACTCTTGCCTATCCCCTGAAATTCCATTTATTGTCAAAATGGCATTCTCTCCTCTGCTTCTTTGCTACACTGGCTGAGATTGCAATAAAAAGCAATTATTGCTGAGAAGTTTCACGTGAGTGCCGCACCTCCAATCGAAACAAGGTCAAAGGTTGTTTGGCACACCCTTAATTGTTTATCTGAAGTTTTTCTCCGCTAAAAAGTGTCCTGTTTTTGTTGCTTTACGAGTGTTAAAGGACTAAACTAAATAGGCTTGAGTCTGCAGTGGCGAGTGGAAGCGCAAGTTGCGCGTAGCTGTAAATTCCGGGACATTTCCGGGACAAGGACACCACCGGGACAATGCTCAAAATTCCGGGACTGTCCCGGCCATTCCGGGACGGTTGGCAACTCTGCTATATGGGTGCGCTAGCTGGTTAGCTACTTGGATCCGTTAGCTAGCTAGATTCATGAAGCGCTAGCTAGTTAGCTAGCAATTTAGCTACGCTAGCTAAATTATTTACTATTCTACACTATTTAGATGCGCTACCTAAACTATTTACTATACATTATTTAGCTTGATCTAACAGTCATAAAAGAAACTAGGTTAGCTGAAGTAAAGTTAGTTCCTCACCTTGACAAGAGTTCTTCGCTTTACTATTTTTAAATTATTATCAGCTGAAAACCTTTTGAGATTTGAGTAATGAAGTACCAGTAAGTAATCCTAGAGAGGAATAGAACCTAGAACTCCTCTATCAAGCCTCCAGTTCTTCGGACACGAGGAGAAACTAAATATTGCCCACCGATAAACACATCCTAGGTATCTGGGGGGAATAGATACGCGCACCAATCTCACGTTTACTTTTTGGTACGGAAAAAAAAGGTTGCGCATGGCCCCCTGTTTTTGGTGGGCCCCTACTCTTGGTGGGCCCCTAGGCTTCAGCCTAGTCAGCCTTAGGGATAATACGGCCCTGGCTGTCCCCACAAAGAGGATATTCAGTCCTCTCTACTGGCACATGAACAATCAACATGTGTCTCTCTATCCATTTATATATAATAATATACCCAGCCACAATTTTATTGGTGTCTATCATACTTTCTTTAATAACAATCTAGCTACCTATGGATATCCATTGGAAGCCAACATGGTGAATATTTCCTCCGGCTACTATTGCATATTGCAGGAATTGACTGGGCCCAGCACAGTCCACTGCCTAATAACTTTGTCCCTAGTACTATACATTACACTTGCAGCTTCGGGTCACATGCCCAGGAATGTCATGGTGTTATCATTGGGAAAACTAACACTCACCATGTCCTTGCCACAGTAGGCTTACCCTAGAACCATGCACTCAACTACCCATCTTCCAAATGCCTGGTGCATTATTTCCCATGATTCCAGAAGAGAAATTTACTTAACCATTCATAGCTCTGACTGTGGTCAGTTACAGATTGAAATATCCACCACATGATCCGAGTGCATAAAAATAATTTCCACTTTTTCTAATTACATACTACTAAACAACAGGATAACTTTCATATATACCTTTCAAAGACATGTCTAGCACAATATAGGATCAAACACAAAACTTGCTTACCCATAATATGTTGCTATGCAGAACATGCTATGTTACATCACTTATCAAGAACATTTCAGTAAGAAAATAAATCTGCTGCATTTTTTAGAGTGCTGGATATTGTGACCAACTATCCACTACATTTTGTGTGTACAGAACATACCACATTTCAGAAATTTAACATGATATATGAAATATCCTGTCAGGATGCACAAATGAACCCAACTTCCATACACAAGTTCCTGCAAATTTCAAAAGTAAAACAACTTTTGTAGTCCAGTTTATGTTAACCCTATTCACTCACACGCACACACACACACACAGGCTTATTGTGTGCTAGTTTTTTTAATTGCACTGAGTAGTATAAAGAGATTGGGGCTAGAATCTCAGTGATATTAGAGCACACACTTTTAAGCACCAGCTGCAAGATGCCTACACTCATGTATGACCCCAGATAGCATGTAAGCTGGAAAGACAAAGTGATGGGATGTGTGCAAACCCATGATCTTGTGTGGTTACACACAACCATTGTCCCTAAAGTAGTTTCCGGAAAACTACACCGACCATGGAATCATTAAAAAAAATACTCTCAAGGCACAGACTGATTTGATTGTTAACATTTGGTGGCTAAATATAATAACACAATGCATCCATAAGTTATGACTGTGTATTATTCATTATGTCATAGTAACTTCATCCATGTGGTAGAGTTTGTTATATATTTCTTAGAGTTCTGTAAAGTTGTGGAGTAGAGTTCATGCTTTTGGTTGTCATTTTGGATTGTAGAAGAAGGGTCCATAATCAAATGCATATAAGTAAAACAATGTGGATCTAAGGATCATGCGGCCATCGATACAGTTTTGTGGATTCTGTGGAAATCTCCTGTTCCTGTAAAATTTCAAGCAGACATTATTATTGGACATGATGTAACCAATCACAAATTTTTGCTTAATAAAATTGGTTCTGGTTGCTTGAAGTTCATATACCCATGCATGGGCTGGTCTTTCAGAAGCACAATTGTTCCAAATATCCGAGGAAATGTCTGACTATGTCCAACAAAGTTGATATCTCCAGTGCTGGTTGTTATTGAGATCACTAGCCCTTCAGCGAATTGAACCACCACAAACATACCATCATTAACGCAGTCTCCCCAAACCACATCCTCTCCATTGGACAGGAAACCGATAGGAACTGCAGAGCCTATCTGAATTCTCCCTTCGATGTTATGAAAAGAAATTTTTCCATTTTTGTAAGTCCAGTAGTCATGATTGGAGCAAAAGAAAGGAAGTCCATAAATATCTCTTGCGAAATATTGATAATATATAAACACCCCTAGGTGAAGCAAATAAGTCCCATGCTCACAATAGATGGCAAGCAGATCAGGTGAGACACGTGTCAATCTCTGGGCATCAGAGCACACAATTGGCAGCTTGATTGCTTCACAGTTCCTATTAGGAACCTTGTACTTTATTAGTGCATTGTCAATAAAATATGTTGTAGCTGTCTCAGACGATTCTGACACATGGAAGATAATTTCTGAAGGATTCATAATTTCACGTGGTAGATCATAGAAAAACCTTGTCTCGAATAAGTTTATCGAGTCAATTAAAATGAAAACAATCTTCAGCAAATTAGGCCTTGATTTTGTATTCAGGCACGTTCCTATCACATCCACTTGTCTAAGTACAGGATACAATACTATTGATGAAATTTCACACTCCAAAATGGAAATATTAAGAGCATGTTTCTCTTTGAATGTAATAGATCTGCCATAATTTTGGTCATATGCTACCAAACCAATATGGTCTTGCAATGGTATCGCCACAATAACTATTATTACCACTCTTTATGAGAGTGGGATGTGGGCACCTTTGATAGTTCATGCCACATGCCTCAGTAGAAGAAAGGTATATACAATCCTTCAAAAGTTGTCGTTTTTATGTTATTAGAGTCGGAATTTTTGTAAACAAGCTGAGCACCGCTGCTTGTATTGATAGCCAGGAATGATGAAAATGTGCTAGTTCCATATTCAGTGACTACAAAAAATAATTACTTGCTAATATGCAAACCATGTGTAGGATTATAGCATACATGCTTGAGAGTTAGTCTGCTATCTGGAATCTCACCTCTCGCTTCAAGTGTAAGAAACATTGCCACAGTTATGAAGACTGCGTACACCATAGAAGTATAAACCTTCATATTATATCACCAAAGGGCACCAAGCAGATGAACTAGGCGGACAGTTCCATTTAATAACTCTGCGTGTTCCCAGGGTAATACTTCGCGCATGTATTATATATACGCGTACGTAAATTTAGTGTCCTGCCTGCTGACATCGCCTTCGTAAGCGCCTCGGTCTCCTCATTGGCCCTCTCTCTGAGTGTGATACTTTCATTCTCAACATATTAGGAAAGTGGAAGAAAGCCTTGTCAGTCTTCTAAAGAATCATAGATGGAGACCTCCCTCCTAGTCATGTCTCTCCCTACCCAAGGTTGCCTTTGCCCCCACCTTTGATTCTTCCAAAGGCCAGTTGAGTCATCAATTGTAGGTGAACCTATTTCTGACTGGGCTTGGTTGAAAGCTATGTTTCCAGTCTTACTTTGTGGCCTCTCCATCAGACTGGCCTCTCTCCTTATCAAGCTGCCTTCCTGGGCTCCCTCAATAAGTCTCACAACCTAGTTGGCAAAATCCTGGAACAAGTTCCTGAAGCTTCTTATCATAATTATGTCCTCCGCTCTGGATGATCTGGCTCTGGCTGCTGACATACCAGCTTGGCTCTCCTTGGAAAAACATAAAACATTTACATCCCCATCAGGTAAGCATGTCCTTTCCCACTACATTGATATAGCTGCCTACAAATACGCATTAACTTTGGCTCCCAGTTTTTGCTCTAAGACCTGGTTCTGTCCACTACTATTCCCCATATAGCTGACTGGTTAAACAAAGATAAGGTGTAACAGGATAAATTCCATTGGTCAGGCAATTCAGATCAATGCTCATACATGCATAATGGTGTGTTTACATTTATACAAATGCATTTGAGGGTGTGGTACATCGATAAAATACACACAAAAAAACATTCATGCCCATAGTCAGAATCTCCAATAAAATCATTAGCAATTGCTTTTTATATTGAGGGAATCAGTGAAGTCATTGTGTACATGATGTTGTTGAGCCTTGTTGATTCATAGCAATGTCTTGACCTACATTACAACGTGGATATGCTGTCAAGATGTTTCATAGCTGCAGAGCTTGGCTGGAGCAGTAGAAGAAGCAAATGCCCACAACTTATCTATGCTGAGCGACCTATGCCAGTTCTTGCAGATAATAAATGACACACCAGCATTTCTCATAAGACTAATAATCACTAATCTAAATAGTTTTATGTGTTATTGTTACATTACTATTCTGGTAATGGAGGGTCTACTGTACTCTACTCTGAATCTAAAATTCAATGTTTGATCCATCCTGCTAGCAGTTTTGGATTTTTCTCCTTAAATGTGCAAACATGTGGCAATACACCAAATTACTTGACTTATTACAGTGAAGAAAAGTCCACTTGGCAAATCATAGGTGCTGGAAACAGCGATAATGAGCAGCCTAAAGTACCATTGGAAACTTAAATCTGGGATCCAGTTTTATGGAGTACAGTAGACTATTGCATATCCAAACTCTATACATCTATATATACATCAAACTCTCTATCATCCAACCCTGTTTTGATAAGTGAAATTTCTGATATGGGAATCAGTTATTCCATGTAGCTGTTTTAAGTTTGCACGTCTATTAACACAGCAAGTGGAACATACTACACAGAAGAAAGGTTAGGCAAAGTCTCGATCTTTTTATAGGTCTAGATCACTGGACTCAGATTAGACTATTGTCTGCTGTTCTCTCTGCTAATCTGTCTTAATCTTTGTTCTGCTGGTCATGTGTCTTCTTGCCATTCTGTCTGCTGGTCTCTCTGTTGGTTTGTATGTATCTGCCTGCCAGTCTGTCTGCTGGTCTGTACTATTAGTCGGTCCAATGGTCTCTATGTTTCTACTTAGCAGTCTCTCAGCTGATCTGTATGTGTCTGACTGCAAATCTCTGCTGGTCTGTGTGTCTTCTTTCCAGTCTGTCGGCTCATCTCGATTTATCAGTCAGTCTCTCAGTGTGCCTACCTACTAGTCTGTCTGCTGTTCTGTGTGTCTGACTGCCAATCAGTTGTCCGCTGATCTGTCTGCCAGTCTATAAGCTGGATAGCTCCCCTATTATGCACATCACACATAATATCTAATTACAGACATTACGCTGCACAGATTCGAGCCAAGGTATAAGTTATCTGTTATTACTTTATTATTGTATGTCCTATGCCTAAGTTTGCAATTATCTTATAGCTTTACCCTGAACCCTTTACTGGGTTGTGATTATCCCTCCTTACTCTGAACTGTCAGATGTAATGATACAGTCTCAAGCCATATGTCGTTGGTGGCAAATGTACAACATAGTGCTATACCGAGCGATCCACCAGAGCTACTGTCTGGATACCAAAACGTAAAGTTTACTGTAGCATGGTCTGGTAAAAGCTACTTCACCCTGTCATAACCTAGCCAGACATTACTGTTTCCTGCTCTGCCTCCCAAATACTTAATCAACTCTCAGTGAATTCTCAGTTGACATAATATGCATTCTTCTTGAAATAGTATTCTCTCGACATTTCGACTAGATGTTCTAGTTGATCAGGAGCATCATACATAGGCAAGCATGTCTCATGTTCCTGCAACCTGATTGCTATATATGCAATTATATGCATAACAATTTATGTCAGAAGTAATATGACTTCCTCTCGTTATTCCTGGGAGAATTGGCATGGTATAGCGGCCACCAAAAGTCTCATTGCCTTGGAGAGATACCGGTTGAGAGTTTCCATACCACTCCCATGACATTAACAGACAGATTCTTCCCACCAACATTTGGGTGAAGGGTATGGTGCTTAGTATGGTAATAACCATGACAGGCTCAAGGCTGCCAGTCCTAGCATTTATATATCAGATTTGGTAATGACCAAGAAAGGCTCAAGGCCTGATCAGTATATCAGGATAGTCCAGCAAGACAACTAGGCATAAATGATACCTATACATATGCCAATGGTGGAAGAATTACCAAGGCTAACTGGGTAAGAATCCAAGTCCAAAATGAAAATACTGAATGTAGTAGATGACTACTGACTAACAAAGCAAGAAAGCATATTAATATTTCAGTACCATCCAACAGCAGTCTATATCATATCAAGGTGTTCTTCAATGGCCAAAGTGCAACACACCTTCTATTGTTCCTAGATGGAGTAGTATATACCTATGCCAATCAGGGAAGGTTACTGCTAGGCTGTCATCATAAACTTTTATTGACAATAACACCTCAAGCATATAAGGACCCATCCCAGCTGTAACGGCAGCTTTAGGATTTTTCTGACAGATAGTTCACCAATCGCTGATGGTCTTCCAGCAATGAAATGGGTGGGGCTGCTAAGAACAGTAGTATGTCAGGTGTGCACAACAGATACCGTTGGCAAGCTCTAGTACCAAATTGGGTATGCCTAAATATCAAACCTGGCCATAAAACCAATCTCCTCTACCACTGATTCACACACATGATATATGAACAATAGAGAAACCAACCTGGTTGGCATATGCCTCCCCTACCATTGTAGGAGCAACATTCACATTACAGCTTAACAAATGCATGCATCGTAGCCCACCTCATCTAGCAGATTAGTGTCTTATATACCATAGCCATGGTTGAATCATGAGTGGAACTAACACACCGTCATTCCCAGCTCTCAGTTTTAAAGCCTAATGAGCAATTATTTGCGTGTGTCTCAATTGCCACTGCTCAAACAGCCACAACTGGAATGGCAGCAACAAACCAAGACTGATCCATGCTACCACAACCAGAGAGGCGGTCCCCACAAAGAGGATAATTTATTCAGTCCTCTTTACTGGCACATGAACAATCATCAACATGTGTCTCTCTATCCATTTATATATAATAATATACCCTGCCACAATTTTATTGGTGTCTATCATACTTACTTTCTTTAATAACAATCTAGCTACCTATGGATATCCATTGGAAGCCAACATGGTGAATATTTCCTCCGGCTACTATTGAAGTCCACATCCTAATAACTTTGTCCCTAATAGTATACATTACACTTGCAGCTTCGGGTCACATGCCCAGGAATATCATGATATCATTGGTAAAACTAACACTTACCATGTCCTTGCCACAGTAGGCTTACCCTAGAACCATGCACTCAACCACCCATCTTCCAAGTGCCTGGTGATTATTTCCCATGATTCCAGAAGAGAAACTTACTTAGCATGGTCAGTTACAGATTGAAATATCCACCACATAATCTGAGTGCATAAACCACTTTTTCTAATTACATACTACTGAACAACAGGATAACTTTCATATATACCTTTCAAAGACATGTCCACCATAATAATAGGATCAAACACAAAACTTGCTTACACATAATATGTTGCTATGCAGAACATGCTACGTTACATCACTTATCAAGAACATTTCAGTAAGAAAACAAATCTGGTGCATTTTTTAGACCCAAAATGTGCTGGATAGTGTGACCAACTATCCACTACATTTTGTGTGTACAGAACATATCACATTTCATAAATTTAACATGATATATGAAATATCCTGTCAGGATGCACAAATGAACCCAACTTCCCTACACACAAGTTCCTGCAAATTTCAAAAGTAAAACAACTTTTGTAGTCCAGTTTATTTTAACCCTATTCACTCACACACCCACACACACACACACACAGGCTTATTGTGTGCTAGTTTTTTAAATTGTACTGAGTAGTATAAAGAGATTGATTGACTGGCTAGAATCTCAGTGATATTAGAGCACACACTTTTAAGCACCAGCTGCAAGATGCCTACACTCGTGTATGACCACAGATAGCATGTAAGCTGGAAAGACAAAGTGATGGGATGTGTGCAAACCCATGATCTTGTGTGGTTACACACAACCATTGTCCCTAAAGTAGTTTCCTGAAAACTACATCAACCATGGATCATCATGGGCAAAGTGATCAGGTGATACACTTGTCAATCTCTGGGCATCAGAGCACACAATTGGCAGCTTGATTGCTTCACAGTTCCTATTAGGAACCTTGTACTTTATTAGTGCATTGTCAATAAAATATGTTGTAGCTGTCTCAGACGATTCTGACACATGGAAGATAATTTCTGAAGGATTCATAATTTCACGTGGTAGATCATAGAAAAACCTTGTCTCGAATAAGTGTATCGAGTCAATTAAAATGAAAACAATCTTCAGCAAATTAGGCCTTGATTTTGTATTCAGGCACGTTCCTATCACATCCACTTGTCTAAGTACAGGATACAATACTATTGATGAAATTTCACACTCCAAAATGGAAATATTAAGAGCATGTTTCTCTTTGAATGTAATAGATCTGCCATAATTTTGGTCATATGCTACCAAACCAATATGGTCTTGCAATGGTATCGCCACAATAACTATTATTACCACTCTTTATGAGAGTGGGATGTGGGCACCTTTGATAGTTCATGCCACATGCCTCAGTAGAAGAAAGGTATATACAATCCTTCAAAAGTTGTCGTTTTTATGTTATTAGAGTCGGAATTTTTGTAAACAAGCTGAGCACCGCTGCTTGTATTGATAGCCAGGAATGATGAAAATGTGCTAGTTCCATATTCAGTGACTACAAAAAATAATTACTTGCTAATATGCAAACCATGTGTAGGATTATAGCATACATGCTTGACTGAGAGTTAGTCTGCTATCTGGAATCTCACCTCTCGCTTCAAATGTAAGAAACATTGCCACAGTTATGAAGACTGCATACACCATAGAAGTATAAACCTTCATATTATATCACCAAAGGGCACCAAGCAGATGAACTAGGCAGACAGTTACTCTGCGTTAATGTTCCCAGGGTAATACTTCGCGCATGTAATTATATATACGCGTACGTTTATTTAATGTCCCCTGCCTGCTGACATCGCCTTCGTCAGGAGATAAGGCGCTTCGGTCTCCTCATTGGCCCTCTCTCTGAGTGTGATACTTTCATTCTCAACATATTAGGAAAGTGGAAGAAAGCCTTGTCAGTCTTCTAAAGAATTATAGATGGAGACCTCCCTCCTAGTCATGTCTCTCCCTACCCAGGGTTGCCTTTGCGCCCAAATGTTTTCCCCTAAAGGTACCTCGACTACCTTTGATTCTTCCAAAGGCCAGTTGAGTCATCAATTGTAGGTGAACCTATTTCTGACTGGGCTTGGTTGAAAGCTATTTTTCTAGTCTTACTTTGTGGCCTCTCCATTAGACTGGCCTCTCTCCTTATCAAGCTACCTTCGTGGGCTCCATCAATAAGTCTCACAACCTAGTTGGCAAAATCCTGGAATAAGTTCCTGAAGATTTTTATCTGCTCTGGATGATCTGGCACTGGCTGCTGACATACCAGCTTGGCTCTCCTTGGAAAAACATAAGCTAGACTTGTAGAGTATTAGGCTACTTATGTCAAGGGAATTAATTTGTTAACAGTGCCTAAAATATTAAAATAACATGAACCTCTCAGTATTCACATACCAGGATTGTCATAGACTTGTTCACCAGAAAAGGATTGAGTCTGAAATATTTACATCCCCATCAGGTAGCATGTCCTTTCCCAATACATTAATCTAGCTTCCTACAAGAACGCATTAACTTTGGCTCACAGTTTCTGCTCTAAGACCTGGTTGTGTCCACTACTATTCCCCATTATAGCTGACTGGTTAAACAAAGACAGGGTGTAATAGGATAAATTCCATTGGTCAGGCAATTCAGATCAATGCTCATAATGGTGTGTTTACATTTATACAAATGCATTTGAGGGCTGGTACACATCGATAAAATACTCAAAAAAACATTCATGCCCATAGTCAGAATCTCCAATAAAATCATTAGCAATTGCTTTTTATATTGAGGGAATCAGTGAAGTCATTGTGTACATGAGGTTGTTGAGCCTTGTTGACTCATAGCAATGTCTTGACCTACATTACAACATGGATATGCTGTCAAGATGTTTCATAGCTGCAGAGCTTGGCTGGAGCAGTAGAAGAAGCATATGCCCACAACTTATCTATGCTGAGCGACCTATGCCAGATAATAAATGACACACCAGCATTTCTCATAAGACTAATAATCACTAATCTAAATAGTTTTATGTGTTATTGTTACATTACTATTCTGGTTATGGAGGGTCTACTGTACTCTACTCTGAATCTAAAATTCAATGTTTGATCCATCCTGCTAGCAGTTTTGGATTTTTCTCCTTAAATGTGCAAACATGTGGCAATACACCAAATTACTTGACTTATTACAGTGAAGAAAAGTCCACTTGGCAAATCATAGGTGCTGGAAACAGCGATAATGAGCAGCCTAAAGTACCATTGGAAACTTAAATCTGGGATCCAGTTTTATGGAGTACAGTAGACTATTGCATATCCAAACTCTATACATCTATACATGTACATCAAACTCTCTATCATCCAACCCTGTTTTGATAAGTGAAATTTCTGATATGGGAATCAGTTATTCCATGTAGCTGTTTTAAGTTTGCACGTCTATTAACACAGCAAGTGGAACATACTACACAGAAGAAAGGTTTGGCAAAGTCTCGATCTTTTTATAGGTCTAGATCACTGGACTCAGATTAGACTATTGTCTGCTGTTCTCTCTGCTAATCTGTCTTAATCTTTGTTCTGCTGGTCATGTGTCTTCTTGCCATTCTGTCTGCTGGTCTCTCTGCTGGTTTGTATGTATCTGCCTGCCAGTCTGTCTGCTGGTCTGTACTATAAGTCGGTCCAATGGTCTCTATGTTTCTACTTAGCAGTCTGTCGGCTGATCTGTATGTGTCTGACTGCAAATCTCTGCTGGTCTGTGTGTATTCTTTCCAGTCTGTCGGCTAATCTCGATTTATCAGTCAGTCTCTCAGTGTGCCTACCTACTAGTCTGTCTGCTGTTCTGTGTGTCTGACTGCCAATCAGTTGTCCGCTGATCTGTCTGCCAGTCTATAAGCTGGATAGCTCCCCTATTATGCACATCACACATAATATCTAATTACAGACATTACGCTGCACAGATTCGAGCCAAGGTATAAGTTATCTGTTATTACTTTATTATTGTATGTCCTATGCCTAAGTTTGCAATTATCTTATAGCTTTACCCTGAACCCTTTACTGGGTTGTGATTATCCCTCCTTACTCTGAACTGTCAGATGTAATGATACAGTCTCAAGCCATATGTCGTTGGTGGCAAATGTACAACATAGTGCTATACCGAGCGATCCACCAGAGCTACTGTCTGGATACCAAAACGTAAAGTTTACTGTAGCATGGTCTGGTAAAAGCTACTTCACCCTGTCATAACCTAGCCAGACATTACTGTTTCCTGCTCTGCCTCCCAAATACTTAATCAACTCTCAGTGAATTCTCAGTTGACATAATATGCATTCTTCTTGAAATAGTATTCTCTCGACATTTCAACTAGATGTTCTAGTTGATCAGGAGCATCATACATAGGCAAGCATGTCTCATGTTCCTGCAACCTGATTGCTATATATGCAATTATATGCATAACAATTTATGTCAGAAGTAATATGACTTCCTCTCGTTATTCCTGGGAGAATTGGCATGGTATAGCGGCCACCAAAAGTCTCATTGCCTTGGAGAGATACCGGTTGAGAGTTTCCATACCACTCCCATGACATTAACAGACAGATTCTTCCCACCAACATTTGGGTGAAGGGTATGGTGCTTGGTATGGTAATAACAATGACAGGCTCAAGGCTGCCAGTCCTAGCATTTATATATCAGATTTGGTAATGACCAAGAAAGGCTCAAGGCCTGATCAGTATATCAGGATAGTCCAGCAAGACAACTAGGCATAAATGATACCTATACATATGCCAATGGTGGAAGAATTACCAAGGCTAACTGGGTAAGAATCCAAGTCCAAAATGAAAATACTGAATGTAGTAGATGACTACTGACTAACAAAGCAAGAAAGCATATTAATATTTCAGTACCATCCAACAGCAGTCTATGTCATATCAAGGTGTTCTTCAATGGCCAAACTGCAACACACCTTCTATTGTTCCTAGATGGAGTAGTATATACCTATGCCAATCAGGGAAGGTTACTGCTAGGCTCTCATCATAAACTTTTATTGACAATAACACCTCAAGCATAAAAGAACCCATCCCAGCTTGCTGGATAGTGTGACCAACTATCCACTACATTTTGTGTGTACAGAACATACAACATTTCAGAAATTTAACATGATATATGAAATATCCTGTCAGGATGCACAAATGAACCCAACTTCCATGCACTAGTTTCAAAAGTAAAACAACTTTTGTAGTCCAGTTTATGTTAACCCTATTCACTCACTCTCACACACACACACATACACAGGCTTATTGTGTGCTATTTGTTTTTTTATTGTACTGAGTAGTATAAAGAGATTGTTGATTGACTGGCAAGAATCTCAGTGATATTAGAGCACACAATTTTAAGCACCAGCTACACTCGTGTATGACCCCAGATAGCATGTGAGCTGGAAAGACAATGTGATGAGATGTGTGCAAACCCATGATCTTGTGTGGTTATACACAACCATTGTCCCTAAAGTAGTTTCCTGAAAACTACGTCGACTATGGAATCATTAATGATGCTAGTTCTTGGAAACAGCTTTCATGGAAACGGGAAGTAGAAGTACAGGTTTCAATGATATTGGACTTGTTGCTTCTGGTAGTATACCAATCAGTTCCTTGTCAGATAGTGACAAACATGAATTTTTGAAGAGTGAAGGCAAACATGCAAACTTTGAAGTGATAAAGAAGGGAAAGAAACTACCATTAGCATTTCAGAAGTCATGGCTAAAAGAGTTCGAATGGTTTTCATATTCACCCTCACATGAAGGAGGTTACTGTAAATATTGTGTAGTGTTTGGACCAATTACAAAGGGTTATTTATGAATTCTAGTGACAAAAATGTCAGCAAAGCAAAGGATAAAAATGATAGGTATTTAACTAATCATGGGGATTTTTAATATTACCAAGATGCTTTACATGTTGCAAATTATTCCTGACGACATTAAAAAATCTACAAACCAGAATAGATTGTCAAATCCAAAAATGTCTAACACAACCTCCAACCGAATAAACACATCCTCTCAGCTATTGTTGATG
The DNA here is from genome assembly GCA_028752905.1 of Cladorhizidae sp. MBARI D1340-BT2. NCBI lineage: Eukaryota > Metazoa > Porifera > Demospongiae > Poecilosclerida > Cladorhizidae > Cladorhizidae sp. MBARI D1340-BT2. Next base: position 6,420,091 of record JAQNBH010000002.1, read on the forward strand.
CTGTTAAATTTTGCAGTGTGCAGGGGCTTCCTATGCAGGGCCATAGAGAGCATTACATCAAATCCTTCTGGTAACAGAGGTAAACTTTCTAGCTTTGAGATCGAATATGTTGCCAAGTACGATCCAATAATACGGGATCATCTTCAACTAGGAGAGAAGAACCAGCAACACACATATAAAGTAATACAAAATGAAATTATAAGTATTATGGCAGATTTATTGCGTGAAACGCTTTTAAGTCCAATAAAAACGTCAAAATATTACACCGTTATGGCTGACGAGGTCACAGACACAAGCATGTAAATCTAGAAATGTTGTCTTTATGTATCCGATTTGTTGATCTTGGTCAAGCTCAGCTGCATATCCATGAAAAAATTTTGGACTTTCTCCACCGCGAAAGGGCTACTGCACAAAACACTGCTGCTGGTATTATTGATCTTCTCAATAAGAATTTGATGATATGAGAGGACAGTCATATGATGGAGCTTCAGCAATAGCTGGCACAAGAAGAGGGACTCGGGCTTTTATCAAGAAGAAGAATGCACTTGCTTTGTACACTCATTGTCATTCACATGTTTTAAATTTGGCTGTAGCAAAATTATGGTCTGTGCCTGATATTCGAAATACAATTGATGTCATAAATGAAGTGTATCTCTATTTTAATCTAATTCTCGAGTTATTTTGTACACTTTTGCTCCAGAAAATACAGTGCATAAACTGAAGGGTCTATGTAAAACTAGGTGGACAGAAAGGCATGAATGTCTAGAACTATTTCTCTCTCTTTTATCAATATATATTAACATGTATGGATGCCATGTTACAATTTGATGAGTATCCTCAATTGCAAACTCATGTCCAAGAATAAACCCCATCTTACTGATACTCTAGATCTGCCCCTGTGATGGACTCTTTAAGGTGGTGGTGTAAGCTGATCCTATGAAAAGTTGGGACCGCAAACGGCTAGTAAAATAGATTTCTTCTTTGGCTCGGTCATGCCATTTGCCACGAAGTAGTACTTGAGTTTTAGAGCGTAGGAGGTCCAGTCTTCCTTACTAAGATCGAATGGGAACAACGTACCGTGAGTGACCATAGGTTTTATCCTCATCACCAAGTGTGGTATCCTAGCGAATGCGCTAGGTGGTAAACGCAATTGAATTGTGAATAGATGAAAGAACACTTGCCCAAGTACTTGCACAAAACAGACAAGTGCACAAAACAGGAAATGAGTTTGCTTAAAAGAACTAGATCCAAAATAAACGACAATCATGAATATACTTATACAATTGTTACCTAAACAAGGTCCAAAGTACAGATATCACACTCTTTTTAATTAAATGCAAATCATTCTTGTTTCCTCTCTTTAATTATTGCAAATAGTTCTTTTTTCCTCTCTTTTAACTGACAATTTAACTGACAATTAAAAGTAAAAAGTTCTTATTTCCTATCATTTAACGTATGTGATTAATATGCTTGATATATATTAAATGCAAATAATTCTTGTTTCCTCTCTAACTAATTGCTTGTTCTTGTGACAGGACCAAATCTGATATTACCCACAGACTCTGAGCCAGTCACTAAGTGTTGGTATGCTGCCACCACTCTACCTTTAAGCTATACACTAGGCTAGCAAGGTTAATTAAGGAATACACCTCGTTGTCTGACGGTGGAGCTGGATGAGAACTTCGGACCAAAAGAAAAAGAAGGAAAGGATGGCAGTCCTGCCATAAATCCAAAACTGACAGCCGAGCAGAAAGGTGTGATGACTGAGCTACTGCGAAGGCACAAGGACCTCATGAAAGCAGAGCCAGGACTGACGAAGCAGAGTCCATACCACGACCCCCTATCCCATTCACCGGCCTCCATACAGGCTGGACAGCCGGAAGATGGCGCAGATGAATGAAGCAGTGAAGGAGTTGTTGGAACTCGAGATCATTCGCCCATCGCAATCCCCATGGGCATCCCCAGCAATTCTTGTGGCAAAGAAGGATGGGTCCAAACGACTATGCATTGATTATCAATGGTTGAATGAGGTAACTACTCCAGACCCCATCCCCCCCCCCCCCCCCCCCCCCCCCCCCCTTCCACACATCAATGACCTAATTGATGAGTTAGGAGCGGCCCAGTACATATCTACTCTCGACCTCGCCAAGGGTTATCATCAGGTGCTGGTTGATGAGGCATCAATTCTCCCAAGACGGCTTTCGTGACACCAACAGGAAAGTGGGAGTACCTGAGAATGCCTTTCGGATTAAAAAATGCACCATCAAACTTCCAAAGGCTCATGAACACCGTTATGGCAGATATGGCTTCCTTCGTGGCAGCCTACATAGATGACATCGTCGTCTACAGTAGAACATTTGGTGAGCATGTCGACCACTTGGAAAGGGTGTTTCTACGACTGGAGGAGAAGGGATTACGGGTGAAACCGACAAAATATGTGCTGGCAGAACCAAGCTGCAAGTTCTTGGGACACCGTGTTGGCAATGGTGAAGTACGCCCACTCCGAGCCAAGGTGGAAGTCGTACTCCAGTATCTCAGGCCAAGACGCAAGAAAGATATGTGAGCATTTCTTGGCCTGGCGAATTAGTACAGGCGGTTCATACCTGCATTTGGTAGCATTGCTATTCCCTTGACAGATGCCACACGCAAGATGGCTTCCCACATTTGAAGCATTTGGGTCTGTAGGATCCATCTGCCTTCGGCTTGTACTGTTTGTGATCATCTGTATCACTCCTCTGTGTGGGTGTGCTCCCTGCTCTTGCCTCTTCCCAGCTGCCTCGTGTTCTATCTGCTGGTTGCCTATGTCTCTCTCCCTTCCGGAATATCTGGTGGTGGGGTCGATCTGACATCGACTGGTCAACAGGAGTCCAAGCCCTATCTGCCAGGTAATCATCTGCCAATCCTCCAGCCTCAGCTGCAGTGCTCGGTTTCTTGTCAGAGACAAACTGTGCTACATGTCTAGGCATAAGCTTCATTACAGTATCAAGTGCACACAAATCGTTTACCTGCTGGATTGTTTTGCAGCCTTCCGTCCATCGTGTGGTGAGTTGGACAGCACGACCCATCAGAACCTCCCATCCTTCGTCTGGTTTCCGTTTGAGATTGTCCAACCTTTGTCGGTAAGCTTTTCTGGTCACACGGTAGAGTCGCAAGAGTGCTAGTTTGAATTGATCATAGTCTTCCTTTACATCCGGCTGCATTGCCAGATATACTCTGTTGGCATCCGGTCGGAACTCTGGGGCCAAATATCTCATCCAATCCTTCTTGGGGACCCTGTATGCAACCATATGGCTCTCAAAAACATTGAAATAATCCAGGGGGTCTTCGTCTTCCTTCATTTCTCTGAACCGGGGTGCTTTGATTTGGCTGGGGGTAGGAACAGAGTCCGATTCTTCTATCCTCCCAGTGCCACCTCCGCTCATCACTGTCGTCAGCAATCTTTCCCATCTCTGTCCTATTTTCTCCTTGGCTTCCGCTCGTTCGGTCGCTCGCCTTTTCTCGTCTTCCTTTTGCTTCTCTGACTGGAGTTTAAACATTCGGAGCATATCAGACATTTTCACTCTTTCCCCAATATCTTCAGAGTCCATTAGCGGTGAAGTACTCCGCCTTTCTCCTTCTGTAGTGTCCTTTGCCTTACTTCTGGTATCCATTCTTCTTGTCAAGGTTAGTAGCTATCTCTCTAGTTCAAAAAAATATCCCACCGCTGCCACCAGTTATGACAGGACCAAATCTGATATTACCCACAGACTCTGAGCCAGTCACTAAGTGTTGGTATGCTGCCACCACTCTACCTTTAAGCTATACACTAGGCTAGCAAGATTAAGTAGAGAAACCTTAATAATTCAATATAGGACACTTACAAGACTCAGTACAATGGCTAACTCCCAGAGCAGTAACAACTCCTCCCTTAACTAGGCTGGAGCCCCGCTTCTGGTTTCTGCCCATACATGGTAATTTTACACTCATCATCGACCTATGACACTTGCCCAACATAAACACATAACACACAAACACACCAAGCCACAGACCACATTATCAACACTTCCAATTCATAATTAGTTACTCACTACCGGGTTCACTCCACATCCATAGTTATGCATTGGGAACAGTCTTGTTTTAATGTAGCCCTGCGACAGTTCTCTTCAACTAATTGCAAACAGTTTTGGTTAATTGCTCGTTTCCTTTTTTCAAATAATTTCTGTTTCTTCACATTAATTAATTGATGTTTCCTCTTTAATTAAATGCAAATAATTCTTGTTTCCTCTCTTTAATTAATTGCAAATTATTCATGTTTCTTTGCTTTAAAGATATAATTAATTGCAAATAGTTGTTTTTCCTCTCTTTTAAAAGTAAAAAGTTCTTATTACCTATCAAATAATTAAAATGCAAATAATTCTTTTTAGATATATATATTAAATGCAAATAATTCTTATTTCCTCTCTAATTGCAAATAATTCTTGTTTCCTCTTTTTAATTAAATGCAAATAATTCTTGTTTCCTTTCTTTAACTAATTGCCTTGTTTCCGCTTCCGCTCTTAAACTAATTGCTTGTTCCTCGTTTTAATTAAATGCAAATAATTTAATTGCAATTAATTCTTGTTTCCTCTAATTAATTGCAAATAATTCTTGTTTCCTCTTTTTAATTAAATGCAAATAATTCTGTTTCCTCTCTTTAAATAATTCTTGTTTCCTCTCTTTAATTAATTACAAATAATTCTTGTTTCTTCGCTTTAAAGATATAATTAATGCAAATCCTCCCTTTGAACTCACAGAAAAAAGTTCTTATTACGTACTATTTATTAAAATACTTGTTAATTCTTTTTAGATATAATAAATGCAAATAATTCTTGTTTCCCATCTATTGTTTCCCATCTAATTGCAAATATTTCTTGTTTCCACTTTTTAATTATATGCTTGTTTCCTCTCTTTCTTTTTCCATTCTTTAACTAATTGCAAATAATTCTTGTTTCCTCTTTTTAATTAAATGCTGCAAATAATTCTTGTTTCCTCGCTTTAACAGATATAATTAAATGCAAATAATTATTTTTTCTCTCTTTCAACTAACAATTAAAAGCAAATGTTCTTATTTGCTATAATTTTACAGATATAATTAAAATACAAATCATTCTTGTTAATTTTTTTAACAGATATATAAATGCCTGTTCCCTTTCTTTTTACAGATATAATTAAATGCAAAAAAGTTCTCCTTTTCTAAATTTTAACGGATATCCTTTCCTCTCTTTTAACAGATCTAATTAAAAGCACTTCTTGTTTCCTCTTTTAACAGATATAATTAAATGCAAATAGTTCTTGTCTTTTAACAGATTTAATTAAATGCCAAACATAATTCTAATCTAAATAAATCTTTTTTCCTCTTTTAACTAAATTAAATACTTCTTGTGTTTCCTCTTTTCAAAAGGTATAATTAAATGCAAATAATTCTTGTTTCCTCTCTCTTTTAACGTATAATTAAATGCAGTTTCCTTAGTTTTAGCTAGTTGCAAATAATTATTTTTTTCTCTCTTCTAACATTAACATGTAAATATTCCCCTCTTTTAACTAAATGCAAATAGTTCTTATATGAACTTGTTATTTTATAGTTGAGGATAACAAGAATTTAATTATATTTGTTGAACTAGAGAGGAAACAAGAAGTATTTGCATTAATATAGGTGGTTGTGGCACTCTGCAAATTAGGTGTGTGAAGCACTCTGCATGTAAATATAGGTAGGTGTGCCATATGCATGTAAATATAGGTGGTTGTGAGACTCTGCTTGTAAATATAGGTGAGTAAAACACTCTGCATGTAAATAGAGGTGGGTGTGACATTCTGTGTGTAAATATAGGTGGGTGTTGCACTATGCATGCCAAACCAATCATCTCCACTACACTATCAGGACTGGGCCAGACAGGAGGGATGTCACAGGATGACATCATCTAAAGACAGAACTATGCAGGCAGAAGCCCACACAACAATCACTACTTAATTACACTCTCACTCTAATTTAGAAACCATAATTGACACTTTACTTCATTAGTATCTAAGTGCTTATTGAATTGTATGTATCTGTGTAGCTAGAGCTTAGTTCATTGGTTAAAGATAGAATGATCCTATGTGTAAACATGTGCCAGCCACAAACAACGAGTGCAGCCTACTTAAGGGAACACTTCAGTAGTGTGTAGCCAGTCTTCACTTACTCTAACTTTAAGAAAGATAACTCAACACTGACTTCTCTTGAAGCAGAGCTTGCCTCTGCCTAGTATAAGGGGAGACTCCCGTGGCAGCATACCATAGGGGTGATCAAGGCACCACAGCCCATCCAACCCTCACATATGGTGGTAGCGGTCTGCGGATCTACACTCATTGAAGCTAATACACCACTAAATTATCATCAGCAAGAAGACATGAAGATGGTGGAGAGCATTCTGCTACAAGGTCTCACACCACACTCAAACATTCGATAGCCCTACTTTGTATCTCCATGAGAGAGATACAGGAAAGGCTGGCTCTCCAACAAGAGCAACTAAACAATGCCAAGCTTGAAATGATGGCCAAAGAAGAGAAAGCAGATGCACAGCACCTTGAATTAGTAGATGGGCGGTTGCAGCTGGAAGAAAGAGAAGCTGAATGACATCAAGAGCAGGTAGATAGATGTCAGGCAGAGGAAGAGAGATGCCGTGAAGATGACTACCGATGGAGAAGGGTTGAGGAGGACCATTGGGAGAAACTCCTAGCCAGCCAACAAAAACAGTCAGAGAGAAGCCAGAGGCAGAAACTGGTAGAGAAACTCCCTATGTGGATTAATTCCGACCACCTAACTGCCTACTTGCGATCTTTTGAAGAAGTTATGGAGGATGCAGGAATAGACAGGGAGGAGTGGCCAGCCAGACTAGTGGCAAGCTATCAGGAAAGGTGCTATTTGCTACTACACGTCGGTACCCAGGGAGGCAGCAAGGGTATACTCCAAACTCAGGAAGCTCTTGAAGGTATTGGTAATGTTCATGGAAAAATGCCAGAAAGAATTCTGGACATACAGGAAGAAGTTCTCAGACACCTGGCCAGAAACTGCCCGATCCTTGGGAGTACATTATTAATCGCATGACAGAATGGTTTGCCACCATCCACGAGGTAGCATCTCTAATAACTCTATTCTTTCCCCAGGTGATGCTGATTTCATCAGATTGAAGAAGCCAACATCCTTTTAGGACGCAACCAACCTCACAGAGGACCGGCAAGCTGCCAGACAGGAATGATACCAGCACAAGTCTGGACACACCTGGCAGCAGGATAGGGGATGCCATAAGTAAACAGAAGATAGGGACAAGAGCCCAATCAAGCTAACTACTCATCAAGTAAAGCACCACGGGTTCCAACCTGCCACAAGTGCAGAGAAAAAGGGCACAACAGTATGGAATGCAGAGTCATCACTGTGGCCTTGGTCAACATCATCAATGCTGTTCCAGACATCACCGTCAACAGAATGGTTAGTGAGTTCAAGAGTGACATGATAATAGATACCGGTGCCATTATTACAGTGGTAGGCCTGTGCAACCTCACCAATTGACAGGTCAGAAGATGTACGTAGAGGAGTTTGACGGAAAGTTACAGAAGTATCCCCTTGCAAAGGTTTCGTTGGAAATGAGTGAGTATAGTATGGATAAGTTAGTCTAAGTTGTATCAGCTTGTCCGGATAGAATTCTTCTGGGTAGGGATCTGAAGCTGACAGACTTATCTCATTCAACTAGCTAAGGAGCAGAAGAAAGCTTGCAGCATATTATTAGTCAGAGCTCAGCAGAAGTATGAGCAACAGCTTGATTTAGAGTATACCTTTGAGACCTCACGGACTCCTCTCACAGAAGTCTTTGACTTCGACGAAGATTTGTTTGCCACTGATTCAGGTTGTGTCTGCCCGGTACAGACCACACCTGATGGCACAGACCAAACCCTGCCCATACCCAGATCTTGAGGCTAATAAGGCTGACCACGCATTACTGCAGCAACAGCAGGCAGATGATCCCATTTTAGCTAACATCTGTATCCTAGCCAATCACAATACAAGGGGTATTATTGGGGAAATGAATTGGGGAAATGATGTTCTACATCAAGCTAAGACAGAGGGGTCTGGGTTTATTGTCAGATAAAATTGTTGAATCCAACTACTAGGGGGAAAGGAATCTTCAAGATGGCACATAGTATTCGTCTTAGTGGTCATTTCTCTGCCAAGTGTACCACTAAATCCATACAAAAGTTATTCACCTGGCTTGGTATGACTAAAGATATTCAGCACTGGTGCATGTCCTGCCCAGATTGCCAAAAAGCGACCACGACTGACCCTATTAGAGCTCCATTGCAACCACTCCCTGTCATTATCACACCATTCACTAGGATGGCATTTGACCTTGTCGGGCCAATACCTAGGACAGCAGATATTTACTAACTTGTCTCTGCCTTATTTTGGAGTACCTGGACGCAATCCCTCTCAAGAATGTCGATGCAGCAATGACTGTCGCTGAGGGTATGATAGGCATATTTTCTCGCACTGGTCTATCCGCTGAATTCCTTATGGACCAGGGGTCTTTATTTATGAGCAAGCTAATGAAGCAGGTCTGCAAACTTTGCTCAATCTCTCAACCACAAACCTCACCCTATCAACCTCAAACAAATGTTGCATTAGAGCAGTGACACAGCTCCCTGAAGCATATGTTTAAGAAGTGTCAGGAAAGGAAAACTGAATGGGATCTTATACTCAAATATTTTTTATTTGCTTACAGGAATTCTCCACATACCAACAATAGATTCTCCACATACCAACACCGGATTCTCCACATACCAACACCGGGTTCTCCACATACCAACACTGGGTTTTCGCTATTTGAAATCCTATATGGCAGATCACTGAGGGGTCCCCTGGCGATCGTACATGAAGGCTGGTCTGATGGTCAACTTTCTCAGAAACACACAGTCTAGTGGGTAAATGACCTTGCCGATCACCTTATACACCACTTTCAGGGAGTTAGTCTGCCAACGAGAAGAGCAGGCCAAGTGTGCAATGCAGACCCAGTATATCACAGAAAATCACGAGTCAGGATCTTCAAGAAAAGGGAGATGGTGTTGATTAGGATACCAGAACTGAAGGAAAAGCTATAACACACTTGGGAAGGATGTTACGAGATTATCAGAATCATTTCCGCAGTTACACTCGAAATTGCAGTTCCAGAAAAATGCTGACTGAAGCAAGTAGTACATATTAACTGGGTCAAACCCTGGATTACTTCTGAGGCAACTGTCCTATGGGTGGCAGTCGCCCAGATGAGGAAGAAGACTCTACCAATACCCAGACCAACCTCAACCTCAACCCACAGCAGTCCACAGATCCAGGAGCTCCTGGACAAAAATTCCGATGTCATCACCGAGACTCTTGGGAGAACAGAGATGGTATGCCTAAAAATTGACACTGGCTCAGAGGCACCAAAACACAGCTATCCATACCGAGTGCCACCCGCTTGGAGGCAGAGAGAGATCAGCTCGCTGGCAGAGGCTGGCATCCTGAAGTCATCATATGGCTCATAGTCCTCATCTGTGGTACCTAGGAGAAAGCCAGAGGGCTCCATTGGACTATGTCTCAATTTTACGAAGTTTGAATGCTATTGCAATGCTGGACCCTTACTAGATCCCCCAGATTGATGACATCCTTGCACAAATTGGAAATGCCAAATTCTTTACGGACCTGAATAAAGGCTTCCACCAGATCCCTCTCAACCCAATCTATCAGCCAAAGACTGCCTTTTGTATGCCATGGGGGAAGTGGGAATATACTGTTATGCCTTTCGGACTGCTGCTACTAGCTTTCTGAGACTGATACATTTAGAACTTGCTGACATCTCGGCATTCGCAAACGTGCATATTGATTATGTGGTCATTTTTAGTGACTCTCGGGAAGAGCACCTACTGTGGTTCTAGCTAGATTTAGACAGCATGTTGTTACCATAAAACCTAGCAAGTGCACCTGGGAAGCTATCGAGATCACGTTTTTAGGCCATATAGCAGTTGAAGGGCTTATCTCTGTACCTAAATGCCGAGTGCAGAACCACATAGACTTCAAATTACCCAAATATCAAACAGATATGAGAGTTATCCTAGGTGGCAAAGGGTACTACCGAAGATTTATACCCAACTATTCACAACATTCACGGAAGCAATGCGAAAGGCGGCACCTGTCAATATTATTTGGTCTGATGCTCAGTTGGACGAATTCCACTACTCGTGTCATGTTTTAGCTGATGCCTCTACTTTTAGTCCCACAGGACATTAACTCCTTCATACTTTAGACCGATGCTTCTTGGAAGGAGATCTCAGGCATCCTGAGCATCCTCAGAGAGACAAAGGAGCTTCCGACTGGATTCTTTTCCAGAAAACTCACCAAGGTGGAGAGAAATTATGTGGCTACTATGCTGGAAGGGCTGGCCATGGTGGACTCCATTGTCTACTTCGAAATCTATCTGACTGGACAGCATTTCACAGTACAAACAGATCATTGAACCCTAGCTTTCTCAACATGTTGAAACATTTCAACCCAAGGCTTACCTGGTGGTTTCTGAAGTTGTAGCACTTGTCGTTTAACATTTGCTATTGGCCTGGGAAAGCCAATGCCAATGCAGATGCCATGTCAAGACAAGCATGGTCGGACGACATTAGAAGACTGTCATCAGGCTTAGGAGGGTGAGATGTCAGGACTGGGCCAGAGAGGAATGATGTCACAGGATGATATCATCTAAAGACAGAACCATGCAGGCAGAAGCCTGCACAACAATCACTACTTAACTCACTCTAATTTGGAAATGGTCACTTCTTAGAAACCTTAATTTTTTACACCTTACTTCTTTAGTATCTAAGTGCTTATTATTGTCTATCCGTGTAGCTAGAGCTTAGTTCATTCGTTAATAATGGAATGATCCTATGTGTAAACATTTGCTGGCCACAAACAACAAGTGCAGCCTACTTAAGGTAACACTTCAGTAGTGCATGGCCAGTCTTAACTTACTCTAACTTTAAGAAAGATAACTCAACACCAACTTATCTCTTGAAGCAAAGCTTGCCTCTGTCTAGAATAAGGGGAGACACTGGTGGAAGCACACTGTAGGGGCTATTAAGGCTCCACAGCACATCCAACCCTCTCACACACCAAACATCTGCACTACACCAGACATCTCTGTTGAGGGCAGACTCATCAATATGGACCATTGATGACCATTAGGCATTAACACATAGAGTACCGAGGAAACATTACCAAGTTATGTCGCACCAAACAGACTTAGATATTATATAGCCATATGTGCGCCTATCTAGTTATAGTATATAGAACCTTGCTGAGTGTATGTAAGAATGTGTGACATCCTGTTTCCTGGGAAGTCAAGGTATAAGAACCCCGACTGACCGAGGTTCAGGAGCTTTGTCTTGTCCTGTAATTGCAATTTGTATCTTCATTAATAATCTAAATTCTATGATTCCAAGATACGGGTGCTATTTACATAAACATAGCTCTGGTGGCAGCAATTGATACCATCACTTGAGAGTCTGGACTAACCGTCAACACATGGTGGCAGCGGTGCAGAACACAATCGCCATCACTAACCATCATTAACAATCGAAGCATGGATCCAAGCATTGTCCAAACATGTTTAAAGTCCGGTAAGATCAACGACAAGAAGACAGAACCGACAGCAACTAGTTCATTCAACACTGAAGCGACTACCAACTCTATGGTAATGCTACAGGGTGCTATGGCAACTATGATAGCATCAATGAACCAGGAAAGGGATGAGAGGTTGAGAACAACAATGAAGCATGCGAAAGAAGAAAAGCAGCGAAATGACCTGCTAACAAAATTGGTAGAGGCCTTCTACAAGCTCACAGAGAGTTCCAACAAACCGGTACTTCTGCAAGGGAAGCTGAGCAACGGAAGACAATAGCACTGTGGGCACTTCACAAAAGGATGAACTTATCGACCCAGAAGCTTAACTGAGAAACTTTGAACAAACCCTAACAGAGGGAGGACTTCCAGTAACAGAATGGACCAATATATTACGAAAGCAAGTCTCCGGGAAAGTGATGGAAGCATTCCAGGAACTGGACCTGAGCGTACCTTACCAAACAGAAGACTTCGCTGCTGGAGTATCTGGGTTGTACAGATACCAGAGCCAGGAAAACTATTTGGAGAAACACACCAACAGACAACCTGTCACCTAGACACCATCTCACTCTGATTATTGTCAGGGACCCCCCTGACTGACCAAATATCAGAGTGTGAACCACACAGAGGAGGCACAAGAAGTAGTGTCACGAACATATTCCTACCTGATAAAGAAGCCGAACAAGTGGACAGTTGTGGTTGGACCAGACCAGAAGCAGGAAGGCCACTCGAAATGACCTAATATGGTCATTTCCAGAGCACTAATGAGGATGCTGCGGTCTGAGGGCGTAAACAGTTAGTAAATTATAAAAGGACTAAACTATTATTATTAGCGAGAGTTAGAGTTTGAACTGTTTTGATAAGAACTTATGTTATTGCTGCTAAGTTGTATTACTACTGTTGTATTGTTCTGTGGGAGTAAAATATATTGTTATCTCCCCGAATGAATCTTAAAATACTCTAATCTCTCTCGAGTTGTCTATTAAGCGTTAGGCGCTACTCAAGTTGTCTAATAAGCATTAGGCGCTAACAATAAGGTTGTTAGCTGTGGGAAGTCTGAGCTGAGGAATTTCAATTGCGCAATAATTGTTATCAAGGCCAGGCTTGATAAGTGGGTGGCTACTGTAGTTCAGCAAAAGCGGCTGGAGCTAAGTAGGCCAATGCTTACAATTATGAAGAGCATCAACCGACTTGCAGCACGAATGGAAAGCAAGAAGGACTTCTTGATGGACATGTTTCGAGGAATGTTGACGCTTTACTACTCTCCAGAGGTATTTCATGCAGTGAGAGGTAATACTAACAAGGATACTCAGGAGATCATCAATGAGCTGGAAGCTACTTGGGAATCGAAATCCTTTCACGAAAGAAGCAAGATGCACAAGAGACAACTGGAGGGACAATACACTGGCAGAAAGATGGCCTACAACAATCACAGGGAACAGACATCTACTAATGGCTCAGGTGGGCGCCTAACTAAGGGTAAAGATGGGGGGTCCCCTATTGAGCATGATCGGGTTGGTGGCCAAGGTGTGGCTGGTGGTCCACAGAGGGGTGGATCATTTCCTAAGCACATAGTTTGCTTTGAATGCAATGAAATGGGGCATATTAATAGGCATTGCCCGAACAGTAAGGCCAAAGTCAGGCTAGGCATGATTACTTCTGAGTCTGAAGCTGAGGAAATTCAGGAGTTTCTCAGAACCGGGGACATAAATGGTAGACTGTGTAGGTGCCTCATTGACACTGGCACCAACAAAACAACGGTTCCTGCTAGGCTAGTACCAACACTGGCAAGACAGCTAAGGCAAGACAAGCTAATCAGACAGCAACCATAGACTTAAAGATAGATGGAATAACTAAGTCCATGTATGTATTTGTAGTGGGTGAGAATACAAAGCATATTCTGTTGGGAAAGGACCACCCCTAGGTAAGGACCTGGATTGCTGGAAGATCCAAGCAAAGGGTGCTGGCAGACGACCCTGTACCATTATCTGCCATTACCAGGGTTCAAAGCCAGGCACTAGTGGCAGAGAAAGCTGCTAACCAGATTGAGGATAGCAAGGATGGCACTTGCACTAGGCACCTGCCCCTTACACTCCCCAAATCACATGAAAAACCAATACCCAAACCAGAAGGAAGAAAGCCAAACAACCAAAACTAGTTTCTTGCAATCTTGTTGACCATGAGACAGATAGCTTATTAACAGAGGTAGAGGAAGTGAGCACCGATACCACTCCTCCTGGGGAGGAGGACACTCACATCAATTATTCTGCTGATGACGAATTGCTAGTTGGGTACAAGGAAGGAGATGAGGCAATCAATAGTGATAGATATTGAAGCAGGAAACCATCAAGAGTTAGAGGGAGGTCTTGTGAGTGAGCAGCCCTTACAAAAAGGAAGGTGGAAGAGCTGGCTCTAACAGAACAACAGAGGGAGGATGGACGTTGAAAGAGATGAGGTGTAAGGCTGATAGGCAGGAAGATGGATACTTCTACCTGGGACGTGTATTAGTACATAGCAAACTGGCTGACCCAGGGTGGGAGTTCACCAGAGTGGTTGCCCCCTCTTGTAGGCGCAAGGAGATTTTAGATGCAGTTCACAGAGGACTTGCAGGTGGACACTTCTCGCATAACAAAATGGTATCAATGATCGCTCAACATTTTACCTGGCCAGTGCTGAGAAAGGATGTAAGGAGCACGTGTCCCAAGTGTCAAAGGGTGGGTAGGCAACTCCAACCCAAAGTGCCTATGGTTGTTACCCCTATTATCTCGAGGCCATATGAAAGAATGGCATGTGACTTAGTCGGCCCACTAGAACGAACTACTGGAAATAGGTATATTCTGACTATGATGTGCATGGGTACCCGTTACCCTTACGCTATTCCTCTAAAATAGGTCGACGCTGGAATGGTAGCTGAGGGAATATTAGAAGTAATACAATACACGGGTATCCCTAAAGAACTACAGACAGACCAAGGCTCTGTCTTCACTAGCAGGCTTAACAAAGAGCTGTGTGAGCTGCTGAGTATTGACCACGTAATAAGCACAGCCTACCACCCCCAAACCAATGGAATGTTAGAGCGTTGGCACGCTTGCCTGCAAGGGATGATTAGGAAGGTTCAATCTGACCCCAAAGAATGGGATTGTATGCTCAAATATTGTCTACTAGTGTATAGAGCAACCTCTCATGCGGCCACTGGGTTCTCCTCTTATGAATTGATACATGGTAGAAACTTGTGAGGACCTATAAAGACTGGTTGGCTTAAAGATCAAATCACACACTCAGGCACTGTACAATGGGTAGCCGAACTGAGGGAGACATTAACAAACTGGCCTACGAAACTGAAGAAAGCTACAAAGAAAAATCTAAACAGGTCTATGATCAGAGTTCCAAACCAAGGAGCTATGAACTCGGGGACATGGTGCTCTCTCAAACCCCAGGGTTGACAGGGAAGCTCCACTCAATTTAGAATGGCCAGTATGAGGTCATAGCTAAACTGTCTGACTGTAACTATACAATAGCCGTCCCTAACAAAAGATCAAAAAAGCTAGCCATCCACATTAACCGGCTTAAAGAGTGGAAGATGCCACCTGCTAATCTCCTTAGACTCATTGTGGCAGACGAATCTTAGGACACAACAAATCCCATAGGTTGTGTCCAGATGGGAAAAAACCCTTTATCCAAATGCTAGGAAATCACAGTTGAAGGCCATTCTAGCTAAGTACCTTGCCCTGAAAGGGCTTGGCTTGCTGAAACACGACCAATGTGAAATATATGTATGGGACGGCCGCTCACCCCCCAACAGAATTGCCCCTGCAATGAAAAGTGATCTTAAGAAGGAGATAGATGAGCTATTGGCCTTGGGTATACTCATTTCATCAAAAAGCCCATGGTCATCCCCAATGCTACCGCTGAGGAAAAAAGTGACTATGGAAGTACGACTCATATTGACTACAGACAGCTAAATAAAGTCACAATCAATGACCCGTTCCAGATGCCATGCATTGAGGACCTACTGAACCAAGTGGCTAATGCTGTCTGGTTTCCAAGATTGATCTGAACAAGGGATTCTATCAGGTCCCTCTAGGTAGAGCTAGCCAGGATAAAACAGCTTTCCGAACCCTGTGGGGGAAATATATGCATGCCGTTTGGTCTCAAAAATGCACCAGCAGCTTTCCAAAGGTGCATGGAAAACACTCTAGATCACTTGAGAGACTGCTGCACGACATATATTGATGATATAATTATTAACAATTGGGAGGAATGTTGTAAGCATTGGTTGAGGCTGGGCTGACTATGAACCTAGACAAATGTGTGTGGGGGGTGCAGTCACTAGAGTATCTGGGACACCAAATTGGACATGGCCTTGTAAATGTGCCAGGGACCGCCGGTTATTACCAAAAGTTTATACCCGATTTTGCTAGATGGGCGGATCCCCTGTTCGATGCCCTGAAGAAGGGTGCCACATGTTCCCTGGAATGGAATAAGAGACAGTCATATTCATTAACCATATTGTTTCTGTTCTATGTGACGAGCACTCGCTCATTATTCCCAGAGCCAATGACGAGCTGATTCTCTCGACACTGATGCCTCGATCCTCGGAATTGGTACAGTACTTACAATAAAGAGGGGGGAGGAACAACCCGTCACCTACTTCTCTAAGCGAACCACTCCTGTCGAAAGAAACTACACTGTTTCCGAATTTGAATGTCTGGCTGTGGTCAAAGCTGTTGACCACTTTGCTATTCATCTGATTGGCCGCCACTTCACTGTCCTCACTGACCACCGGGCTCTGCTAGCTCTACAAGGGTCTACTCGACAGACAGGTAGACTGATGTGCTGGGCACTGGCCCTATAGGTATTCCAATTCGAACTTAAGTACCGGCCAGGCACATTACATCAGAACACAGATGGATTGTCGTGACAATGCTGGCCTGAAGACGAAGCGCTTATGAGAGTGACTGAGGGAGCTAGCTGATTGCGGCACCTATTAAAGTTTCAAACATGAGATCAGATCCACACCCCAATGGAAGACCTTCAGCTGTGGGAGGAGGGGTTTCATCTCAGGAGGGGGAGATGTTGAGGGCAGACTCATCAACATGCACCATGGACCTTTAGGCATTGTACTGAGGGAATGTTACCAAGTTATGTCGCACCAAACAGACTTAGATATTATAGCCTTATGTGGGCCTATCTAGTTATAGTATATGGAACTTTGCTGAGTGTATGTTAGAATGTGTGATATCCCTTTTCCTGGGAAGTCAGGGTTCTTAGCTTTACCTTGTCCTGTAATTGCAACTTGTGTCTTGTAAATTCTCTGATTGCAAGATACGTGTGCATAGCTCTGGTGGCAGCAATTGATACCATCACTTG
This sequence comes from Cladorhizidae sp. MBARI D1340-BT2, assembly GCA_028752905.1. Taxonomy (NCBI): domain Eukaryota; kingdom Metazoa; phylum Porifera; class Demospongiae; order Poecilosclerida; family Cladorhizidae; species Cladorhizidae sp. MBARI D1340-BT2. The sequence continues at coordinate 6,437,150 of JAQNBH010000002.1, forward strand.
AGAGTTAGACTGGACTAAAGCCTCAACAATCTCTTCCACACCAGACATCGCTACCTCACCAAACATCTCCACCATATCAAACATCTCCACCACACCAGACATCTCCACCAAACCAAACATCTCACCCATATCATACATCTCCACCACACCAGGCATCTCCACCATACCAGACATCTCCATCACACTAGACATTTCCACCACACCAGACATCTCCACCACACCAGACATCTCCATCACACTAGACATTTCCACCACACCAGACATCTCCAGCACACCAGACATATCCATCACACTAGACATTTCCACCACACCAGACATCTCCACCACACCAGACAGCTCCACCACACCAGACATCTCTACAAACCAGGCATTTCCACCAAACCAAATATCTCCACCGCACTAGACATCTCCACCACACCAGACATCTCCACCATATCACATCTCCACCACACCAAATGTCATCTAGAAGATCACCCACATGCCCACAGCTTGGGAGTCATGCTAGAAGATCACTCACAGGCCCACTTGGGAGTGATTTAGAAGACCACTCACAATTCCACAGCTTAGGAGTCATCTAAAAAGCCACTCACAATCCAACAGCTTGGTGTCATCTAGAAGACCACTCACAGGCCCACAGCAAGAGATCTAGAAGACCACTTACATGCCCACAGCTTGGGAGTCATCTAGAAGATCACTAACAGGCCCATAGCTTGTTGTAGATGTTCAGGGGTGTTATCTCTCTCTCCTTGTTTTTGATTTTTTTCAGCATACTAATTTAGGTGTTGTCATCGAGCTCTCAGTCTTTGTTCTTACTGGTATGGTCTCCTTCCTGGTCTTCTGTCTTTCAGGCTTTGATTCTCCTCTCTATCATGCTTTGTGCTTGCTGGTCTAGTCTTCCATGTCGCCTGTCTCTCTGGTTTTGCTCTTGCTGGTCTGGTCTCCCTCAGTGTCTCCTGTGTCTCAGGCTTTATTCATGCTCGTTCGGTCTCCCTCCATTCTCATGCTCTCAGGCTTTGCTCTTGTTGGTCTGGTCTCTCTCAGTACCTCCTTAATGTGCATCTGATATATATATATATATATTGGAAATGTTTCTGTTTTTACTGATCCAGCTTTCATTTTTGTACATAATAAGTTGTGTTGCTATAGTACTTTATCTAAAACTCTCTCTTATATATAGTACTTTATGGTTGGGCCTCTAGAGCTATGGCATATTTCTCTCTAGGAGCATACCTTGCTGCTGCCAACATGTTTTATTACAACAACGCTCAATCACTTAACTATGATTTTTATATCAGCTGCAACCTGATGAGCTGCTGATCACATGAGCCTTCTCACTCCATGACAGTATGGTAATGAGTATAATGGTATCTTATAATTCACGCCGTCAGTCCATCAGCTCCCTGGCATGGTAACAAAACTCTTCTCTGATAACAAAGTTAGCATAATGGAAGATCCTAACTATATCAAATATGATGGAGTCTGATGCAGAGAAGTATGCAATGAGAATCAACTCTCTAGGATCTGATCCAGAGATCTGTAATACGATTTTCTGCCGATTAGGAGAACTTTGCCCTGTATGCTCCAGTCACACATATTCTGCAGGAGTTTAATCTTTCCACATATAATTCATCTTAGACTATGCCCTTCTAGCACATCAGGGTACTTCTCGTAAGAGCTTTGCTTTTAACAACATTGTTATGATTAATGCCCCTACAGTGCTGCAAGTGTCTGAGGTTACAGATGATCGATTAGTATGGATGGCATTGTTAGAAGCAGCAGCAATGCACTCAACATTACCATGTCATTCGATGGTATTGTCAGGGTTTTCTCTGGAATTCCCGAATTGGTAGTTGCTGCGACCAGAGTCCTGTCCAGTAAGCTATAAGCTAACCCAAAGGAATTTAGGGTGTATTTAATTCTAGGTAACTTGGAACAACATTGACCGAACTGTAAGCCAGGATTTTTTATATCCTGCCAGCCAGAATATCACCACCGAGTGGAGTGTCGCTGTTTCCACAGGTTCTTTGGGCACTGATCCTTCTGCCACTGGTGTCAGTTGTATCCCTGCTGGGGATATCACATTGTCTGCCTCCTTGTCTGGCCAACACTGCCACGATAAACCATCAGCATTTTTATGGTGGATGCCGGGTCTGTAGTTGATTTCCATGTTGAAAGCCTGGAGTTACAGCACACATCTCCCTGCCTTCCATTTAAACGGTTGGAGTTGAGTAGGCCTCCCATGGCATGGTGGTCTGTTATAACTTTAAACTGCTGCCACAAACTAATTGACTGCCTTAACCACTGCCAGGCACTCCAGCTCTGATGCACTGTAGTTCTGCTGAGTGCTTTGATATCATAAGCTGCCATACTCTTCTTTAAATGCTATGGTCCAAACCCAGTAGCTGTATGAGTGGTAGCTCAATATGCCAGTAAGCAATACTTTAACAGGATGTACCACTCTTCCTTGCCAGAGAAGACGTTAAGGAGCATCCCCTTTAGGCAGGAATGCCATATTTCGAGGATTCTGATGGTTTGGGAGTGATAAGCAGTTATACTTAGCTTAGAAATGTCAAGCAATCACTTTGATTAGTCTACCCACAAAAACTGAACCCTGGACCATTGGTAATTCACGGGACCTCAAGCAGTCCTTCGGCCATTGTAATTGCATCCACTTTTTTCAAAGGAATGGCATAAAGGTAGTTGGTACCAAGGCACATAACCATTACGATATACTTAAATCCTATTTTAGTCCTGGGAAGGGGTCCCACTAAATTGCATGCCAACCTCTCATAAGGCATGGAAACGAATGGTGTCCTAATCATTAGTCCCTTTGGCTTAAACTGCCTGCCTGCCTTCTGACATTCTGGTAATGTGCTACAGTACCACCTGGCATCCCTTCTAATGCCCGGACAAGTAAAATGGGGTTGAAGTAGGTCCACCGTCTTCCAGCTAGTCCCTTGTGGGGGCTACATCTAGAATTTGCTTTCACCTGCAAGACGATACAACCACTCTGAGACATTCCTTCCCCAAGTCAGAAACTTTACGGTGCACCAAAACACCACCTTTTGTTGTGAAATACCTATCTTCCCTCCTCTTGGCACATTTCCTCAACCCAGTCAGCATCCCATCTGCCTGCTGCTGTACCATGAGTGCCCGCACCTCTCGCATTCCCTTTTCAAGGTTGGAAAGAGGCTGGTCACTCACTGAACCTCCCTCTAACCTTTTAGAACACATCCCTCTACTGATTCTGAAGCTTCTCCTTCTACCTCATCCTCTCCTAGCCACTCCTCCCCTAGTACCATCTGCGCCTGCCACTTCCTCTCTAGGAGCAATGTTACTGGTGCTGACCTCCTCCTCACCCTGCATGCCATCTATTTCGGCATTAGAATAAGTGGTAACGGGTAAGGGGTCATTGGTTTCTTAGCCCTGCTCTTCTTACTGGGTTGGCTGCTGCTTAGGACTAGTAGCCTCTGCTGCAACATTCTCCTCCCCATCCTACAGTGCCTGGCTCTGAGTCCTGGTTATGGCAGCTAAAGGTACTGGACGGAGTCAACCCTGAGAAGGTATGCCTCGGCTCGTAATCCAGGCCTTTACTACTGGGTGATCCTTACCCAACAGAATCTTAGGGGCTTCTTTGTCCACTACAAACACCTCCATTGACTTACTGAGACCATATACCGAAGCTCTACAACTGCTGTTTTCAAAGCTTTAATCCCCCTGTCTGCAAGTCTAGCTCAGACCTCCCTGCCCGTGTACTGGGATGGCTATATTAGCTGGGCAGGAACAGCTGTTTTGTTCGGCCCCTGTGGCAATGAGAAGCCTACATGGTCTCCCATTGATTGTCTCTACCCTTAGAAGCTCAGTGAACTCTTCTGGTCCAGAACCTGAACTAATCCTTCACAGCTAAACTTTGGCCTGAACTGCCTTGGACTCCCAGCAGGCTTCCAGGTCATATGATCTGGTAGACGCTGTCGAACCATTTCTTTTTCAGGGAGTGACGTACTTCTGATGAATAATAGTGAGTCAAAACTCCCTTTAGCTGTTCCATGATATGACTTTGTCTATCATTGAGCTGCTGCACCAGGCGAATGATGCCTTTCAAGATGGGAGTTAGATCCTGCGGATTGCTAATCCCCTGGGCTGCTACACTATATAGTGTGTCTGGTATGTCTTAAAAGTCAGGTATGGCGACTCAGCAATAATGCTCATCTCGTGGTACATTGATGATCTCCCCCATCAATGTTTTCCTAATATTCTTTATCCAATCTTCTTTGGGAAAGTTTTCCTCTTCCATGGATGCTTCAAAAGTGGCCAGGAATGCTTCAGGGTCATCCTGATCATCTAGCCAATATGGTTATTGCCACAACAACTATTACCAGTCTTTATGAGAGTGAGATGTGGACACCTGAATGATTGTTCTCTTTTTCCTCTCAGCTTGGTCGGCCAAGCATTGGGTTTCCAGTAGCACATCTGCTTCTTCTTTAGCTTCAGCTCTTCAGTTCTTTGCCTCTCTCTTTAATAGCTCAAGATGTTCCTCTATGTTTTTTTGCTCTGCCTCTCAGCATTTGTAGTGCTCCTCTTCTAGCTGTAGTCTCTCTTCCGATTTGGCTTTCCCTTCTGCCTCTGCTCTCTCCCTCCTTCTTTTCTCCTCAGCTGTTGCCACCACTAGTGAAGCCATTGCACTTGTGAGTAAAGCTCTAGGGGCCATTTTTGGAGTAAGGTATCTTCCTCATTTTCAGCTGGCTGTTTCGAGTTGGAATATATGGTTTATGGCCTACAATTACTCATTTTTACAAGAGATAGAAAATAGTAGTAACTTATCTTGAGCAGTTAAAGCTTGATAGATGGTTGTCTTGCTGGTACACCGCTGCCCGTATGTGTCGGGGTTTCCTCTGAAATTCCCGAATTTGGTAGTTGCTGCCCACCAGAGTCATGTCTAGTTACAAACTATCCCTTAAGCTAACCCAAAGGAATTTAGGATGATTTAACATAAATTTTGGTACAACATTGACCCAACTGTCAGCCAGGTTTTTTATACCCTGCCATCCAGAATGCATTACATCACTGGGAGCAACATACACTAGATGAAGTGCGATATACTAGAATTCCATGGAGTGTCATAAGCTGATATAAATACTAGGTATTATGAAAACAAGAATCGTGACACATAACTATAATTAACGGTGGTCTATCTGGAGTGATCATAGGCGCCTGGCTAAGACAATATAGGTGGGTACGGCACTCTGCATGTAAATATTCATGGGTGCGGCACTATTACCTGAGAGGAAGTCTCAACTCACAGAGACAATGGCTATATTGTCTATTATATAATGTTGTCATAGATATTTGCATGCTAATAGTATTTTGTACAGTGTATGTGCTATTGTACTGGATTGTCACCTGATGTGTCCACTGAAGACTAAATAGGAATATGCTTGATGTACGTAATTTCCAGCAATGTTTTCAGTGTTATCATAGGTTACTCTCGACTGTGTTGTTATACCTGTCGAGGGTTAAATGCCAACATAGGCCTAACCAGGTGGGCAGCGGTGCTCCAGCAAGACAACCAGCTATCAAACTTCAACTGCTCAGGATAAGTTACTATTATTTTGCTTTCTATCTCTTGTAAAAATGAGCAATTGTAGGCCATAAACCACATGCTCCAACTCGAAACAGCCAGCCGAAAATGAGGAAGATACCTTACTCCAAAAATGGACCATATAGCTTTACTCACAAGTGCAATGGCTTTACTAGTGGTGGCAACAGCAGAGGAGAAAAGAAGGAGTCAGAGAGCAGAGGCAGAAGAGAAAGCCAAATCGGAAGAGAGACTACAGCTAGAACAGGCACACTACAAATGCTGAGAGGCAGAGCAAAAGAACATAGAGGAACATCTTGAGCTATTAAAGAGAGAGGCAAAGAACAGAGGAGCTGAAGCTAAAACAGCTAAAGAAGAAGCAGATGTGCTACTGGAAACCCAATGCTTGGCCGACCAAGCTGAGAGGAAAAAGAGAACAATCATTCAGGTGTCCACATCTCACTCTCATAAAGACTGGTAATATAGTTGTTGTGGCAATACCATTACAGGACCATATTAGCTAGATGATCAGGATGACCCTGAAGCATTCCTGGCCACTTTTGAAGCATCCATGGAAGAGGGAAACTTCCCCAAAGAAGATTGGATAAAGAATATTAGGAAAACATTGATGGGGGAGATCTTCAATGTACCAGGAGATGAGCATTATTGCATACCTGACTGACTTTTAAGACATACCAGACACACTATATAGTATAGCAGCCCAGGGGATTAGCAATCCCCAGGATCTTACTCCCATCTTGAAAGGCATCATTCGCCTGGTGCAGCAGCTCAATGATAGACAAAGTCATATCATGGAACAGCTAAAGGGAGTTTTGACTCACTATTATTCATCAGAAGTGCGTCACTCCCTGAAAAGGAAATGGTTCGACAGCGTCTACCAGATCATATGACCTGGAAGCCTGCTGGGAGTCCAAGGCAGTTCAAGCCAAAGTTTAGCTGGGAAGGAGGATTAGTTCAGGTTCTGAACCAGAAGAGTTCACTGAGTTTCTAAGGGTAGAGACAATCAATGGGAGACTTCTCATTGCCACAGGGGCTGAACAAAACGGCTGTTCCTGCCCAGCTAATATATACCATCCCAGTACACGGGCAGGGAGGTCTGAGCTAAACTTGCAGACAGGGGGATTAAAGCTTTGAAAACAGCAGTTGTAGAGCTTCGGTATATGGTCTCAGTAACTCCATGGAGGTGTTTGTAGTGGCCAAAGAAGCCCCTAAGATTCTGTTGGGTAAGGATCACCCAGTAGTAAAGGCCTGGATTACGAGCCGAGGCATACCTTCTCAGGGTTGACTCCATCCAGTATCTTTAGCTGCCATTACCAGGACTCAGAGTCAGGCACTGGAGGATGGGGAGGAGAATGTTGCAGCAGAGGCTACTAGTCCTAAGCAGTAGCCAACCCAGTAAGAAGAGCAGGGCTAAGAAACCAATGACCCCTTACCCGGTACCACTTATTCTAGAGCCAATTAATGCGGAAATAGAAGGCATGCAGGGTGAGGAGGAGGTCAGCACCAGTAACATTGCTCCTAGAGAGGAAGTGGCAGGCGCAGAAGGCACTAGCATGTCCGCATGGAGGAGTGGCTAGGAGAGGATGAGGTAGAAGGAGAAGCTTCAGAATCAGTAAAGGGATGTGTTCTAAAAGGTTGGAGGGAGGTTCAGTGAGCGACCAGCCTCTTCCCAACCTTGAAAAGGTAATGGGAGAGGTGCGGGTACTCATGGCACAGCAGCAGGCAGATGGGATGCTGACTGGGTTGATGAAATGTGCTAAGAGGAGGGAAGATAGGTATTTCACAACAAAAGGTGATGTTTTGGTGCATAGTAAAGTTTCTGACTTGGGTAAGGAATGTCTCGGAGTGGTTGTATCGTCTTGCAGGTGAAAGTAAATTCTAGATGTAGGGACTAGCTGGAAGACGGTGGCTTGACTTCAACCCCAATTCACTTGTCCGGGCATCAGAAGGGATGCCAGGTGGTACTGTAGCACATTACCAGAATGTCAGAAGGCAGGCAGGCAGTTTAAGCCATAGGGACTAATGATTAGGACACCAATCATTTCCATGCCTTACGAGAGGTTGGCATGCAATTTAGTGGGACCCCTTCTCAGGACTAAAATAGGATTTAAGTATATCGTAATGGATATGTGCCTTGGTACCAACTACTTTATGCCATCCCTTTGAAAAAAGTAGATGCAATTACAATGGCCGAAGGACTGCTTGAGGTCCCCTGTGAATTACCAATGGACCAGGGTTCAGTTTTTGTGGGGAGACTAATCAAAGAGATTGCTTGACATTTCTAAGCTAAGTATAACTGCTTATCACTCCCAAACCATCAGAGTCCTCAAAATATGGCATTCCTGCCTAAAGGGGATGCTCCTTAACGTCTTCTCTGGCAAGGAAGAGTAGTACATCCTGATAAAGTATTGCTTACTGGCATATTGAGCTACCCCTCATGCAGCTACTGGGTTTGGACCATAGCATTTAAAGAAGAGTATGGCAGCTTATGATATCAAAGCGCTCAGCCGAACTACAGTGCATCAGAGCTGGCAGTGGTGAAGGCAGTCAATCAGTATGTGGTAGCAGTTTAAAGTTATAACAGACCACCATGCCATGGGAGCCCTACTCAACTCCAACCATTTAAATGGAAGGCTGGGATATGTGTGCTGTAACTCCAGGCTTTCAACATGGAAATCAAGTACAGACCCGGCGTTCACCATAAAAATGCTGATGGTTTATCGTGGCAGTGTTGGCCAGACAAGGAGGCAGACAATGTGACATTTCCAGTAGGGATACAACTGACACCAGTGGCAGAAGGATCAGTGCCCAAAGAACCTGTGGAAACAGTGACACTCCACCCGGTGGTGATAATCTGGCTGGCAGGGTATAAAAAATCCTGCAAGTCACTGGCTGACAGTTTGGTCAATGTTGTTCCAAGTTATCAAGAATTAAATACACCCTAAATTCCTTTGGGTTAGCTTATAGCTTACTGGACAGGACTCTTGTGGCAGCAACTACCAATTCAGGAATTCCAGAAAAAACCCTGACAATACCAACGAATGACATGGTGATGTTGTGTGCACTGCTGCTGCTTCTATCAATGCCATCCATACTAATCGATCATCTGTAACCTCAGACACCTGCAGCACTGTAGGTGCATTAATCATGACAATGTTGTCAAAAGCAAAGCTCTTACGAACAGTACCCTGATGTGCATAGTCTAAGATGAATTCCTCTGGATTATATGTGGGAAGATCAAACTCCGGCAGAATATGTGTGACTGGTGCATACTGGGCAAAGTTCTCCTAATTGGCAGAAAATCGTATTACAGATCTATCGATCAGATCCTAGAGAGTTGATTCTCACTTCATACTTCTCTGCATCAGACTCCATCATATTTGATATAGTTAGGATCTTCCATTATGTTAACTTTGTTATCAGAGAAGAGTTTTGCTACCATGCCAGGGAACTAATGAACTGACGGCGTGAATTATAAGATACCATTATACTCATTACCATACTGTCGTGGAGTGAGAAGGCTCATGTGATCAGCAGCTCGTCAGGTTGCAGCAATCTCATGATATAAAAATCATAGTTAAGTGATTGAGTGTTGTTGTAATAGAACATGTTGGCAGCAGCAAGGTATGCTCCTGCAGAGAAATATGCCATAGCTCTAGAGGCCCAACCATAAAGTACTATATATAAGACAGAGTTTTAGAGGCCCAACCATAAAGTACTATAGCAACACAACATATTATCTACATAAATGAAAGCTGGATCAGCAAAAACAGGAAAATTTCCAATATATATATATATATATCAGATGCAGATTAAGGAGGTACTGAGAGAGACCAGACCAACAAGAGCAAAGCCTGAGAGCTGGAGAATGGAGGGAGACCGAACCAGCATGAATAAAGCCTGAGACACAGGAGACACTGAGGGATACCAGACCAGCATGAGGAAAGCCTGAGAGACAGGAGACACTGAGGGAGGCCAGAGCAGCCAGAGCAAAGCCAGAGAGACAGGAGACATGGAAGACTAGACCAGCAAGCACAAAGCGTGAGAGAGAGGAGAAACAAAGCCTGAAACACAGAAGACAAGGAAGGAGATCATACCAGTAAGAACAAAGACTGAGAGCTCCATGACAACACCTAAATTTGTATGCTGAAAAAATCAAAAACAAGGAGAGAGAGATAACACCCCTGAACATCTACAACAAGCTATGGGCCTGTGAGTGGTCTTCTAGATGACTCCCAAGCTGTGGGCCTGTAAGTGGTCTTCTAGATCTCTAGCTGTGGGCCTGTGAGTGTTCTGTGGGACTACTAAAGCAGAGGCATCAGCTAAAACATGACAGAAGTAGTGGAATTCATCCAACTGAGCAGCAGACCAAATAATATTGACAGGTGCCGCCTTTCGCATTGCTTCCGTCAATGTTGTGTATAGTTGGGTATAAATCTTCGGTAGTACCGTGTGCCACCTAGGATAGCTCTCAGATCTGTTTGAGATTTGGGTAATTTGAAGTCTCTGTGGTTCTGCACTCGGCATTCAGGTACAGAGATATGCCCTTCAACTGCTATATGGCCTAAAAACGTGATCTCGAAAGCCTCCCAGGCGCACTTGCTAGGTTTTATGGTAACACCATGCTGTCTAAATCTAGCTAGAACCTCACTAATATGCATCAGGTGCTCCTCCCAAGTGTCACTAAAATGACCACATCATCAATATGCATGTTTGCGAATGCAGAGATATCAGCAAGTTCTAAATGTATCAGTTACTGAAAGCTAGCAGCAGGAGCATTCCTCAGTCGGAAAGGCCTAACAGTATATTCCCACTTCCCCCATGGCATACAAAAGGCAGTCTTTGGCTGATAGATTGGGTTGAGAGGGATCTGGTGGAAGCCTTTATTCAGGTCCATTTTCGTAAAATATTTGGCATTGCCAATTTGTGCAAGGATGTCATCAATCTGGGGCATCTAGTAAGGGTCCAGCATTGTAATAGCATTCAAACTTCGTAAAATTTAGACATAGGCCAATGGAGCCCTCTGGCTTTCTCCTTGGTACCACAGGTGAGGACCATGAGCCATATGATGACTTCAGGTCGCCTGCCTCTGTCAGCAAGCTGATCTCTCTCTGCCTCCAAGCGGGTGGGACTCGGTATGGATAGCTGTGTTTTGGTGCCTCTGAGCCAGTGTCAATTTTCAGGCATACCATCTCTGTTCTCCCAAGAGTCTCGGTGATGACATCGGAATTTTTGTCCAGCAGCTCCTGAACCTTTGGACTGCTGTAGGTTTAGGTTGAGGTTGGTCGGGGTATTGGTAGAGTCTTCTTCCTCATCCTGGGTGACTGCCACCCATAGGACAGTTTCCTCAGAAGTAATCCAGGGTTTGACCCAGTTAATATGTACTACTTCCTGCAGTCAGCATTTTTCTGGAACTGCAAATTCGAGTGTAACAGCAGAAATGATTCTGATAATCTCGTAACATCCTTCCCAAGTGTCTTCTAGCTTTTCCTTCAGTTCTGGTATCCTAATCAACACCATTTCCCTTTCCTTGAAGATCCTGACTCGTGATTTTCTGTGATACTGGGTCTGCATCGCACACTTGGCCTGCTCTTCTCCTTGGCAGAGTAACTCCCCGGAAGTGGTATATAAGGTGATCGGCAAAGTCATTTACCCACTAGACTGTGTGTTTCTGAGAAAGTTGACCATCAGACCAGCCTTCATGTACGATCTCCAGGGGACCCCTCAGTGATCTGCCATATAGGATTTCAAATAGCGAAAACCCAGTGTTGGTATGTGGAGAACCCGGTGTTGGTATGTGGAGAATCCGGTGTTGGTATGTGGAGAATCTGTTGTTGGTATGTGGAGAATTCCTGTAAGCAAATAAAAAATATTTGAGGATAAGATCCTATTCAGTTTTCCTTTCCTGGCACTTCTTAAACATATGCTTCAGGGACCTGTGTCAATGCTCTAATGCAACATTTGTTTGAAGTTGATAGGGTGAGGTTTGTAGTTGAGAGATTGAGCAAAGTTTGCAGACCTGCTTCATTAGCTTGCTCATAAATAAAGACCCCTGGTCCATAAGGAATTCAGCGGATAGACCAGTGTGAGAAAATATGCCCATCATACCCTCAGCGACAGTTGTTGCATCGACATTCTTTAGAGGGATCGCGTCCAGGTATTCCAAAATAAGGCAGAGACAAGTTAGTAAAATTAATATCTGTTACATCTAGCTGTCCTAGATAATGGCCCGACAAGGTCAAATGCTATCCTAGTGAATGGTGTGATAATGACAGGGAGTGGTTGCAATGGAGCTCTAATAGGGTCAGTCGTGATCGCTTTTTGGCAATCTGGACAGGACATGCACCGGTGCTGAATATCTTTAGTCATACCAAGCCAGGTGAATAACTTTTGTATGGCTTTAGTGGTACACTTGGCAGAGAAATGACCATTAAGGCGAATACTATGTGCCATCTTGGGGATTTCTTTCCCCCTAGGAGTGGATACAACAATTTTATCTGGCAATAACCCAGACCACTCTGTCTTAGCCTGATGTAGAACATCATTTCCCCAATAATACCCAGGATGCAGATGTTAGCTAAAATGGGATCATCTGCCTGCTGTTGCTGCAGTAATGCGTGGTCAGCCTTATCAAACTCAAGGCTGGGTATGGGCAGGATTTGGTCTGTGCCATCAGGTGTGGTCTGCACCGGGCAGACACAACCTGAATCAGTGGCAAACAAATCTGCATCTAAGTCAAAGACTTCTGTGAGAGGAATGCATGAGGTCTTAAAGGTATCCTCTAAATCAAGCTGTTGCTCATACACTTCTGCTGAGCTCTGACTAATAATTTACTGCAAGCTTTCCTCTGCTCCTTAGCTAGTTGAATGAGATAAGTCTGTCAGCTGCAGATCCTTACCCAGAAGAATTCTATCCGGACAATCTGATACAACTAAGACTAGCTTATCCATACTATACCTCACTCATCTCCAACGAAACCTTTGCTAGGGGATACTTCTGTAACTTTCCGTCAAACTCCTCTACGTACATCTTCTGCCCTGTCAATTGGTAAGGTTGCACAGGCCTACCACTGTAATAATGGCACCTGTATCTATTATCATGTCACTCTTGAACTCACTAACCATTCTGTTGATGGTGATGTCTGGAACAGCATTGATGATTTTGACCAAGGCCATAGTGACTTTGCATTCCATACTCTTGTGCCCTTTTTCTCCGCACTTGTGGCAGGTTGGAACCCGTGGTGCTTTACTTGATGAGTAGTTAGCTTGATTGGGCTCTTGTCCCTATCTTCTGTTTACTTAGGGCATCCCTTATCCTGCTGCCAGGTGTGTCAAGACTTGTGCTGGTATCATTCCGTTCTGGCAGCTTGCCGTCCTCTGTGAGGTTGGCTGCGTCCTAAAAGGATGTTGGCTTCTTCAATCTGATGAATTCAGCATCACCTGGGGAAAGAATAGAGTTATTAGAGATGCTACCTCCTGGATGGTGGCAAACCATTCTATCATGCGATTAATAATGTACTCCCAAGGATCGGGTAGTTTCTGGCCAGGTGTCTGAGAACTTCTTCCTGTATGTCCAGAATTCTTTCTGGCATTTTTCCATGGACATTACCAATACCTTCAAGAGCTTCCTGGGTTTGGAGTATACCCTTGCTGCGTCCCTGGGTACCGACGTGTAGTAGCAAATAGCACCTTTCCTGATAGCTTGCTACTAGTCTGGCTGGCCACTCCTCCCTGTCTATTCCTGCATCCTCCATAACTTCTTCAAAACATCGCAAGTAGGCAGTTAGGTGGTCGGAATTAATCCATATAGGGAGTTTCTCTACCAGTTTCTGCCTCTGGCTTCTCTCTGACTGTTTTTGTTGGCTGCCTAGGAGTTTCTCCCAATGGTCCTCCTCAACCCTTCTCCATCGGTAGTCATCTTCACGGCATCTCTCTTCCTCTGCCTGACATCTATCTACCTGCTCTTGATGTCATTCAGCTTCTCTTTCTTCCAGCTGCAACCGCCCATCTACTAATTCAAGGTGCTGTGCTTCTGCTTTCTCTTCTTTGGCCATCATTTCAAGCTTGGCATTGTTTAGTTGCTCTTGTTGGAGATCCAGCCATTCCTGTATCTCTCTCATGGAGATACAAAGTAGGGCTATCGAATGTTTGAGTGTGGTGTGAGACTTTGTAGCAGAATACTCTCCACCATCTTCATGTCTGTTCTTCTTGCTGATGATAATTTAGTGGTGTATTAGCTTCAATGAGTGTAGATCCGCAGACCGCTGTCATCATATGTGAGGGTTGGATGGGCTGTGGTGCCTTAATCACCCCTATGGTGTGCTGCCACTTAGTTAGCCTTTCCTTAAGAAAGTTATTTTACTGTTCCATACCAAGTGCTTCAGCCTTTCGCAGTGTTTCTCCAACAGATGTATGCACAGTATCTCTCGTGTCTAAGACCAAGAGATCATTACCCTTCTCCAAAAGTGGATTTCCCATCTGTTCAATTGGAGCAAGTTCCTGCATTGGTATATCCAAAGCTAGCTACCCATCAAAGCATTACAATCATGCAGGCTCAAACACACTCACATATCACATCAGACAGACTTGCATGTGCATGTGTGTGTGGAGTGCTGTACTAGCATCACAGTAACCTCGCATGCTAGTGATCATTCATGATTTTTATTATCTCTACACGATGTAAAACAAGAATGTAGGTAAGTACTTGTCATCTAAAATGCTTACTGTGGCAGACCAAGTATGGAATATGTTATTCTATATAAAGCCCTACTTCTGCTCTGAAAGCACCAGCATTAATATGACCATAAATTCTGTACTGATCTACCAGCACCTGCTAAACCTGTGAGTACCACCAAAATTTCACGAAATTGATTATTTTTATATTAATGCGACTATGTATGCTAGCGGTCACCAAAAGACCAAATCAGAGGTGGTTGGCTTTATTTCTTAATTTGTAGAAGAAATTATACGAAGTTTTATGCAAAATTGATGATTCCATAAATTTCTGGTTCAGATCTGCTCTACTATAATTATAGCTAGATGCTGTTGCCAAGAATTTGGAGGGATTGCTGGAAAAAAGCAGAAGGAAACATTTTTGGTAAGGAGTTAAAAACTCTTTTGCTGCTTGGAAGAAATAGTGAGTCAATTTTTTGGCCCTATGAGAGATCAGATTCCTGTGACTGAGAGAATATGATGGTAAATGGCAATGGCAGCAATGGATATACTTTCCCTGTGCGTGATTTATATTGCAGTGTTTGTTGGATGTGAATCATGGTAACACTTATTATTCTTTCAAGAATGCAAGTAAAAAATACAAAAGTCACTATAGTAAATGAACGCTTAAGTTTTGAAAACAATTAGCTTGTGGTTTAGTCATCCAGATGATGCAATTCTCCCTGATGAGTATGTGTTTCTAGTAAATAACTATGGCACGGTTCAGCATAAGATTTCGAATGTTTGTGTTGCAGCACCTACTCCTTAACTCAGACAGACTCATCATGCTTGTTAAAATATATAAAGATTCTTGCAATTGCCTATCCAACTTAGAAGAGCCGTAGCCACACTACTTAGCCTACTCTCAGTTGAGAATCAGCTGATCTTTGTGCAATATAGTATGTATTCTCATGACTGTCTCTGATAAAATTCCGAAAATTTACAAAAAAGTCAATTCCCTGACCCATCGTTTTAGCCTGGCATATCAGGCCGCACCTAACAGTATATACAACTGGAAGTAACTATTTAGCTGAATGCACACACTATGATGATAATTAGTAAACCGTAAGGATAATGAACTGATTGATTGGTACAAACATAGTGATAAATTATCCCCCCAAAAGTACGTGCCTCCTGGCTGGCTAGGTAGCCTATTTTAAAGTGTCAAGTCAGGTTATTGGCAGTTGGGAGCCTGGGAATGTGAATACTGATTGTGTAATGTTGTCTCTCTTAATATATCAAGTTTTTAATAATTCCTTATACCTTGGGATTAGAGAGAGGGGAAGCATAACATATGGTGGCAGCTGTAAACCAAGCTTGGCCTGACTTCGACCAGACCATGATTTTGCTTGACAACGACCAAACAGCTGACTGGAATACATCAAGATTCAGATTCCAACCTTAACTAGACATCAATCTTAACCTTACGGTTGAAATTCAATTATAGCAGATGGTCCAACAGGCAGAGCATGTCTCCAAGACAGATCCCAGTGAAGCACTCAACACAGCACATGGTCCAACAGGCAGGACACTGCAGAGCATGAAGAAGTTGGGGGAGACCCTGATGCTGACTGCATAACTCCTACATATATTCGTGCAATCTAACTTGGCAGAGGCAGCATGATGTAGAGAAGATTGAAGATTCGCGACAGCTAGAAAGTGGAGAGGGAGAAAATTAGAATCAAGGAGAAAGAGTAGTGAGAGATTCTGATTTGAAACGAAAGAGGAGAGAGAGAAACTCTACCTGGAAGAGAAAAAGGAAATGGAGAGCCAGAGACTGGGGCAGAGGGAGGCTCTGGAAGACAAATGACAGCAGTTACTAAGCTGTCGACAACAGTTACAACCTCCTTATACTGCCACTCATCCTCGGGGAGGAAGGACATGCTCTCCATAGATTTGAACAGATTTGAACATGACCATTTTTGGAGAACCCAAGCAACTTTGGGTGGCCTATCACTGACCATTACCGGTGGGGGAGGCACAGACAACTTTTTTGACACTTAGAGGTAAAGACGGGAGGATGTTTGAGTCAATACAGAAGGCTCTATTCCGGTGATTTGGTCTCTGCCCAAAGTGTCTACTGAGAGCAATGGTGGCAGTCAGACTTGCGACCAGATTACAACTTGCCAACCAAATAATTGACACTGCTGGGCACTATAATGAAGCAGACAGCTCAGCTGAGGAGTGCACTCAAGCATTCTTTAGACTTCTTTCTAGGGCTACTAACGGCACACATAGCAGTCTGGATCAGGGATAAAGGAGGTCACTATGGGTAGCAGGCCAGTTGGCTGATGAGTACATCTGGGAACCAAGTTTAGAGCTCTCTATTTTAACAGTGGCTGAAAGGGGAAATCTGGCCAAACCATATGCACTCCCACCAAGATTCCAGCCTCACCAGGACCAGCGAGCCCAACCCAATCCAACAACATCAGCTTGAATACGAACACCCACCCCTCTACAGACAAGCTGACTTCCACCAAACAAAACTGGCCTCAAGGAGCTCACCCCCTACAGACAAGCTGACAGCTCCACCAAACAAAACTGGCCTCAAGGGGCTAAGCTGGCAAAATATTTCTGTGACACCAACTTTCTTTTAATTTCCTGGAGTGGGGACACACCAATATAAGTTGTCCTCAAAATAACTCATTTTAAATAATGACTTTCAGTGGTGCTTTGGATTATGTGGACTATTTGGACATGTGTGTGATAGTATGGTGCTAAATAGTAGTATGGTGCTAGGACATGTGTATGATAGTGTGGTACTAGGACATGTGTATGATAGTATGGTGCTAGGACATGTGTATGATAGTATGGTGCTAGGACATGTGTATGATAGTATGGTGCTAGGACATGTGTATGATAGTATTGTGCTAGGACATGTGTATGATAGTATAGTGCTAGGACATGTGTATGATAGTATCGTGCTAGGACATGTGTATGATAGTATGTGCTAGGACATGTGTATGATAGTATGGTGCTAGGACATGTGTATGATAGTATAGTGCTAGGACATGTGTATGATAGTATGGTGCTTGCACATATGTATGATAGTATGTGCTAGGACATGTGTATGATAGTATGTGCTAGGACATGTGTATGATAGTATGGTGCTAGGACATGTGTATGATAGTATGGTGCTGGACTCTGTGTCAAGGCAGACTAGCCTGGCTCCAGCCATTAACCCTTATGAGGCCATGGTGTAAGGATCTGTCAGCATCATGTGAGCCTCCAGAACATTTAACAAACTCTCTGTGGTGTTGACTTCACATTCGGCGCAGAGACTCTAACACACAGAGGTATGGTCTCAAAGAGGCTGGAGTGGAGGTACTGCTCGGCACTGATCTTACCATTCCACCAACTCATGGGAATAGTAATGAGTGAGAAAGAAGTCATCACATTCTCCAAGCTCTTCAGATTGAGACCATAGCAGAGAGGGCATGGTCTGATTGGAAGAGGACAACCAGGATATAGTGACTGCTGGAACAAACATCACTCCATGAGGTGAGCTTGTGATGTGAATTATGATCTTATTATTGTAGCCAACCCCAGACCCCACCTGACTAGTAGTGCCAAGAGGAGGGCTACATGAGCAGCAGCAAAACCAGATACCTAAAAACTTGGAGGATAACACTAATCTGCTGCAGAACAGACCAACCATACTGGCCTTGCAAAGGTTGGTGATAGACTCCAAAGTAACATGGGCAGAGGCCGAGGAGGCAGAATCATACTTCCTTGTGGAAAATGACACACTTTGGAGACATCAAATTGAGGAGATGGGAAATGTGATTCAGCAGTACCTGATACTTCCAAATATAATCTGCTCCCAAGCAATCAAAACCACTCATTCCATCCCAATGGCCGGGCAAAGAAGTACCAAGCACAAAATACTTGTATGCTTCTACTGGCTGGAACTCAAGAGACTTCAAGGAGGCATGCCTGAGCTATGCTGAATGCCAAAAATCTGCCAAGAAGTCCCGACACAAAGTTACTCTCCCAACCTTATCAATTATGAGCAAGCCATTCAGCAAGGTGGCGATCGACATGTGGGACCACTCATTCGCACATTGAGTGGTAATAAATACATTTTGACTTTAATAGACTAGGTAGCAGATACCACGAGGAATACCACTCAGGAAGGTGGATGCTGCATCAGTAGAGTAGCCTTGATGTCCATTTTTTCGCGGCCAAGCAGAGTTCCTCACTGATCAATACTGCAACTTCCTCTCCACCCTGATGGGAGAACTCTACAAGTTACTGGGCACCCATTACATCAAGACCTCCCCCTATCACTCCCAGTCTAACAGAGTAGTGAAGCGCTTTCACCACACATTGAAACAGTGAGCAAGAAACGTACTCTATCCTTGAGCAGGTCTCCAATGATAACCCATGTCAGACAAACAGAAGCGACGTTGGATGGTTCACATCAATATGCTCAAGGCTTGGCACCCTCCAGTAGCAGCAGTGATGTATGTAATATCCACGAATATGAGGATGAAGTTGATGACCCAGAGGAGTTTCTCCAACCAACTCACCTGAAGCCAGCTGGAGCACCAATTATGGACCTACCCTTATATCTGAGCAATGAAGTCAATTGCTCGACATGGTAAGCACTAGACTGGACGTCTTGATCGACCTAACTGGCTCTATCAAGGCCACCCAACACCTGATGGAGACAGGGAATGCCATACTGATCAGGGTACCACTTACTGAGTTCCCAAAGTTTAGAATACCCAGGTAGATCTTGATATTAAGTATATCCTTAAACAAGGCATCATAGAGTCATATCTCTACCCATGGTTGTCCCCCATTGTCCACAGTGCAAAGAAAGATGGAGCACTTCGACATGTATAGACTATTAATGTCTGAAAGCAGTGACTAGCCAAGAGTAGAAGACATGCTTAACAGATTGGGCTAGGCAATGTATTTGACTACTGTCGGGGAAATTTCACCCTTGCCTAAAACCTTTCTTCCTCTATAAGAAAATGGTACTGCTGTAGCTCGAGCGGTTAGCGACCTCTGGCTGAATACCTCGCGATGCCTAGGTACTCCAGGGATTGGCTACTCCACCAATCACCCTACCAAGACCACTGATCTCTGTAACCCAAGTCTCAGCCCTCTCTACTTAGGACCTTACTCCAGCGTCACCCCTCAGGTTGACTCTCTCTATCTCTTTGTCCCTGTCAGGGAAGTAAGCATACACCTTGATGTACTTACAACTATTACAGACAAAACTCCAGAGTGTGGCACTCCAGAGTGTGGCACTCTGGTGCCTTAAATACAGGTATTTTCTAACAGTCACCTGATATGCCTAGCCAATCATATTGCTCTACAACAGTCCTAGTCTACTATCACAATGCCCATTGTTGTGTCCTTGGAGTTGTGGTGGTGTAGTGATCCATTAGCTCTGGGTTGTGGTTGCTGTGTTAATGGTGTGAAAAGTCAGGGTGTGGTCCTGTTGATTTTCCTGACACCTCCCCCTCCTCTAAACGAGAGCTATGCTCTCTGCTCAGTCCGTCAACCTTTGCATTCTTTGATCCAGGTCAATACGAAATCTTGTAGTCGTATGGCTGGAGGAGTGAGTGTAAGGGGCATGCTGGGAGGAAGCCGGTTTTGCCTTCTGACAAAAGGGACAGGACAAACATAGCTTACGAACATCTGCATGTAGTCCGGGCCAGTCCATGGACCTCCTGATAATGTCTATGGTTCTCTCCTGGCCGAAATGTCCTGCGATCGGGGAACTGTGGGCGAGGCGTAGTATCTCGTCCCTGTGTCTGTCTGGCACCATGATGAGTTTCTTGCCTCCTTGTATGAGTGGCTGCCTCAGGAGTAGACCCTTTTTCCATGTGTAGCGCTCGTCTCCTAGGTTTTCCAATTGCCGGTCTTTCTCCAGAGTGGGGTCAGCCTGCTGCATGTCTGTTAGTTCCACCGGGCTCACTTTCTCCGGCCACCACAGGGTAGAGTGTTCTGCCTCCTCCCTTGGTTTGGGTCGTTCTCTTATGAACATTACATCGCTGAAGGCGAAGGGGAAACCTTCATTTTCCTCCAAAGTTTGTTGTGGGGGTACCCCAGGTTCCATCAGCCTGCCCACCGGTATTGGTGGCTGTTCCAGGGGTCTTGGTAGGTTGGGTTGGATTGTGGATGCCCTCTCCTCCTCACTCAGGTCCAGGTCAGGGCTAGAGAGCTTGACCTGCTCAGAGGCCTGCTGCTCCAGTTCCTGTTGTTCGTTCAGAGCCTGTCTTTTTCTCTAGGCTTGTGTGGCTACTTGAGCCACAGCTGGAGGGCCCTCGGGGGTCACCTCGATCTTCTCTGTGGGTTTCTCAGCCACCCACTTAGTCAATTATGGCACGTCTCTGCCAACGAACATGTCGACGGTTAGGTGGGGAGACACGCCTACTGTGAGTAGCTGTCTAGTCTGCCCGACTTGCAATGTCACTCTTGCTGCAGGGAACCAGACCTCCCGGGCGCTAGCCGTCGAGTAAGGAATCTCCCACCCGAGGCGTTGCTCCCGAGATATGCACTTTAGGTGGACGAGGGATCATGTACAT
Organism: Cladorhizidae sp. MBARI D1340-BT2; assembly: GCA_028752905.1. Taxonomy (NCBI): domain Eukaryota; kingdom Metazoa; phylum Porifera; class Demospongiae; order Poecilosclerida; family Cladorhizidae; species Cladorhizidae sp. MBARI D1340-BT2. Next base: position 6,458,002 of record JAQNBH010000002.1, read on the forward strand.
CAGTTGTCCAGCCAGAGAGATCTTCCCTTCCCGAATCCACAGCTTTTCTGGTGGTAGGGTCTCGGTCGCTTCAGTGAGTTGGGCATGCTAAACTTTCACCTTACAGTTGTGTCTTAGGTGTCCCAACTGGTTACACCGGAAACAGCGGGTTTCCGTGAGAGGATTGAGAATTAGTCCTCTGCCGTGGTTCCCAGAGCTTCCTCCTCGGGGAGGATCCTGCTGTCCCAGCCCCCTAGGCTCAAATCTTATGCTCTGAGGTGGTCTAGCTGGCATCTCTAGCCATAGAGATCGTACTGGGGGTGGAGGTTTCCCAGTTTACCAATGCTCCTCCTGTTCCCTCCGGGGTTGATTCGCTATGTGCCTCACAATCGACTCAGTGAGCTCTTCGTATGATGGGGTGTCGAGAATACTCATGCGAGACTCCAACCACTGGGAAAGTCTGCTCAGGATTATCTCCACCAGCAGAGCCTCCTCTGGCTCGAGTGGTGAGGAGACCAACCACTGGTGAAAGCTCTGAAGGTGCTTGGCAAGCCAGGCATCTGGATTGGAGGTGGAGAAGGGAGTATCGAAGACACTACGTCTCTCACAGGAGATGTGGTATTCACGTAAGAGCTCAGTTCTGACTTATTGGTAGTCTTTCTGCTGATCTGCAGGCATAGAGGCGACAGCAGTGAGACCTGAACCATAGAGGGAGCTGCATAAGATGATGGCCCACTGATTACAAGGACATTCGCCAGCCTCAGTCGTAGCCTCAAATGCCTCCAAGTAGGCTACCATATCGTCCGTCCCTTCAGTAAATTTAGGGATGGATAGCTTTGGCATCAGAGGGGGTTGAGGTGCAGTAGGGGGAGGTCTGGACAACTCAGCCAACATCTTCAGGAACCTCTGCTGCTGCCGAGCCTCTCTCTCCTCTTGTCTGGCCTGGGCCTCTTCCCGCCTCTGGGCTTCTCGAGTCTCTCCTTTCCTGTTTGGCCTGGGCCTCCTCCCGTTTCTATGCCTCTCGATCTGACCGAGTCTGGTCAATTTCGATCCACTTCTGGAGGAATCAGTCCATGGGATCGATAGGAAGGTTGGCCTCTGGGGTGCACACATGGCCTCGACAGGATTCTCAGAGCATCCTCCTCTCCTTCTCCTCTGACATGTCAAGTCAGGGCGATTGGGAAGAGAGGAAAAAATATTAAATCAAAACAAACTACAAAACCTCTTCCTAGATCTCACTGGCTACTGAAGGGTCGGTTTTCAACCCACAAGGCCGTGCCCTGGGTGTCTCCTTCCAGCTAGCTAAGCAACTTCTCTTCACTAGCTACTGGCTGGTCCAGGATCTCCTTTCACTACAAGAAATCCCACCGCTGCCACCACTGTCAGGAAAATTTCACCCTTGCCTAAAACCTTTCTTCCTCAATAAGAAAATGGTACAGCCCTAGCCCGATTGGTTTGCTACCTCTGGGTGAATACCCCACAATGCCTAGGTACTCCAGGGATTGGCTACTCCACCAATCACCCTACCTAGACCACTAACCTCCGTGACCCAAGTATCAACTCTCTGTACTTAGGACCTTACTCCAGTGTCATCCCTCAGGCTGACTCTCTCTATCTCATTGTCCCTGTCAGGGAAGTAAGCATACACCTTGATATACTTACAACTATCAGACAAAACTCCAGAGTGTGTCACTCTGGTGCCTTACAATACATATATATATCCCTGATATGCCTAGCCAATCATATTGCTCTAGAACAGTCCTAGTCTAGTATCACAATGCCCATTGTTGTGTCCTTGGGGTTGTGGTGGTGTAGTGATCCATTAGCTGTGGGTTGTGTTTGCTGTGGTTATGGTGGGTGAAAAGTCAGGGAGTTGTCCTGTTGATTCTCCCTCTATGGCAAGTACAGATTTATGGTGATGCCCTTTGGTCTGAAGAATGCACCCAGCATCGATCATGTGCTGGATCGCCTCCAGCAGTTCACAGCAGCCTACATGGACAACACTGTTGACTTTACTGACACTTTGAATGATCATATCAAACATATCAGGAAGGTGTTAGACACGACTCAAGGAGGATGGACTAACTGTAAAATTGAAGAAGTGCCAATTCAGAATGCTGACATGCTCTTTCCTGGGCCATGCATGGGTCGACTTGAACAAGCCAAAATAACAGCCATGCTAGACTTCCACCAACCCCTGTTGAAACATGATGTCCCAGCCTTCCTAGGGCTGGCATGAAACTATAGGTGCTTTATCCCGGGATTCAGTACTCATTATAAACTGTAACTGGTTGCCTGTCGACCTCATCAGGAGTCATGCTCCCACCAAAATGTATTGGACTGCTGGATACCAAAGGGATTTCAACTCTCTCAGAGAACTTTCATTTTGAATTATGATCCATTACAAGGAGGAAGACAAGTTAATTGTAAGTTGCAGCTTGAGAATTAAACTAACTTATATCACATAGGTGTTGATGGCCAGGCTTAACATTGCACAAAAGATGCTGGGATGGACCACTTGAAAAAAACTACTGTATGGAGGAGACCCAGTCAAACTTCTCCTGTGAGACACACTGCAATTCAGATTCTACTCACACAATATGGAAAATGTCTCCCAACAAGGTTGATCTGACGTCTTACATCTCATTGTGTTGAAGAATGGGGAACCCAAATTTGTGGCAGGAGAACTGCTTGATCAATGGAAAATTTCTTCCTAGAGGCCAGATTTTGGGTGCAACTACTGGATTCCAATCATACCTCAAAGCCAACACATCATGAAATGCTATTATGAGGGCAGAAGCCAATTTATCTATCTATTATTCAAAGCACTATTCTCAAAAAGGTGCAAGGATCATGGCTCCCTTATTTGCTTGCTAGTGTCTTCGGATTTGCAGCAGCCACCAGACACTATATGATTCTGTTTGTGTCCCTCATGCTTGCAACTAATCTGATCTGAAATGATGTTATATGGCTCGTGTAATATTCAAGTATTATATTACTAATCACACACACTGTATCAGCCAATTTGATTATTATGCATAGACATTGCATCATCATTACGTATTGATTGTGACACATTATTACATCACGTGATAGAAGAAAGAGAAGTTTTTATACTCGTGCTTTTGTTATGGTTAGCCCTGTACTGTATATATAGGTAACCCACAACCTCTGTCTGTCTGTCTGATATCTGGTCTGAACTCAGTACCTGTGTTAATTCTATAACTGCTGATAAAGTAATTAGAGAATGTATCTTGACTCACAATATCATACAATACAGAGGGGACCCTCCTAGCTGAGCAGACTGTTCTTTTTATAAGTTATCTACTCAGCTCTGGCAGGCGAATAACATTACAGCCAATCAGATGACGACACGTCTACATGTCACCTGTTAGGTAACTACAACCAATCAAATGACTACACCTCTTAGGTAACTGTTTTATATACTATAATATGTTAACAATAGTTCAACTGTTAGTTAGGGAGCTAGAATGGGCTGACACTCCCTAAGACTCCCTCCTTCTTCTCCTCTGGTTCAGAGCTGCTCGTGTAGTGTCGTCCTCAAGTCCTTCGATCCACGTGACAAGCCATCTGCATTAAGGTTTAGTCATCCTGGTTTGTGTACCACAGAGAAGTCATAAGGCTGCAATGCCAGAGTCCACCGTGTGAGCCTGCTATTCTCATCTTTGAACTTGTCCAAATACATAAGACATCTGTGGTCTGTTTGAACTTCAAAAGCAACTCTAGTGAGATAAACCCGGACGTGTCTGATTCCTCCTATGACTGCCAGGCATTCCTTCCCGACAACTGAGTAATTCCTTTCACGGGGTAATAGCTTCCTGGAATGGAAAGCTACTGGTCGTTTATTTCCTTCTGGCTCAACACTGCACCTATTCCAATGTTGGAAGCATCTGTTTCCCTATCTGAATTACTGTTCAACAGAAAGATTAAAACCAAGCTTCCCCAAGTGGAAATGGATGTTGACACTCTAGGAAATGATATGGAATTAAACAAAAAGATAAACGAGCCAAAGAGAGAATGAAGGAGCATGCAGAGAGAAGAGCCCGAGCTCAAGTCTCAAGTCTCAACATTGGTGAAACAGTTCTCCTACGTCAGCGAAAGAATAACAAGTTCAGCACAAAGTTTGATCCATCTCACCTTTCCAAATAGTGAAAAAAATGGAACAATGATCACAGCGATCAGGAACGGAAAGTATGTTACACGAAATATTTCTCAGTTCAAAAAGATTAATTCGAATATCGAGTGTCCAGATCTCTCAGAAGATGAGTATGAGTCAGATACACTCGAAGATGACAACGAGACTCCACCACAAGGAAATTCCCCACAAAATATGCTTCCAGTGAATCAAGTTCCAGAGACGATACCCTACCAGGATGAAACAACCTTTTCATCGATTTGGTCATAATATATATGAACAGTAAGTAGAACATTTCATTATGTTAAGAGGAAAAAAAGGAGAGATGTAATGTTATTACTAATCACACACACTGTATCAGTCACTTTGATTATTATGCATAGACATTGCATCATCATCACGTATTGATTGTGACACATTATTACATCACGTGATAGAAGAAAGAGAAGTTTTTATATTCCTGCTTTAACTGTCTAAGTACGGTTCGACGGTCTTCATAAATCCAGTCCCATCAGCCTGGATGGATATAAAGACAACCAGATAACAATAAGCAACAGTTGAACAGTATAGCTTGTACTGTGCAATAAAATAGCTTCTCTGAATGGAGCTGTTAATTTAACTGGGGTATTATATTCTAATTGAGAGTGACTCGGATCAGATAGGGCAATACTTTCAAGATGCTGGCAGAGCTAGAAATGTTCTCTTACAGTCACTGGGAGAAGTCTATCAGTGTGAGTTGACTTTGATTGAGTCCTCCAGACCGTATGTTCGGAAAGGAATAACTTATATTAGGACCACATTGAGATGAAATCAAATGTGAAGGCAAAATCGGCTGCATGAGGTTGAATCAATGCAAACCAGGCATAGAGCTCCAATTCACCCAACCACTCTTGCACTTTCTTGATACCCATAACCTCGAAAAAAATACTGATACCTACAAAATAATGAAACTCATCAATTTTCCCATTGCTGCAGCACCATCTGCATAACATACATTACCTGAAACTTCAGCTCCATGATTAGAGCTATTGTGGCAAAACCATACATAGGCATAGCAAAATGGTGACATTTAGTGCTACCTTCACTAGATTGTAGAACTTATCCATCCATAAATAATGCAGACTCAGTATTGTGCTCTGATAGCACAGAGACACTTGACATTGTGCAAATTATCTTTCTGTTGAATTGCTCGAGTCAACCAGAAATCTTCATTGTCATTCTTCTCAAAGTCAACTTAAAAAGAGATCTGACCTGTACATATATATATTTGCAATATTCTCATGGTATCATGGATGTCACCCTTGATAATCATCAAAACAGCCCTTGCAATGATTATTCCTGCTGTATTAGCAAAACCAATAAGAGAGACTCCAGGGTTTTCGCTTAGTGCAAAAAGCCATCATGCCACAATTGGTGTGATGTTTGCAGACACAGTGTAGGTGATGCAGAGATGCTTAGCCTTGTCAACTAGTGTTTGACACAGGTCTGAGAATGCAGATCAATAGCTTGCAGAGCCTCTTTAAACTGTAAGCATCTAACCTTGATGGATCAGCAGCACCAATGCTGTTGATCTCAACTTTAGGTTAAAAAAGGAACCTGGTTACATGGAGGCTCTCCAGTATTTAGGGAGTCAGTGATTGCCCAGAACAGTGTCTCTCTGCAAGGTGTCTCTTACACACTCCTCACCACTTTCTTCGCAAGCAACATTGTCAGTCAGATACAACACTCCCCCATTTTCTTTGTCAGCCAGAAGATCCATGACATACTTGACTTTACAATGGCAGACTCTCTTTGTAAATGACCTAGTGACAGGTTCTTTAGGCCCGTAATCAGGTGACCATTTTTTTAGATGAAGTTGTATAGTTCTTCCTTCTCTCACTAGGTTCCTACATTAAATAGTGGAATATGTCACAAAAGAGTATAGAGGCATGACTGCTGCAGCTTTGATAGCCCCTGACTCCAAGACAGACCAAAATCAAAAGGCCTTATAAAGCCTGGCAAGCTCAGCAGTGAATAACTTCCAATTATTTACTTGTGATATTTTGAAGAGTTTAAGCCTCCTCCAATGAAATACTTCATCATAGACTGAATTCAAGCTATTGAAAAATGACTCCAAATTACAAGATCACAGAAAAAGCTCCATGATGCCAAAAGTGAGTAAATTTTCCTAGTTCATCCCTAGTGTACTAACAACATTGTTTGGTGTGCCTATCTGAGAAACAACTGGAGCAGAGCTAATGTAACAGGACAAGTGAGGTGGTTGTAAACACATGCTACTGAACTTGGTAGAATTACTCGACTTTTTCCCTGGTAAGCAGACAATACATATTTCTTGGCCTTTGCACAGATACAATTGATATAGAATCCACTTGGGTTACATAGACAGCACTGAGGTATGGCAGAAATACGTAATAAATTTTTATTGCATGTGGAGGCAGAAAGCTTGTTGGAGAAACTGTTAGGAATGCTTGATTCTGAGGTTATGTATGTTATCAATAACTCTAATAACATGTATGTTATTATATATTATATGGAGTTCTCATGATAATTGTTCAAGTTACTACAATAACACAATTCACTACTTAGGGCTGACATATTCCTGCATTAAAAGAACTGGTGAATGTTACTCTCACCATTCCGGTTAGCATCTGTTCCCATGAGAAGACCTTTAGTGCACTGTTATGCCACAGCCCTTGCTAATTGTAGCTGCTGACCTGAAGGACCGGAACATAACCTCCTAGTTCAAGTCTTCTGTAGTGGACAACAACGTAATCCACTTTGGTACAGTATAACTCAACACAACCACAAAAGTCTTAAACTAGTGCTCTAAAATAGGCTGACAGGCCCAGTTCACATGTGAATAAATTATTATGGTCAAATATAATCTACATTAATGATGTGGTTGTCCAATCATAATTATGCTAGTGAGTGTGAGTGCAAGTTCAGTGCGCTCTTAATCAAGGTCTTGCAAGTTGCCGCAAACCTGAAGTGTCTGCGAACTCAATGGTACTTCAGGATTAAAGTCACACCTTGTCATGTCAGAGTTACCTCTCTTTTGAGAGACTGCATACATGACTACAAAAGATTACCTGAATCAAAGCTATTGAGAAACAAACCCTTTTCTAGCTGTCTACTGATAAAATTATTGACAGACATGTCAAATATAACACTGTGTCAGGTGACAGCCTCTCAAATGTGATATGAGGCTACTTCATTATCCAGGATTTGACCGGCATAGTGGCTGCCTATCAATTAAATGATTAACATGAATATGTTCATAATATTTCTCTCTCAATCAGCTCCATGGCAGACTTACCAACTGTCCCGGAATTCCGGAACTTGTCCTGGGGTCCCGGTGCGACTGCTTCATATCCTGCGCAATCTGAATCCTGTACTGACTGCACTACTGTATTCCTAAGTAACCGCTGCTACGCTTAAACCACAAGTAGGAAAGGGTTTGCTACGCAAGACTAACAAAATCAATTTTGTTTAATAAATTTTCCCAAAAATTATTTTGAAAAAAGCTACAAATCACAAACAGCTGAGTCGAGTCTGAGGTGGAGTCAGACAATGAAGCAGCCTTTACTTGCATTGCCAGAACTTCTAGTCGGTGTCATTCTCAGAGTGAAGCTTGCAGTGACCTCTCACTGCTAAGAGGAGAAAGAGAGCAAGTAAATGGCAGGAGGACTGGAAGCGCTACAATATGAAGGAGAGTAAGATGGGTGCATCATTTGTTCGTTACAATATTATATGTTGCACTGATTTTTCTGTTGCTTCTGGTGGTCTACACTACATGAAGTAAAACGACACATGGAGACAAAGAGGCACTGTGCATTGGCAAAACAGAGTGTAGGTCAATCAAAAATTACTGCTGCTACTTTTAGAAAGGACAGACAAGAAGCTGATCAGGTTACAGCTGCAGAAATTTATTTTTCTACATTTATTGCTGAACATAATGTACCTTTTTTAGCTGCTGATCACTTCAACAAACTCTGTAAAGTTATGTTTCCAGACAGCAAAATCGCTCAGCAATTTGCATCTGGTAGGACAAAAACTACAGCCATAGTGAAATTTGCACTAGCTCCAACGCTTAATGACAAAGTCATTCAATCTTGTTGTTCTTCTCCTTTCACCCTTTTGTGTGATGGTGGTAATAATCAAACAGATAGGAAGTATTCGGAATGATGGTACGGTATTGGGATAAGGTGGTACACAAGCCAGTTACTCATTTTCTGTGTATGCCGGTGTGTAATATTGCCACAGCAGAGTCACTCTTTACTGCAATAGAGAAGGAGTTTGAGTTTCGTGGTATCCCTTGGAACAACATGATCGGTTATGCATCAGATACTGCAAGTGTTATGGTGGGTATGCGTAACTCTGTTTTTTTAGTCGACTTCTTGGGTAACAACCGAAGTTGTTTAGCCTTGGCTGTCTTTGCCACTTAAGTGCACTTTGTGCTGTTGCTTATCTTAAAAAGCTTCCAGTCTCCCTTGATGATATTCTGATTGATATATATTATCATTTTAAACATTCTTCCAAGAGGTATCATGAGTTCAATGAAATTCAAACTGAGTTTAGCAATGTCACACCACTTCACATCCTAAAACATTGTTCAACCCGCTGGCTTAGTTTAGAACGCTGCCTCAAGAGATTTATTGAGCAGTGGCCAGCTCTTTATTGTTATTTTGACAGGATAGCTGAATCTGAGCCTTCCAATGGGCATGTACAAAGAGTGGCCAAGCATCTTAAAGACCCACTAGTGAAGCTGTTTTGCAATTTTGTTTGTTATGCCCTTAAGCCCTTGATCAACTGCCTTTCAAACTCATGCTGGTCGTATTGGTACTTTACAGGCTGATGTTCGTCGACTCTTGCACTCTTTCTGTAGTAATTTTATAGATCCAGATGTCCTCAATTCAACTGATGATATCACTTCTATTGATTTCACTGATAGAAATATCCAGCTTAGTAATGATGAGCTAGGTATTGGCACATCTACCCGTTTATTGTGGTGTGGTGATCTTGAAGAGTTGGTGGGAACTGCTCTTGAGAAACTTTGTTTTGAATGTGTGCGCACTTTCTATGAAACCATTGTTTCAAAAATGTTACATTTAACGATGACTGTCTGCTTCAACTTGCTTTTCTTGATCCTAGAAATAGAGATAAGACCTCTTTAAATGGCATTGTTGAATTGGCAAAGCGCTTTACATCCTTCTCTCCTGATGAATTGGACACTTTTAGTATGGAATTTCGTGATTTTCGTGCTTCACCCTTGGACCAACTTCCCACATTTGATGCAAAAGAAGCTGGAGCAATAGATAACTTCTGGTCTGTGATGGCGAAAGTTCATTCAATCTCTTGTCCAGTTTTGCACAGATTTTGCTCATACTTCCGCATTCCAATCAGATCCAGAACGCCTTTTTAGCATGGTGAGAGCCTTTTTAGCATGGTGAGAAAGATCGAGACGGAAGAACGACAGCAGTTGGATCCATCCACAGTGTGTGACCTGCTGAGTGTTAAAATAAATAATGATAAGCCATGCTATTCAAATGCACATCTAATTAATGACAGCCTGCTATCATTAGCTAAATCAGCCACCATGAAAAGCATACAGACAACCTCATCACTACAAGTATATAGCATCTCATCATCTCTACCTCACAATCATGCATCTGAGACTCTGATTCATTGATTTCAATATTCATTATAATAATATTATTGAAGAACTACACTGTTAGGCGGAGGGGTTGCAGAGGCACATTAAGTAGCTCCTCTCTCCACAAGATTGATGTGGAGGGGGAGCTGAGTGTGTAGAGGGAACAACAATACCTTAAATTTTTGAGACCCGCGGCCACTTTTACCTGGCCATGTTGTGGTCCTGCAAAAATTAGCAAGATCCTGCAAAATGCTAGATTTTGTCCTGCCAACGAGTGTTCACAAGTTGATAAGTCTGCCATGGTATAAACTATAGGTAAGTTACTAGACTCTAAAGTGGAGGGACTCCAAAAACCTGCCTCCCAAACCTCAACTCCAGATTGCAAAGATTTGTAATTGGTACCAATGGCTAGAGGAGGCATTCAATCACCTTTTTCATTAGGCGTGAAAATGTAAGTAAGTGGTCATGGAAAATTGAAGAAGAAGAAGAATCTTTAGGGTCTAGTAACTTGCCTATAGTTATACCTATGAAACATATTTTAGTATCAAAAGAGAGCACACAGAGAGACATATCTTTTGAGCTATATATCAAGTCCATACCATGAAGTTTGCAGAAGCTACGGAGCTCTAAAGTTGTATCCACAAGTTTAAAAAAATTAAAAATGCAACCTGTCTCCCCTTCGGTTGGCGATTCTTGAATCAAGATGAAGTGAAATTGCATGGACGAAAACCAACATAACTTCGGAATGGAGCATCCAATGCCTCTAAAACTTTACAAATGGCTAGAGTATAGATACAAGAATAGATTGAAAGAAAAAAAGGGAAAAAAGAGAAAAAGAAAAAAAATCTAGTTTCTGTGGTTACCAAAGTGTCTCTAGTGTCTAATCTAACAAGTGTCTATATCTAACAAGTGTCTATATCTAACAAGTGTCTATATCTAACAAAGTGTCTATATCTAACAAGTGTCTATATCTAACAAAGTGTCTATATCTAACAAAGAAACTGGAGGTGGAGCTAGTGTTTAGAACAGTATGAGGGGGTTGCAACCCCAGAACCCCCCCAGAACCCCCCCCCCCCCCCCCCACTGGATCCACCCCTGGGCTGAAGCATTTCCAGTCCCCAATCAAGAAGAATCTACTTTTGCACGTGTGCTCACAAATGAACTCTTTTTACGGTTTTCATCCCCTGAACAGCTCTCCACTCTGACCAGGGCAAACAATTTGAGTCTGAGCTACTTTCTGAAGTCTGTAAACTGTTGGGAATTGCTAAAACACGAACCTCTCCATACCACCCTCAATCAGATGGACTCATAACCAGACTCTACTCAATTAGCTGGCAGTGGCAATCCATTCAATTTGCTTCGACCATTATGTATGAACAACAGTAGTGTACACCCCAGTACAAGCCGCACTCCCTTTTATCTGATGTTTGGACATAAGGTTGCCTATCGATGTGACTTTCAGTCCACCACCTGCAACAACTGAAAAGTTCTTCCCCTCCAACATTGCAGAGAACGGAAGAACCTTGGACATGCACTTTATCATCAAAAAGACCTTTATGACAAGAAAGTTCATGGTGATTCCTTTAAGGCTGGTGATCTCATGTGGCTACATTCAACAGTTCCACCCAGAGGTTCATCGGAAATTTCACCGGCCATCGAGCATATCGGATCATCAAGAAGTTGGCTGACATTGTCTATATCGCATCCAGGATACAGGCTCTCATCTTCGTCGGCCAGTGGTTCTTTTAAATCGCCTCAAGCGCTACCCAGAAGACATTTGCCTTCCACCCAAACTCAAGCCCAATTTTACATCTTCACGGCCATCCCAGAACCACCCATTACCTCCTGGACACACCTGGAGATTCCACCTGATGACAATGTTCCTTCCCTACTGTAAGCGTTGGCCTACTTAGCTCCAGCCGCTTTTGCTGCACTACAGTAGCCACCCACTTATCAAGCCTGGCCTTGATAACAATTGCGCAATTGAAATTCCTCAGCTCAGACTTCCCAGCTAACAACCTTATTGTTAGCGCCTAATGCTTATTAGACAACTTGAGTAGCGCCTAACGCTAATAGACAACTCGAGAGAGATTAGAGTATTTTAAGATTCATTCAGGGAGATAACAATCTCTTTTACTCCCACAGAACAATACAACAGTAGTAATACAACTTAGCAGCAATAACATAAGTTCTTATCAAAACAGTTCAACTCTAACTCTCGCTAATAATAATAGTTTAGTCCTTTTATAATTTAATAACTGTTTAGCCCTCAGACCACAGCATACTCATTAGTGCTCTGGAAATGACCATATTAGGTCATTTCGAGTGGCCTTCCTGCTTCTGGTCTGGTCCAACCAGAACTGTCCACTTGTTCCGGCTTCTTTATCAGGTTGGAATATCTTCGTGACACTACTTCCTGTGTCCTTCGTCCCTCCTCTGTGTGGTCCACACTCTGGTATTTGGTCAGTCAGGGGGGTCCCTGACACTCCCCCAACATTGGTCAGAGACCCTGGGTCTCTGGAAAGGCCATCCGCATTGGCATTGGCTTTGCCACTGCGATGAATGATATCATAATTGTAGGGTTGAAGAGAGAGAGCCCACCTAGCTAATCTGCCGTGGTTATCTTTTAGATTAGTCAGGTGGGTTAAGGGGTTGTGGTCGGTTTGGATAATAAAGTGGGTACCCTCCAAGTACGTACGAAAATGTTGGACTCCTCTTATTATGGCTAGAGCCTCCCGCTCGATAGCCGAGTAATTCTGTTCACTGGCCAACAACTTCTTAGAAGCGTATGCTATTGGATGCTCCTCTCCTTCCCTGTCTACCTGACTCAACACATACCCCAGCCCAGTGGCAGAGGCGTCAGTCTGTAATACAAAAGGCAGAGTCCAATCCGGGGTGACTAACACCGGGGCTTTCATTAAGGCTTCTTTAAGGCGAGAGAATGCTTGGGCACATTTGTCGGACCATCTCACTTTGTTTGATTCTTTCTTTCGGGTGAGTTCGGACAGGGGGGTAGCTATTGTCGCAAAGTCTGGTATAAACTTGCGATAATATCCGCATAATCCTAAGAAGGACCGGACATCTTTCTTGTTTAAGGGCATTTTAAAGTCTTGCACCGCAGCTACTTTGTCATTCATAGGCTTAACTTTCCCACTTCCCACTACATACCCGAGGTATACACAGCTCCCACTAGCGAAGGTGCATTTCTTTTCTTTCACTGTCAACCCAGCACTTCTCAATTTGGAAAACACTACCTCCAAATGTGTCAGGTGTTCATTCCAAGAGTCACTGTGAATGATGATGTCATCAAGGTATGCCACTGTATACTTCTGTAACCCTTCCAGTACCTCATCCATCAACCGCTGGAAGGTGGATGGGGCTAACACTAGCCCAAAAGGCATTGTTAAAAACTCATATTTACCTTGAGGGGTGACAAAAGCCGTCTTGTGTACATGCTCAGGGTTCACAGGCACCTGATAGTATCCCTTTGATAGATCTAAGGTGGTGATAAAAGCAGAGGACCCCAGACTCGAAATGAGTTCCTCTATGTTGGGTAAAGGGTAGGAATCATTAACTGTAACTTTGTTAAGTCTCCTATAGTCCACGCACATTCGACGAGACCCGTCCTTTTTGGCTACTAGTACAATAGGGGCCGCCCAAGGGCTTTTAGAAGCTCTTATAATCCCTTGATTAAGTAAGGTCTTAATTTCTTCCTTCAAGGTGTCTAGGGCAGAATGAGCCAACCTGTATGGGGGTAATCTCACAGGGGTGGCCTCACCGGTTGGTATATCATGTTGTATCAAGTGTGTTCTACCCGGGATATCTTGAAAAACATCCTTGTACTTTTCTTTCAGTGTCTTCAATTCTATGTGTTGAGAGAGAGGCAGGGTGTAGGTGCATTCCTTCACTTTGTCAGAGGTTTCTTCCTCTTCATCAAAAGCCATAAACACAGAAGCCACAGGGGAGGTCCACTTCCTTATGCAGTTAATGTGGTAGGTTCTATACCTTTTGACTGTCGCCCCCACATCCACCTGGTACGTCACACTTGTAACAACTTTGCTAATGGGGTACAGTCCCTCCCACTGGTTCATTAATTTGTTCTTCTTTACTGGCCTGAAAACTAACACGTAATCACCCACTATGAATGTTCTCTCCTTGGCTGTTTGATCATGATACCTTTTCTGTTTTGTTTTCTCACTTATCTCTCTCTCATAGGCAAGATCTCTCACCACTTCCATGTTTGCCTTCAGTGTCTGTACGTACTCTACCACACTCGACTCATCACTCTCTTCCTTTCCCTTCCAATAACAGACCATCTGGTCGAGGGGCATCCTCATCTCCCTCCCGAACAGCAAATTATAAGGGGAAAACCCCGTGGTTCTATGAACGGTGCCCCTGTATGCCCATAGTACATAGGAGAGGCATTTGTCCCATTCGACCGACGGGTTTTGGGTAAGCTTTCTCAGCAATCTTTTTAGGGTGGCATTAAACCTCTCCACCATACCATCCGTCTGTGGATGATATGGGGAGGTCTTAATCTGTTTCATTCCCACCAGGCTGCAGAACTGCTTCATAACCTTCGACACAAAGTTGGACCCATTATCGGATATGATTTCCGTTGGTACCCCAACCCGGGCCGTGATTTCTACCAAACAATTGGCTACCGTCTCGGCAGTCATGTTTGGTAAGGCAAAGGCTTCCGGCCACTTGGACTCATAATCCATAACCACAAGTATGTACCTGTTCCCTGCCTTTGTTCTCTCTAAGGGTCCAAAAATATCCATAGCCACTCTGGAAAAGGGCTCTCTTATCACGGGTAAGGGTTGTAGGGGGGCCTTAGTAGTCACCGCAGGGCCAGCCTTTTGACACAGGGGGCAGGACGCACACATCTCTTTTACCTCCTTTGCTATTCCTGGCCAATCCATTCTGACACTGATTGCATGCAGGGTCCTCTCTTGCCCAAAGTGCCCAGCCCATGAGTATTATGAGCCATAGCTAACACTTTCCCCCTAGCTACCTTGGTTAAGACAATCAGGTTCTTGCCCATCACATGGTATTAAGATGTCATTCTTCCAAAAATAATCGTCACTACAACTATCAGCCTTAGCTCTTATGGTGTTTAGAGTGGGGTCATACCTCTGGGCCTTTTTTAGTTCCTCCGTAGTAATAACGTCATCTACTCCACCCTCTGTTTCTTCAGTCTCTCCCTCCTTTCTAGTTCTATCAATCAGGTCTGGTTGGACATCCTCCGCTTCACTTCCTTCCTCGACTGGGTCCAGGGTAGATATGATGGGTTCATCTAGCTCCTGTTGTAAGCGAGCTCGCTCTTCATTTTAATCTTGTTTCTTCTGTTGAGCTCGGGTGACCATCATGCTCTTCTCCAGTCTGGTGGAAGCGTGTGGGTTCGACTCTGCATCTCTGCTCAAGGAATTCTGTGGTTGGGTATGGGTCGTCTTCGTACTAGGTTTGGGGTGTGTGGTTTGGGGGGATAGGGCGTTACCGTCCTTCTTTGCCTCATCATCAAGAGCCTGTCCTAGGTACCTTCTGAATTGTGGTATATCATACCCCAACAACATATCAGTTTGTAAATGCTCTGACACCCCCACTGCTAACTCCACCTCTTTATCTCCATCCACTTTCAGCAATATTCTAGCTGCTGGAAAATAAATGTTCTTACTGCTAGCAGTGGTGTACCCAATGTCCCAGGTCAAATAATCCTTTTCTGTCACACATCTAGGGTGCACCATACTTTTAGAACATCCTGTGTCTATGAGAGCCACCACAGGGTTCCCATTTATCTGTACAGGCCTAGACCAAGAAGGTAACCTGTTAAGGGAGGGTATTGCACAATTTGCTCGTTCTAGCTTAACCCTACAATCCCTTTGCATATGTCCCATTTTTTTACACCGATAACACTCAACAGACCTCATGTCTCTTTGGAATGTGTCTGGGTTGGCTCCTCCCGAACTGTCAATCAGTCTCTTAGGCTCTGGTACTCTGTGTCGGCCCAGGGTGTCTCTCAGGGGCGGGCGGTACGGTTCCTTCTTCTCTGGCCGTTTGACCTCCCCGTCCTTCCTTTGGTTTCCCAAGTAGCGGACTACAGCCTCTGTCAGCCCGTCATATCCCCCAGGATTCAGGTTCCTCATCTGGCTATGTAGCCATCTCGGTAGTTTCTGCAAGGCTAGTTCAATTAGCACGCGATCAAAAACTCCACCTCCTGTCTCTTCCACCCACTGGGAGAAGGACTGTTTGAAAGACCTCATCCAAGCCTCTGGGTTGGCCTGATCAAATACACAATCGAAGACTCTCAACAGTGTCTGTTTAACCACATCATAATCGGTCTGATCGGCAGGGGACAGAGCGTTAACAGCCGTCAGTCCCTGGCCAGATAGTGAGCTTCGTAAGTAGATGCTCCACTGAGCCTGTGGCCATACTGCAGCTGTGGCAGTTACTTCAAACGCCCCCAAATAGGCACCCATGTCGTCAGTGCCCTCTGCAAATTTCTGTATCGTCAACTTTGGTGGTCTGGGGGGTGGCACTGGCACCACAGCCACTGGAACTGGCTGTCTTGCTTCCATCAACATCTGTGCCCAACGCTCTTGTTGTTGTTTCTGATGTTGACGGTCTTCTTCCCTTCTCTGGTCCTCTCTCTCTATTGTTCGTGCCTCTGTTCTCATCCAATTCTGCATGAAACGGTCCATAGTAGCACTCTCTATGTTCTCAGCTTCTGCCACAGGGGGTGGATCCGTTAGCTGTTGCCCCTCCCTACTTCTTAGGGATTGGTCTTCGCCCGGTCGAGTTTTGTGTCGTCTTTCTTCTGACATGATAGCTCAATCCTGTAGATAACAACAACACCCAGCAACGTTCTGGAGTTGCACCTGCCTGTGCAAACTCGAAACAAAAAAAATCAATCTTCAACTCGGTAGAGGATTCGCCGCTTGGAATCCCACCGCTGCCACCAATGTAAGCGTTGGCCTACTTAGCTCCAGCCGCTTTTGCTGCACTACAGTAGCCACCCACTTATCAAGCCTGGCCTAGATAACAATTGCGCAATTGAAATTCCTCAGCTCAGACTTCCCAGCTAACAACCTTATTGTTAGCGCCTAATGCTTATTAGACAACTTGAGTAGCGCCTAACGCTAATAGACAACTCGAGAGAGATTAGAGTATTTTAAGATTCATTCAGGGAGATAACAATCTCTTTTATAACATAAGTTCTTATCAAAACAGTTCAACTCTAACTGTCGCTAATAATAATAGTTTAGTCCCTTTATAATTTAATAACTGTTTACGCCCTCAGACCACAGCATACTCATTAGTGCTCTGGAAATGACCATATTAGGTCATTTCGAGTGGCCTTCCTGCTTCTGGTCTGGTCCAACCAGAACTGTCCACTTGTTCGGCTTCTTTATCAGGTTGGAATATCTTCGTGACACTACTTCATGTGTCCTTCGTCCCTCCTCTGTGTGGTCCACACTCTGGTATTTGGTCAGTCAGGGGGGTCCCTGACACCTACCTGTGGTACCACATTACCCCTATCGGATGCATAACCCTCTCCTATCACTCCCATACTACTAAATCTGGGACGGTTTTCTCATTATAGGGGAGCTGTGTAGTCGAGTTATCAAGAACACTCTATACCCACACATAACAGCATTCTAGAACATTTTAGGTCATGCAATTAACCCTGAACTTTCAAGGTAATTTCCCATCTGACCTCAAAGTTTAGATTCTATCATATGAACTTGTATCATGTGCTGGATAATACTTTTTGTGAGACTAGCTAGAAGGAGTGTGTGCTGTTTTCATGCTGTACTGTTAAACTGTCTTAAAGAGAAATTGTTGTAATATTCTTTTGATCATCTTTACTTGGCCGCTGTTACACATTCCAGCAGTCCTCCACGCATTCCTTCACAGTTCCCAACACTGATCCCCGCACCATACCTGATGGATGGCTCCCCTCTTGGTGCACCTTCACCTGATAAGTTCTGAACCCCTCTGTGTGGTCTGCTTGTCCATTCCTGGCAGCCCACTTGCGGAGAACAAGTCGTTTCACTCAGTTCTTCCTCCTGGTTCCATCTGCATTCTTACCACTCCTCCTTTGCCCTGCCACACTTTTCCATGCCACTCATTTCCTTGCATGCCTTTTCCTGTGGTTATGTTGCTGGTGAACCTTTACCTGCAATCCTGACACTTCCCATTCACCCCCAGCACCCTATATACTCCTCCATTTCCCACACAGACTCCATTTCCTTCGCTTGTTTGTCCTCTCTTTCTCAGGATGAAAGGCTTCCCAACCAGTTTGTTGTTGTTATCATTATTGTTGTTGTTGTTGTTTTGTTGTTATTATTGTTGTTGTCGCTGTTGTTGATGTTATTATTATATTTCTTGTTTATATTATAATGATACACTAATAAAATATGCTAGCCTCATTATTAATTTACCTCAATTACTTTATTGCATCCCAGATAACTATTATAACAATAATATAATAACCAGAGGCTCTGGATGGCCCCTACAGATGATTGGATTATTGATGGCAAATTCCAATATTTGATGCAATGGCATTAATAATTCACTTGTTGATCAATAGTGGCAGCTACAACAATATGTTATCCAGCTAATCTTGTTAGCTAAAACCATATCAGGATAAGAAGTTGCTTGGCGATTGTCTCTACCAAGCTAACCATTTGCTCCATCTGCTGGTTGTGAATAGGCATGATGTACTGCAGGTAACAATCTAACCATGTGCATGAGTGTTTTATTTAAACTATATAGTGTTACTTTCGGAGAACATATGAATGTACCATTCTGTAATGAATTTGGATTGGAATGTTCACAAGAAGTCCGAAAACCAAGCTTGCATCGAAGAGACATACAGGTTTACCAGTTATCATGAACTCTGCTCTAGGTAGTAGTCAAAGTGGGAAGCAATGAAGCACATTTTTGATGTTTTGGCAATGCTTGAGATGATAATAAATCACAAGATTGCTGTAACTGTAATTATTGTTTGCTCCTGTTTTGTGAAAATACTCTGGTTACAGCAAGAAAATATCATGTTCCATTTTTTTTATTACTGTGGCGGCTTGAAGTAAATTATAGCTTATTTGTGGGCATATTTAAAATTCCTGACCTCAATTACTAGTCTGAGCATTGATACTGCACATATAATGGTGAATGTATTCTCTCTTTGTGTTTTGAATTGTGGTTAAATAAATCGCCTCCTGAACTTCATACCGTAATCGCTCAATTAGAAACTGCAACTCAATTAATCATGATTTATAGTACTATTTCTACTCGTTTAAGACAAACTCACTTTTGCTAACTTTGTAATTCTCATTAATCAAATGCGGATGCCAAATTGGTTAACAATAGATTAATGGAGATTAAATAAGTGGTAGGTAAACCCTTCCTCTATGATCGAATCGAAGGAACGACATATGGGACCCCAAGACTCTGTATGCACGAGAAACCATGTGGTTAGCTAGTGGAATTTCCAGGAGAAGTGGGAGGATGGAGTGCAAGAGTTTATTGGTTGGTCATTCAGAGTAAAACTGAGAAGAGCATATACAGATGGACGACAAGTGATTGTCTTCTAGAGCAACTTAATTTTGTTTAAATTCAGAAATATTCTGGTAACTACTACTCAAGTGAGGTATTTTTATGTGCTTGCACTTAAAATGTTGAGACCACAAGTGACAGGATATGTAACAGATCCGAACACAGATGGCTATAGTTCCAAGAGAAGATACTGTTTTGAGAGTGGCCTCTATTTCACTCGGCAAGAGCAGTGTGGGTGTGGAGATAACTTTAGAGAGTGTCGACTAATACTCTTATCGAGTTATTTAGGGCTACATCAAACACTGTGGATAAGTACATCAAATAATTATTATGTATAAGCTTGAAAATATTGTGGAACAGTACTTCATGTTTTTGGATAAAAACAGGTCTTGAAAGAATATTTGTAATATTTCCAATCACTGCATATCAGTGGGCAGAATTTCTGAATTTAAGAGGATACACTAGAAGTTTGTGCCATAATATGAGTACATTTTTCGCTGAATTTAAGTGAATATTTTTAGCAGTTATAGTATTTGTTAAGGTCAGCCAGTTAACATATCCAACATCAGGAACATTAGGACTCTCATGATTGGTATGTACACTCTACCTCACACACTTTATAGTGTCTGACATAAATGCCATACACTTAATAAAATCTAAGCTTTAAGAATTAAGAGATTCTTTGAAACTGAAAGGAAAGATTATGTGCTTGCCAATTTTGACAATAGTCATATTGAGAAATATTATGCAGAGAACCTCTACGAAAGAGACAGAAGAGTGACTACCACCCAGCAAGGAATGAATAGTGAGACTGACTATCTTCGCCTAGTATTTTCTAGCAATGGCTATCCAATCCCATTCATCCACTTGGCTTCAAGAAAGCCACAAGGGGAAGGAAGAAATTAAGGACAATGAAACTGAAAATAGAGAAACCCCTCTATCCCCCATGTAGCTGGATTAAGACAAGATATTGGACATGTGTGTGCAGAGTCATATTGTCAGAGTTGTTTTCAAATCTGGCTTGACATTAAGTTCTGAGCTTTCAGTGTGAAATATAAATTGAATACTACCATGTTATAAGTTGTGCATAGGTTTCCTTGTGGTTATGGCAAAGTGTATATTGGTGAGACAATGAGGGAGGAGGTTGGAGCTCCGAATGAATGAACCTAAAAATGCTTGCACAAGGAGAGAACTTGCTATGCAGAGCATCTGGAAACAACACGACCTAATTTTGTGCCGAAGGGACCACTGTGTGAGCTAGCAAATGAAGAGAGTTGTACTGAAAGAGGCACTTGCACATCCACTTCACAACAAGGAATCAGCGCTTCAATCGAGATGAGGGTTGGAGCAACCCAGTTGCTGGATCTCGACTCCCAAGACTATCACATGAATTTGCATGCCTAGCAACTTGAAATTTGCACGCAAATAGGCGCTTGTTTTTAGGAATTCACATGGCCTTGGTCCGACCCTGATCAGGAAGGTGGGGCGTGCTATTTAGGAAGGGTTGCCAGGTGAAGCGTGCTTGAGTGCAGTGCATTGAACCAGATAACAAAAGGAATGGTTTCGAAATACAAACTCGCAACATAGTGTAGAAGCAAGATACTTATTTCTCATTGTAGAACTATGAACCAAGAGGGTGGAAAACGAGGATTGCTAATATCATGTCTGGATACAATTTGAAATTTGGTCTTTTTTCCATGTGTTTAATGCATTGTTTGGTGACACTCAAAAAAGTTGTGTATATGTAAATTCTTGTAAGGGCCCTTGCATGATTAATTATGGACGGTGCATAAAATCTTGTGAGTTGGAATAGTCAAGCTATGCAGACATAGTCCTCTTAATTAATCTCTACCCAGTACTAGAATTGTTCTGTTGTTCTAGGGGGTGTCCTATTAGCATTCAAAACATTAGAGGGGAAGTCACAACTTGATGGGCAATCTCTATTAGCGGCATAATGGTGCAGCTTAAAATGCATAGAGAAAGTGATGACTCCTTTTCTTTATGTTCAGCTCATGTGTACTTCACATCTTGTCCAGAAGCTAGAAATGGCATTAACTGTGACACCACAGAAGTCCTGGTTTCACCGGTTGGAGGGAATGTCGTGTTGGATACTTGTTATGGTTAGCCCTGTACTGTATAGCTAACCCACAACCTCTGCCTGCCTGTGTGATATCTGGTCTGAACTCTGTCCCTGTGCTAATTCTATAACTGCTGATAAAGTAACAAGAGAATGTATCTTGACTAACAATATCATACAATACAGAGGGGACTCTCCTAGCTGAGCAGACTGTTCCTTTTATAGGTTATCTACTCAGCTCTGACAGGTCCCTATAGCGAATAACATTACAGCCAATCAGATGACTACACCTGTTAGGTAACTACAACCAATCAAATGACTACACCTCTTAGGTACTGTTTTATATACTGTCTGTGCATTGCATGACTATATATGTTAACAATAGTTCAACTGTTAGTTAGGGAGCTAGGAAGGGCTGACACTCCCTAAGACTCCCTCCTTCTTCTCCTCTGGTTTAGAGCTGCTCGTGGTAGTGTCGTCCTCCATTCCTTCGATCCATGCTTGCCGTGACAAGCCATCTGCATTAAGGTTTAGTCATCCTGGTTTGTGTACCACAGAGAAGTCATATGGCTGCAATGCCAGAGACCACCGTGTGAGCCTGCTATTCTCATCTTTGAACTTGTCCAAATACATAAGACATCTGTGGTCTGTTTGAACTTCAAAAACAACTCCCGTGAGATAAACCCGAAAGTGTCTGATTCCTCCTATGACTGCCAGGCATTCCTTCTCGACGACTGAGTAATTCCTTTCACGGGGTAATAGCTTCATGGAATGGAAAGCTACTGGTCGTTCATTGCCATCGTTGTCCTTCTGGCTCAATACTGCACCTATTCCAATGTTGGAAGCATCTGTTTGTAAAATCATGGTTCTCTCTGCTGTTGGTGCCGCCAACATTACTTCACCAGTCAGTCCATCTTTTAAAGTTTGAAATGCCTTCTCTAATTCTGGATTCCAGATTATCTTGTCGGGTGCATCCTTTTTCGTCTGGTCCGTTAGTGGTGCTGCTATCTCGGAGAAATTCCGGATGAAACGGCTGCTAGGCCCAAGATTGCCCGCACATCTCTCTTCTTTTGGGGTACATGAAACTCTGCCACTGCCCTGACCTTGGCCTGCTCTGGTCGAATCCTTCCCTCACCCACTACGTGTCCCAGGAAGTGACATTCAGTTGTTCCAATGTGACATTTTTCAGGCTTAGCCGTCAGTCCTGCTTCCCTGAGCCATTGCAGAACTTCTCTCACATGTCGTAAGTGCCTTCCCATGTCACGCTGTAGATTACCAGATCATCAAGGTAGGCTGCTGCAAATCTTCGAACGTCTGCAAGTATGGAGTTTATCAGCCTCTGGAAGACTGCCGGCGCTCCCACAAGTCCGAATGGCATGACTGTAAACTGGTATTTGCCTAGAGGGGTGATAAATGCTGTCTTCTCTTGGCTGCTCTCCTCTACTGGTACCTGCCAGTATCCTTTACACAGGTCCAGTGTGGTTATGAAAATTGCTCTTCCAAGGTCATCCAACATGTCTTCTATGCGTGGCATTGGGAATGGGTCTGCTGTCGTCAATTTATTCAATTTCCTGTAGTCAATACAGAGCCTCAGAGAGCCATCCTTCTTAGGTACAAGGACAATTGGAGATGCCCATGGGCTGGTCGAGGGTGTGATTATTCCTTCGTCACAAAGCTGTTTGATCTCTTCTTCAACCATTGCATATCTTGCTTTGGGTAGATGGTAGGGTGGCAAGTGCACTGGTGGTGCATCACCCGTCCGGATTCGAATCTCTGTCAAGTTCGTCTTCCCAGGCCTTGTTTGAAATACATCCCTGAATTCTTCCACAAGTTCTCCGACCTCCTCTCTCTGCTGCCCTAATAGTCTGTTGTCGATGTCTGGTATTTGCTGACCATTGGTCTGTTCCCAGATGTGTATGTCCTCTTGGTCTTCTGTTTCTCCCTCTGTTACTAGGCAGATTGTTGTAGGAGTTTCCCACCGTGCTAACATGTTCACATGGAATATGCGTCGCGTCTTCCTTCTGTCTATTACAGCCACCTCATATGTTACATCAGTGATCTTTCTGGTGACAGTATAGGGGCCCTGCCAGCCGGCCTGCAACTTGGAAGGTCCCTCCGGTAATAGTACTAATACTTGATCTCCGACATTGAAGTTTCTGACTCTGGCATTCTTGTCATACCAGGTTTTCATCTGTTTCTTGGCCGTCACTGCATGATCTCCTGCTAGTCTGTGTACCAACTCGAGGCGCTCCTGTATTCGCTGCATGTAGTTCAGAACACTTTCAGGACACGAGGCCTTTGCTTGCCATTGCTCTTTTAGCAGGTCCAGTGGGCCCCTCACCTGTCGGCCATAGAGAAGTTCGAATGGGGAATATCCAGTAGTTTCATTCGGCACTTCCCTGTATGCAAATAACACATAAGGGAGTGCCTTGTCCCATTGCTGATCAAATTTGGTGAGCGTCTTTCGTAACATCGACTTCATTGTTGCATGAAATCGCTCAAGCATCCCATCGGTTTGTGGATGATATGGAGATGTTTGCAATCTCTTTACTCCGAGAAGACTGCAAAGTTCGGTCATCAGCTTCCCGGTCAGGTTTGCGCCACAATCTGACAAGATCTCCTCCGGCACCCCCATGCGTGTGAAGACTGTAACCAGTGCCTCCGCAATTGTCTCACTGTCCGTTTTCCTAAGGGGGACAGCCTCTGGGTAACGTGTGCCGTAGTCCATGATGGTGAGGATGTAATGATGTCCAGCCTTGGATCTTGGTAGAGGCCCTACCAGGTCGATGGCAATCCGCTTGAACGGCTCTTCAATGATGGGTAGAGGCATCAAAGGCTATTTCTGTGTTGAGCCCCCCTCTGGCATTGTGGGCACTCCCTGCAAAATCGTGCTACATCATCTTGTAGTCCCGGCCAATGGAATCGCTGGGACACTCGTGCGGACGTTTTTCCCCGTCCTAGATGCCCTGCTATGGGTAGGGCATGGGCCATCTTCAAGACCATCAACCGGTACTCCTCAGGCAGTACTAGCTGCTCTGTCTCCTCTGCTGAGTCTTTTTTCATCACTCTCCTTATCAAAACTCCGTTCGTCCAGCTAAACTCTTGATCTCCTGCATTCACCTTCAGTCGTACCATCTGCAGGGTAGGATCATTTTCCTGTCTCTTCCTCAGCTTATCTGCACCTCCATCTAGAGGGTGATCTGCATTCAAGGACGATGCATGCTGCTGTCGTTCGGCCCGTCTTTCATTTCGGGTTTGCCTTTTCTTGCTTTCCTTCTCAGGTAAAAAAATGTCTTCTTCAAACACGGGCAAGTCGTCCATGGTGACTTCGTTCTCATCTGGGAACTTATCTTCCTTGACTGCATTATTGGCTTGGTTGATGTCCTTCCTGAAGAGGTTAATACCTTGGGCCCGCTGTTCAGTATAGGGACGCTTGTTACCATCTTTGAATTCTGTTCCCTGGGACAGTTTCTTGTATTGTTCCTCAAAATGTCCTTGATTATGCAGATGTGAGTCTGCTAGTCTTGCTGCTTCCGATGCTGAGTTAGGCTTCTGGTCTCTTACCCATGATGCCAACTGTGGAGGCATTTTCTCCAAAGCTGTCTCCTTATCATACAAGTCTGCTACTTCTTCCATGGTAGTGCACTCTGCTCTCCACTGGGCACTATACTGTTGATATCTTCGCACATACATTGTCCAGGATTCTTGAGGTCGTTTCCTCATGGATGTCATTTTACTTCTGTAGTGATCGATTGTTATGTGGAAATGAAGTAGCAGTGCCTTCTTCAGTTGGTTAAAATCCCGCTTTATGTGTCTCTCCAGT
The DNA here is from genome assembly GCA_028752905.1 of Cladorhizidae sp. MBARI D1340-BT2. Classification (NCBI taxonomy): domain Eukaryota; kingdom Metazoa; phylum Porifera; class Demospongiae; order Poecilosclerida; family Cladorhizidae; species Cladorhizidae sp. MBARI D1340-BT2. The sequence goes on from JAQNBH010000002.1 coordinate 6,483,251, forward strand.
GAGCTATGGACTTGCCTAACTTCGGCACTCAGGACTGGGACCAGGTATGCTAGCCACTGCTCCTCGGGCACACTATAATTTTCCTATGCTCTTGGAATGAATTGAAGAAACTTGCCAAGTCATCATCGTATTCCAACTTACAGAATTTTGGTACATGACCTGCAATCAGTCCTGTCGCTCCTGACTCTGTTGACAAAACACTTGATAGGTCCTGCCGATGTATCAGCTCCTCCTAGCATTCCCTCTCTCGTTTGATATCCTCCCTGTGTTTCTGGTCAGTTTCTTCTTTCTCTCTTTCTCTACATCGCTCGCGTTCTTCTTCTCTCTCTTTCTCTTCCTCTCGCTGCAATCGGTGCTGCTGCCAACGGCGCTCCTCCTGATCTTGCATATGCTTAAGGAGTAGCATCATTGCTGCCATTGGGTCTGTCCCCACATTGCTTGCTTCTGGTTCTCCAGACTGAAATGAGTGTCTTAATTCCTCATCTTCTGAATGGGTCTGGTCATCCTTCTTCACAGCTGTCTTCCGCTTAGACATCTCCAAATTTACCTGCTCTACTCGTGCTGAACGCAATAACCAGGGAAAGTCTGTGTCTGCCTGCTGCTCCGCCAGTGCTGTCCTCCTGTCGTTTAGGGTATACTACTTGGAACCTCGCCTGTAGTCCGTGGACTGTTCCCCTGTCTTCCTGTCAAGAGGTGAATCTGGTAACCGTGGGCTTGTTTGTGTCCGCGTTATCTGCTGCTGGATCCGCTCCCTATCAATAGGTTCTGATTCGCTTTGCTGAACCAGACAAATTGAAGCAATCAATCAAACGAACAAGTAGAACGTAGCTATAAGACAACTAAAAACTGCTGCGCATGCTCTCTAAATGCTCTGCCACCAGCAATACGAGTGTGGCGAACGACAAACTCCAAACGTTAACTAGCGCTTCTATTTCAAAACTGTTGAAAATAGCTCTTCTCTGGCTGAGTCCTATCTGGTACGCTGCCACTAACTGTTATGGTTAGCCCTGTACTGTATAGCTAACCCACAACCTCTGCCTGCCTGTCTGATATCTGGTCTGAACTCAGTCCCTGTGCTAATTCTATAACTGCTGATAAAGTAACAAGAGAATGTATCTTGACTAACAATATCATACAATACAGAGGGGACTCTCCTAGCTGAGCAGACTGTTCCTTTTATAGGTTATCTACTCAGCTCTGACAGGTCCCTATAGCGAATAACATTACAGCCAATCAGATGACTACACCTGTTAGGTAACTACAACCAATCAAATGACTACACCTCTTAGGTAACTGTTTTATATACTGTGTGCATTGCATGACTATATATGTTAACAATAGTTCAACTGTTAGTTAGGGAGCTAGGACGGGCTGACACTCCCTAACAATACTCATTTGGCATACAGGAATGGTGTTTAATGTGGTGTCAAACAGACTGTGAGCAGTTTAAGATTGCTGAAAACGGGAACTAACAACCCAGGGTATCAATGCACAGGGAGTGCAGATGATTCTTTTTGCTTGAATAACAGCAGATTTGGAGTTGATTACCAAGGCAGTAAGTATGACTTCCAGCTAATGCTCAGCAAAGTGAGACGCTCTGATGCTGGGACATATATATTGGAAGTTACTATATTGACTCATGGAAACATACTAATGAGGACTAACATTATCAATAGGAGGTTTGGTCTCGCAGTAACTTTAGGTATGTTTTTTTTGCAGCTTTAATGGTGAGTTTTTGTTTTTCTCAATTCAATGCCTCCTCTTAAACCTTTAGATGTGTCTGGTACATAGTTTACTGCATAGTTACTGTTTACACTGTGTTTGTGTGTGTGCGTTATTATGTGAAAAATGGGGACTAGATTAGCATGCCTAAATTTTAACAAAACGCAAGTAGTTTTGTGGAAGCATTTAATGTGGTGCTAATCTCTGCTCTGGAGTATAAAACTATATTGATATATGGAGAGAAAAGATATAAAATATATATGCTTTATTTTTGTCAGTGCAATGGGAACATTTACCTTGAACAAGACTGATGTATACAATATATTAATCAATAAAGTGATTTTAACTCGCTTCATTCTGCTTAATATAATCTTTGATCAATTTAAAAAGTAAAGCTGGTAAGAGATTTTTAACTGAACTTTTTTCACCAGTAGATATGGTACATAAAATTATGCCAATAAACACACCAGGTCATTGAAATAATAGTGATAAATACGAGGAACAATGTATCTGTTAATGCATAGAACTCCATGTCCTAGGGTTTCTGCTAGAAGTTACTCTGCAGCACAACTAAATTCAGTCAACTTTATGGAGGTATTATTGTCAGGTCCCACAACTAAAGAAAGCCCTGAGAAACTGGGAACACATCAAACAATAAGAATGCCCTAATGGATAATATTAATGATAAATGGTACAATGACTTGTCACAATAGACTAATCAACACATTGTCTTCTAATCACATCACAATAAACTCATCAACACCTATTCATCTTCTAATCACTTCACAATAGACTCATCAACACCTATTCATCCTATGAGATTCACATTGTCTAGGCATTCAATACCTTTCTTGTAAGTGTGGGGGTATTTAAACCCCTCTGGTAACCCCAGCACAGGAGTTTCCTTTGGCTACTTCATTTCTATTGTGTTTAGTTTGACTTGATTAAAGTTAACTTAAGGCCTAAAAACCTTCTGTTTAGCTATGCTAGGATTGAGAGGGAACTCTGGTGTAGCATTACTGGAGAACAATACCTGCTGGAGAGTATAGTGGGTATACCATTCTCATTGTTGTGTCTCGGTGGCTGGGGCATTAAAATCTGGTGGCAGAGGTGTTAAACTTGGACATCGATTATACGCTACTATTGATAAGAGAACTCTCATCACAGAAAGAGCTTCAGCTGGTGATTGGCAAAGTCCTGTGGTTGTTCAGTTGCTAGCATGTATTCCGTGTATGTTATATTTGCATATTGTTGTGTTGTTGAAATATTGTTGCTACTTCTGTTGATATATTGTGCTGCATTGATAGTTAGGGCGTTGATTATTTTAGTGGAATGGAGGACTGATTCTGGAGCATTAGTTCACCGGCCCATCACCAGAAGCCAAGACAATACACCTTGAACAAAATGTTATCGTCCCTCGTTGACCCCAAAGTCTAAGCCTGGGTCTGTGCATAGAACCGCACCTCTGCAAAGGTGGCCACATGACTGACTGACGACTTTGTCCACAGCCAACCAAAGCAGGTGGAACAGAGTAGCAGACCACCAAGACAAGTAGAGAGATTTCACCAATGACACATGGCAGGAACCTCCAAGGCTCCCTCAATGTCTGCCACAAGGAATGGGAGGAACCCATAGATTTCTAGAGTGTGGTGATGTACATGCTCTGGACATACGTCAAGCACCAAACCGCCAAAGACGTTATAATTGACGACCAAGGAGACAGCATCCAAACAGGATATGAAGCAGTGTATAGAGACAAAAAGCTTGCTGTTGATGACCTAGACCTGGTGTTGCTACACACCTCAACCAACAAGTAACTGGTGAAGTGAAATGACCCTTTTCCCATTTCAGAAGTACTATCACCTACAACCTACAAGGTTAAGATAACTGGTTCAAGAAAGCCATCTAGAACATTTTCATGTCAATATGCTCACTTGATTACATCATCTGCCTCCACAGCACTGAGGCAGGCCATACCATCAAGACCACAAAAACATACCAACCTGGTCTATCACATCCTCTCCATCCACCCAGAATGAACCCAGAACTCCTCCACACCCAGACGGATGAGCTCTACTCCCTTTCACCAAACACCGGATTATCGTCACAAATCAGGCAGGGGTCATCATTTGGCACCCATCAGTTAACCTCCCTACCATTTTCCACAGGCAGGGTCCAGATGGTTGAGATAGCCACCATGCTGAGGGCAGGATTCATAGTAGTGAGCTTATTGTCTTAGTACCAAAGAAGGACAGGTTAATGCACTTGTGCGTGGACTATCGCAAGCTGAATGTTGTAACCCATCCTGACCCCTTCCCCATATGCCGGGTGGAAGACCTATTGGATGGGCTAACTGGAGCCCTCTACATCTCCATACTATACCAGACAAAGGGCTACTAGACATGGCAGAGGGAAAGATGGCATTCATTATGCCTATCAGTAAATGCCACTTCTCTGTGATGCCCTTTGGCCTTGTCGGGACACCAGGAGGTTGATGAACTCACTTGTGATAGATCTCACAATGCATGTAGCAGATTACATGTGTATTTTTAGCTCATCCTGGCAGATTATCTCAGCCACATTGACAAGACCCTAATCAGACTAAGATACTCGGGGTTCTCATGGTCAAGATTTTTAAGTGCCAGTTTGGCGTGCAGAAGTGTGTCTACCTCAGCAACTAAGTTGGACACTGCCAAAATTCAGGCAGTCCAACAGTTTCCACAGCCACACACTAAGAGGGACATCAAATCCTTCTTGGGTTTAGCCAAGTACTACCATCATTTTTTACCCAACTACACCACCATAGCCACAGCTCTGTCGGATCTCATTTGTAAGGAGATGCCCAACAACCTTCAGTGGGAGGAGTCACACCAAGCTGCCCTTGAGGCCATCAAGTCTTCACTCTCAACCGACAGAGGTGTAGGAAGCAGTTTTAACAAGGGGGAGCTGTGATATAGGACATGAAGATAGTAAGCTTGTGGGTCACAGTCTCAGAAGCTAAAGAAATGCAACCCCCCCCCCCCCCCCCCCAATAGCACTAACTTCCGTAGTAATGAACTTGCGAGACTTAGAGATATATGCATGTCATACCACCTCCCAAGAAGTGAGCTTACAACATTACGCATGTACAACCCCACCTTGAATATTGCTCTCCTGTCAGGTCATTACTTCAACAGAAGTATAATAATTATATACCTTGGAAATGGTCCAAAAGAGGGATGCCAAGATCGATATGAAGTTCAATTAGACCAACAGAAGTACCAATGTTCAATCTGCTCATTGTGAAGATCTCCACTGGCTCACATTTTATTGTAGTTGATGTGGAACTTTAGAACATTAGTAAGGTGAATTTGAAACTTCATGTGCAGTTATTTGTATCATCTGGTGAGTATGACATAGAAATACATTCTATAAAGCATGTATATGTATATACATATATATATTACATGCATATAATTTTATTATAATTATATACATATCGAGATGTTTTGATATAAAGGATGTGTAAAAATAGACAGCTAAAGTAGTAAAAATAGACAGTAAAATTAAACTGTTCCAAAGGATTTTCTTCCATCATGATTAACACTTTTGAAATGTCAATCAAGTCAAGGCTGTCAGTGATGTCCTGTGAACATGCACTAGCAAACAATTCTTCAATCTTTGCTCTGTCATGGAGCGTAAGTAGTAAGTATCCTTCTTAACACTAAAAATGTTAGATGTAGTGTTAGGAATAGTAAGATAGAGTCGAATCAACTTGTGAACCTCTAACAACGATTTATGGACTTCACATTTATTCATACATTCACAGAGAGTATGTCTGTTTTTAACCTGATGTATTTGAGGAAGTGCTGACTTGACTAAATCAGATAAAAGTGAGGGATGGGCTTGTAGTTTACCGAAATCAAAGTCATTGTTGTAGCAGGATTCCTGCATATTCTTTAACTGCCCACTATGATCTTGCCCATTAGCAGCTTTCACAATAATTCTTCCATGTTCAAAACCGGACCATTGAATTCTTTTTTTTGGAATCTGCTTTCCAATTCCAATTCTGATATTAGTATCACGTGCCTCAAAGTATTGATGTCGGTAGAATTCCTTTGGTGTGGAGTATGTATATATGAGGTGAAGTTCTATCATCTAACCTTGAAGGAGCTTATCTGTAGCGCGGTAATTGTGGTGGGTCTATGTGAAAATCTTTAGATAGATCTATCATAGAAGTTATCAATCATAGTATCATCACGTTGACATTCATAAAAGGATTTAGCAAGCCATCATAGCTTCTTGAAAATATGTATCCTTTTTCTGTAGTGCTTTAGACATCTCTTCAGCAGCGCCGGATAGAAGATGACTCAGTTTAAGACCAAACAGTGTGGTAAATTTTTCCAGAGATTTCAAAATACCACTAGCTTTCAAACCATATTCATCCCATGTAGTTCTGTTGACCTCCTCATGACATCCATGAGCACTGCATAATCTTTTTATTACAGCATAGCCCTGGTCCTAGCAGTCCATCGGGTTGGACACAAATATTTAATTGCCACACCATTGTCAGCTTGTGCCAGTCTCTCAGAAAGAATAAAGCATCACGAAGCAATACAACATTTCCCCTGGAATCTTGTGGGCAGAGATTTAAGCAATGGGCAAAACAGTGAACTAAGAGAGCAGCAGGCATTTCTTTCTTAAGGGTGGACTATACGTCAAAACCACAAAATAGTTGTACCTATTTCTAATTGTCATAACTTTTTTTCTCTTTCGTCTACACAAGTATTTATGATACATATACATTATTACATTGATACGGGGAAATATCATGAGTCTGTGGCTAGTATTTCCACGAGTGCCGCAGGCACGAGTGAAAATACCGGCCAATCAGACGAGTGATATTTCACCGTATCAATTCAATAATGTATTTATCATGGGACTGAGGATGCGCAAACCTTTACTGAGCATGCGCATATCGGGGTACGTAATAACAAGTACGCGATATGGTAAAATATCACAGTAGTTCTATTTGTACTATTCTCTATGAGTGGAGTAGATAGCTACATGATAAAAAGTCTTTATTATACCGTGTTTGTTTTTATAAAGTGTTAATATCTCTATATACATAATTTTCTCAGAAGATACATGCAGAAACATCGAGGTGACTCCAAGATATTTGTGGCAGACCTAGCTGCCTAACGATTTGAAGTTATTTACTCATAATTGGTGTGTGGCTTGCTAAGGAGTGTCTCAGTGATATCCATGGAGCAAAGTTACCATATGTTGTCATGTTGATTAGTTACACACTTACAGAGTCTGAAAAACTGATAAAAACTAGAGGCCACCTCTTCTAACTACCATCTCTTGGCAATCCTTGCAGTAAACAAAAATCTGATTCATGGATATCACAGAGTACTAAAAGAGCTCTAAAATGACATACATAGCCAAAAAATTGAGCAAACGTTTTTAAAGTTATTCTCGCAACAAGAAATATTTCCATTAATTGTGGGAATAAGCATTCCAAGTTTGGAAAACGAAATGTTTGAGTTAGCACTGAAATAACTTGATGTTCTTTTACAAGTTTTAGCAATTCCTTGATCTGTTTTTTTTTACTTCCGTGACTCTTGGGTTTTTCTGTGCCTATATCTACATGTAAGAAAGAAAAATATGATGAAAATTGTTATGGAACTTTCCTTTACAGCTGAATATTTTTGCATGTCAAAGAAATGTATGATGAAGTAGATCCACCATAACTTTGAAAGAAGCATCCTATGTCTCCAAAACTTTGGAAATAGCAAGTAGATAGATGCAACAACAGTTTGAACTGATTTCATGTGTAGTCGCCAGGGGTGTGTGTGGGGGGAGGGGGGTGGGGGGAACGTAGTATATGCAGGTCATTTTATTCCCTATTTCCTTATGCTTTGTTCCTAATGATATGTTGAATGTCTCTGCAGACATATTTTCTGGGAAGATACATCAAGATCCCTAAATAAGTTGATCTATCCTGCCTAATGATATGTTGAATGTCTCTGCAGACATATTTTCTCGGAAGATACATCAAGATCCCTAAATAAGTTGATCTATCTTGCAGTACAATTCATAACTGCCCTAATTAACAAGACCAAAGTCCCAGATTTTGTCAACTGATAGAGAAGGCCCTTATCTGCAACATGTGAACAGATTATCAATAAATGTAGTGGTTTTTCACTGGCAGGCCACCGCTTTGGCAACTGGAAAATACCACGAAAAATCCCAAACCTTACCACTTCAAATCACCATAACTTGCTAATACTTAGAGTACTCAAAATTTTGGCACGTCCAAACGACAGATAATTAGAAGTGCTATCCGGTGATATAAAAATTATCTTTTTTAGGTAAAGTGTAGAAAAGTTATGAGCTTTACGGCAAAATAACAAGGTTTTTGGGGGGAAATGAGAAACATATAGACCAAATTAGGGCAAATATCATGCAAGATGTGTCCTCTTTGTAGTTTCTTGATCTGTTACATGGGGGGGGGGGGAAATGTTTGCCAGAAGAAGGGGGGGGGGGGGGGGGAAAGGGGGGAAAAAATCTCGAATTTTGGAGGCATAGCCCCCCCTTAATATCATTGATAATAGGAGGAGACATTATAGGAAGTTGGTCAAACATTAGCCCATACTCCAAGTAACTGCTGAAGGTTCCCTTCTAGGTCTGTGTGCCCGCATAAGGCTTAACCCTGTCTTAAAAGGAATCTTATACATGTTAAACAGCTTCAATAGACCTTGCCACCTACTTTCCTGTGCAAGTACAGCTTGAGAACTCATTTGCTCAACTATGGATAGTTGATTACGAATTATATACTTAAATGTAGCTTCATTGTGGGCATGTGAATTCTCATGAGTGGCAAATTTCTCAAGAGCTCTCTTCCAGTTTGAGAACCGACTAGAACAAAATGGTGATGCACACTGGCTGAACATTACAAGGCTAATTCTTCTTAGCAGATAAGCAGAACATACCATAAACTTTGCTTACATTCCCACGAACCGTCACAAGGATACTTATTATACCAACTTGGCTGAAACTTGGATGAAACTTGGAAGAGGAGCTCTCTTGGCTGCCACGATTCATTCAATTTACCCTGGCAGTAAAATTCATCACAAGTTACTCGTGAACTTCTTTCAGCTGCATCATCATCTGCCATTGTGATCTCATCATCTTCATGGCATCGCAAATAACTGTGACAGGTATGGCTGCCTGAATACTACACCCAAAACTTGCTGCAGGAGGGGGGGGAGGGCAGAATGTTGGTGTTGGGCACCCCCAACCATAGTGGAACTGTCAGGGAAACCCCACACCCTGACTGGGAACCCGGCTCCAGCCCTGACCAAATCACCATCTCCAAAGGGACCACAAGCTCCCTTGGAGAAGGAACAACACCACACCACCGATAACAACACCAGATGTTGTGTACACCACAGAAGCCCTGATAACAACACCAGATGTTGTGTACACCACAGAAGCCCTGAGCCTGACACCACAGTGACCACGAGTCTGACCAAGCATCCATGGAAGACCACAACTGCTACTGCAGAGCAGCACTGAATCAGGACCATAAATGGTCCTGTTCTGTGATAGACTTTGATTAACATTGTATGTTAGCTAGCCTATATAAAGGACCGAATGTTAGCTAGTTAGTAGATTGGATAAGATACAGATTGGACCAGATAGGTCCTGGAGAGAATACCAACTACACCTTAAGAACCAGAGACTATTATTAACTATCGATTCAGACTCATGAAGTTGTGAGACTAATTATCATTGTATTATATATCTGTATCTAACATCTCATTATTAATAATATCTATATTATTAATTCTTATTTCTGATAACTAGACGAGTTATCAAGTGGATATCCAGCATCTCCAGGGAGGAGAGTGGCTGAGTTTGGTTTGGGTAGTGCAGGACGTCAGAGAGACCGAGCATCCCCTTACGGCATCGTAGAGCCAGGGATCTGGGGCTAAGCAGTTAAATAACTCTGTGAGAGACAGAAGGCTGAGCTTTCTACGACACTGGTGGCAGCGGCGGGATTCCTAAGTGTGAGGGACCCAAAGGAGTAAAGGTAGCAAGTGTGTACCTATTATTCAAACTGTCTTCTTTTGAGACAGACACAGAAGTTGTACAAAAGAAACAGAAGGAAGTTAGCGTTGACCCAAGGACGGGCCGAACGATCTTCAAGTACGACAGAGAGACTGGTAGATCGTAACAGGTCACTTGTAATCAGGAGCTCGTCCAGGAAGGAAGAGTACTAGCTGAGAGACAAGAAAGCCAGAGGATTAGCAGGACTTGCCAAGAACAGGAAGCCCTGGAGAGAAGGATACGGCACGTAGAAAGGAGACGGCGGCACATAGAAAAGGAATTGCGTGAGACAGGCGGCAATTTTTGGAACCAAGTGTATTTTGTAATATTGTATTGATTGGTAGTCTTTCGGGACAAATTTGTGTTGATTGGTAGTCTTTCTGGACAAATTTGTGTATCTCTGTGTTATTGCCACCACTATCTTTGTGTTACCCCCGTTGTTGCGTGAGGCAAAAGAAATTTCCCCCCCCCCTTTTCAACACAGAGTGGAGAACAGTATGTCAAGAACGGGAAGACCAGGGGAGGACAGGCAACTGAGAAGTGGGAGCATCTTCCAGCCCCCTGGAGATTTGGAGGGTGAACCACCAGAGGGAGAGGAAACACCTGCTATGTCTAAGACCCTGTTGATGAGTAGATTCATCCAGACAGAAGAGGCCAAAATGAAGAGGCAGGATGAGAAAGACAGAAGAGATGACGACAGAGCATACAGAGATGCAGAAGACAGGAGAGAACAGCAGGAGAGGCAAGAAAGACAGGACGAGAGGATGGTCCAGCTCATGCTGGAAATGCAGCAGGCATTGGGAAAAGCAGCAGAACATCCTCCACCAGCAGCATCTCCACCACCCCAAGTGAGACTACAGAAGTATGTAGACAGAGTGGAGAACAGTATGTCAAGAACGGGAAGACCAGGGGAGGACAGGCAACTGAGAAGTGGGAGCATCTTCCAGCCCCCTGGAGATTTGGAGGGTGAACCACCAGAGGGAGAGGAAACACCTGCTATGTCTAAGACCCTGTTGATGAGTAGATTCATCCAGACAGAAGAGGCCAAAATGAAGAGGCAGGATGAGAAAGACAGAAGAGATGACGACAGAGCATACAGAGATGCAGAAGACAGGAGAGAACAGCAGGAGAGGCAAGAAAGACAGGACGAGAGGATGGTCCAGCTCATGCTGGAAATGCAGCAGGCATTGGGAAAAGCAGCAGAACATCCTCCACCAGCAGCATCTCCACCACCCCAAGTGAGACTACAGAAGTATGTAGAGGGGGTAGACGATATGGGGGCTTACCTAGATTTATTCAGAGTGGTAGCCCAAGCCAATGGATGGTCAGTCAGCCAATGGTGTACATTTTTGCGGAGCGCGCTTAGTGGACAGGGAATGTTAGCTGTTTCTTCCCTCCATACAGCAGACCAAAATGATTTTGAGGAGGTTTGCCGAGTTCTGAGAGCAACCTACCATGTCACCGCGGAGACATACAGAAGGAAAATATTCGACTTACCGTTCGATACCAATTCACCTGAAGTCTGGTTCAGAGACAGAAAACAGCTATTTGGACGATGGATTGAGGCCGAGGGTAAGCCAGTAGTTGACCTATTCTTGTTTGAACTGACGATGCAGAAACTGCCCCGATGGCTGGAGACGCGCATGCGTCAGACTAACCCGCAGAGCTATAAGGAACTGACAGAGACAGTCATCCGCCATCTGAATATCCCGAGGGGAGACACAGAGCAGAGAGGAAGAGGATCAATGCCTTCCAGGGAGACCAACCACCCCTACAAACCAGAGCAGAGAGGAAGAGGACCAATGCCTTCCAGGGAGACCAACCACCCCACACCATGGAAACAAGACCGCAGAGAGAATGCGCGTCCCTCGCCCTTCAACACACTTCCCCACACACACCAGGAGCAAGGTAAAGGTGGTAAAGACTATGCTAACCAGGGGAAGGACCTAAAAACCTTATCTTGCTTCCGGTGTGGGAAATCTGGGCATTTTCAAAGAGATTGTCGGGTCAAGCTGGAACACGGGCATTGTGCCGTGAGTCAGAGGAAAGGGCTTCCAGCTTGGACGAGGGAGGTAGCTATAAATAGTGCCCCAGTGAAAGCTTTATTAGACACAGGCTGCACAAAAAGCATTGTGCACCCTAGGTGGGTGAAAGATAAGGATTACTTACCATGGACTATACAATACCAGACAGCAAGTAGCATGTGTACCCAGCTCCCAGCAGCTAAGATTAGCATAGAGTTGGAGGGGAAGGAAGAAATTATGGTGGTCGGAGTGAGCAAGCACATAACATGTGACATGTTACTAGGGCATGACATCCCTCATTTTAGGAAATACTTGAAGGAAGCCCTGGACGCTCCCAAGAAGGAGGTAGTAGCTCCACCCACCACCCACACTGAACTTGGACTAATCACTACAACCAGGGCTCAAGAGAAGGCCCAGGCACAACAGCTGAAGGACGAGGTCCTACAACAACAACAGGATGAGCCTGTGCTGCACTCCCTGACTCCCAGCCCGGATGTCAGTGACACTGAGGAGGAAGCAGAAGAACAAGACGCATCAGCTCCAGAAGAACCAGAAAAAGAAATGGACACCATTTCGCCGGCCGAACTCAGAAAGGAGCAGCAAAGTGACCCTACACTGAGTAAGATACGGGCAGGGCTAGATAATGAGACTAGTGAATACTTTCTGGAGGGTGGACTGATAATGAGGAGGCCTTTCAGAAAGGGAGAGAGAAGTTTGGTGATTGTGCCCAAAGTGGCTAGAGCTAAAGTGCTACGCCTAGCTATACCTCAGTAGTGGCAGGCCACTTTGGCCAGGAGAGAACAGTGAACCTAATTCGAGCCCGAATGGATTGGCCGGGGCTGGCCAGTGATGTTCATGCCCTATGCCAGTCCTGTCCCATCTGTCAGAGAGCTAAGCCAGCAGTAACAGCTAGGAACCCTCTACACCCTTTACCCATCATAGGACAGCCTTATGCAAGAATAGCCATGGATATTTTTGGACCCTTAAGAAGAACAAAGAGAGGGAACAAATTTATCCTGGTAATAATGGACTATTGCACCCGATGGCCGGAGGCATTCCCGTTAAGGAATGCCACCGCGGAAACCATAGCGGAGTGTCTAATAGGGGTAATGGCTAGGATAGGTCTGCCAGAGGAAATTCTGACGGACAATGGCACCAATTTTGTGGGTAAGGTAATGACACACCTTTGCAACATGACGGGTATTAAGAGAGTCAGAACTTCACCGTACCATCCCCAGACAGATGGTATGGTGGAGCGTTTCAACTCCACCATGAAGCGCTTGTTGTGCAAACTCACTCAGTGTAGGGATGTTGAATGGGATAAGTGTTTACCATACATCCTCTGGGCTTACCGGGGAACCTCTCACAAGACTACTGGGTTTTCCCCACATGAACTACTCTTTGGGAGAGAAATTAAGATGCCCCTCGACCAGCTCGTGAGATTTTGGAGAAAGAAGGAGGAGGAAAGTGCTGTAGATACGCCTGAGTATGTACAAACCCTCAGAGCACACTTAGAGACTAGAAGCAAGATAGCTCAGGAGAATGAGAGAGAAAACAAGCTAAGATACAAAATCCAGTACGATAAGAAGGCGGTTGACCGAACCTTTGATGTGGGAGAGTTTGTCTTGGCCTTCCGCCCAAGGAAGCAAGACAAACTCTTCAGTGAATGGCAATGCCCTTACGAGATAATGAGAAAAGTGACTGACGTCACCTACCAGCTAAATGTTGGTAAAGCGGGTAAACCCCTGAAGACGTATCATGTGAATGCGTTAAGGAGATGGCATGCGCCCACAGCAGCAGCATTCTTTGGGGAAGAGGTAGGAGATGAACCAACCCTAGGAGAAGACCCAGAAGTTTCTCTCACTGACGTACAACTGACTCAGCTAGAGGAAATGAAAGAGAGATTTGCAGACATCATTTGTGATGTACCCGGGAGAACTCAGTTGGTGGAGCATGTGATCCCAACTGGGGATGCACCGCCCATCCGCCTACCCGGGTACAGACTAGCACAGGCTGCAAAGGAATTCTTAGAAGTAGAGATCAAATCTTTGCTTGAGCTAGGAATAATAGTACCAAGCAAAAGTCCTTGGGCGGCCCCGATAGTACTGGTGCCAAAGAAAGACGGGACAAGGCGCATGTGTGTTGACTTCAGGCGTCTAAACAGTGTAACCACAGCCGACCCCTACCCTTTACCTCATATAGAGGAGCTTATTGATAACCTGGGGGGGGGGGCTCAGTACCTTACCACGCTAGACCTCACCAAAGGGTACCATCAAGTACCAGTAAAGGGGAGTGATAGGGAAAAGACCGCCTTCATCACTCCCTATGGGAAATATGAATTCACTACCATGCCCTTTGGTCTGGTCTCAGCACCATCAACCTTTCAGTGTCTGATGGACCATGTCTTGTCTGGGTTGGCGCGGTTTACTGCGGCCTACCTAGACGACATAGTAATATTTAGTAATAGTTGGGAGGAGCATTTAGACCACATAGCCCTTGTGTTAGAGCGTCTGCGGGGAGCAGGCCTCAAGATCAAACTGAAGAAGTGCCAGTTTGGCAAGTCACTGCACTTACCTGGGGCATGAGGTAGGTGGAGGCCGCGTGAAACCAGTAGCATGCAAGGTGGAAGCAATATACACCTACAACCACCCTAAAACAAAAAAGCAGCTAAGAGCATTCTTAGGACTAGCCGGTTACTACCGAAGATTTATCCCCAACTTTTCACAAATTGCCACACCATTGACTAACCTTACCAAGAAGTCGTTGAGTAATTACATAGCATGGAGTGAGGAATGTGAGACCGCCTTTGTACAATTGAAGGAAATATTGAGTAACAAACCTGTGTTGTCATCGCCCAAATGGGCAAGTGTTTTTACATTACAGACCGATGCCTCTGATGTGGGTCTGGGGTATGTCCTGAGCCAAAGAAACGACCAGGGAGAAGAACATCCAGTGGGCTATGGGTCGAGGAAGTTGCTACAAAGAGAGAAGAACTAATCGACCATCGAGAAGGAGGCGCTCGCCATTGTGGACGGGATCCGCCACTTCCGGGTGTACCTGGAAGGAAGGAAGTTCGTGGTGGAAACCGACCACAACCCTCTCGCCCACATGGCAAACCTAAAGGACTCACACGGAAGACTGACGAGATGGGCGTTGGCCCTACAAGATTACAACTTCGACATACGACACAGAGCGGGAACAGCAAACGGGAATGCTGACGGCCTAAGCAGAAATGAAGACGAGTCTTCAACCGAGGAAGGGGGAGTGTCAGGGAAACCCCACACCCTGACTGGGAACCCGGCTCCAGCCTGACCAAATCACCATCTCCAAAGGGACCACAAGCTCCCTTGGAGAAGGAACAACACCACACCACCGATAACAACACCAGATGTTGTGTACACCACAGAAGCCCTGATAACAACACCAGATGTTGTGTACACCACAGAAGCCCTGAGCCTGACACCACAGTGACCACGAGTCTGACCAAGCATCCATGGAAGACCACAACTGCTACTGCAGAGCAGCACTGAATCAGGACCATAAATGGTCCTGTTCTGTGATAGACTTTGATTAACATTGTATGTTAGCTAGCCTATATAAAGGACCGAATGTTAGCTAGTTAGTAGATTGGATAAGATACAGATTGGACCAGATAGGTCCTGGAGAGAATACCAACTACACCTTAAGAACCAGAGACTATTATTAACTATCGATTCAGACTCATGAAGTTGTGAGACTAATTATCATTGTATTATATATCTGTATCTAACATCTCATTATTAATAATATCTATATTATTAATTCTTATTTCTGATAACTAGACGAGTTATCAAGTGGATATCCAGCATCTCCAGGGAGGAGAGTGGCTGAGTTTGGTTTGGGTAGTGCAGGACATCAGAGAGACCGAGCATCCCCTTACGGCATCGTAGAGCCAGGGATCTGGGGCTAAGCAGTTAAATAACTCTGTGAGAGACAGAAGGCTGAGCTTTCTACGACAGGAACCCTAACAAAACTAATATATGGATATTACAGTAGAGTAGACAGGATGCACACACTAAATGTACCATTGACCCTTTAGCTGCCTAATTAGTATGCATATTGCCACATAAGGTCATGACTGGGGTTCATGGGCTGGCAAACTATTTAAAGGGGCCAGCTCAGTAGGCCCAGCCAGAGCCAGCTAAATTTGTGGAGAGTGAAGTCTTTTTTCATTTTTTTCTTCCTCCATATCTCCTTGAGAATAACTCGGCTTATCCCGCTATAGTTCCCTGACCCATAACACTAACTCTATAGATGCACACAGGAGTGACATAACACTTGTTGGTGAGTTAGCTTAATGTTGTACAAGGCTACTGCAACTCTATGTGAAGCATAAAGTCCTCTATATGCACACATGTACTCATGTGCTGTTGTTAGTGCATTTTATTGCCTACTCTTACTAGCACTGCTAGCCATAATATTTTGAAGCATATAGTTACTGCTAAACAGCTTTACTCCTGTAGCAAGAGTGAACTTAGAAAACAGGCAAGCCAATAATATGGTGTGGGGGGATATGCAGAATCAAACTCACCTACAGTTCAGTTCCATCACTAGCCAAAGTAGTAACTCTTGGCTAGTGTTTAGCGATTTCTTGTTACAGTTCAGGTCCAACTCCAACCACTGTAGCCAACTCTGGCTAATCAACTAAGGCTAGATAATCAAGCTATAAAACTTGACCCAAAACCTTATGTATAATAATATAATTTGGTATTAGATAGCCACTAGCAAAGTTACCAGGTCCCAAACAAACAAAGCGAAACCACTGTGATCAGGCCACCCTCTGTCCAGCAGTCGCTCATACCAGTATGAGTAAAGCACACTGATTGCGTTCAGGCAGTTGGAAGAGAGTATGGGCAGGCGGGGGGCGGGGGGTGTTGGAAAGTGATTCCGGGGTATCATGCATAACTCTTGCCAAAAATGGTCCCACGTGGTCTATATTTTGCCCCCGTCCATTTTTTGGTGATAACCTAGGTGACCGCTAATCGTCTAGTTAATGGGGAGCGCTCTTCTACGGAGGTATATAATATGAAGGCCTATATTTCTACTCTTCACGTTCTATTTACTATGGTAGCAATGTTATTTCTTGCTACTGAAGCGAAAGGTGAGGTTCTAGTTTAATAGCTAAGTTACTGTCTGTCTAGCTACATTATAAAATCCAACCATATTTGTTTGACGTCTCTTGTTTTTGTAGTCGAGGAGTATAGTACCCCCACAGTTTCAGCATTCCTGGCTGTTAATACAAGCATTGGTGCTCAGCTGCTTTACAAAAAATCCGACTCTAACAACATTGAAAAAGTCACTTTCGAAGGATTGTACCTTTCTTCTACCAATGTATGTGGTATGAACTATCAAAGATGCCCAAATCTAACTGTTCTTATGGAGGCTAATGTAGTTGTTGTGGTGCTGCCATTGCAAAACCATTTTGGTTTGGTCGCATATGACAAAATTGATGACCAATATTACATATTCAGAGAGAAATATGCTTTCAATGTTTCTGCTATGGAGTGTGAAATTTCGACAATATCAGAGTACTTTCCATCCAAGCTTACTGTGTTAGGAAGGTGTCTACACACAAAAACAAACCCTAAATTGTTGAAGTCTGTGTATGTTGTTATTGAGTCGGCTAAACTTTCAGAGTCAAGTTTGATACCTGAATTCCCTTGCAACATTCAGTCACCTTCAGAATTTATCTTCGTTGTCGCAGCAACATTTCCGATGGGAATTACAGTTTTTATAGACAATGGACAAGTAGTGTATCAGAGGTATGGTGAAGATTGTGAACTATTCCCTGGGGTGAGTGTGTGCTCTGATGTCCAGAGATTTACAGGTATATCTCCTGATCTGCAAGCCATCTATTGTGAGTCCACCACTTATTTGCTTAGCCTGGTGGATTCTCCAGAACTTCAACTTTTCGAAAGACACAGTGACGGACTTCCCTTCTTTTGCTCCAATCTTATCTACATGATTTACAAAGATGAAAACATTTCTTTTCATCATACCAAAAGCAAAGTTCAGATAGGCGATGCAATTCCTATTGGTTTCCTGTCCAATGGAGAGGATGTGGTTTGGGGAGACTGTGTTAATGATGGTATGTTTGTGGTGGTTCAATTCGCTGAAGGGCAAGTAATCTCAATAACAACAAGCACTGGAAAGATAAACTTTGTTGGACATAGTCAGACATTTCCTCGGATATTTGGAACAATTGTGCTTCTGAATAACCTGACCCATGCATTGGTATATGAACTTCAAGCAACCAGAACCAATTTTATAGAGCAAAAATTTGTGATTGGTTACATCATGTCCAATAATGATGTCTGCTTGAAATTTTACAGGAGCAGGAGATCTCCACAGAATCCACAAAACTGTATCGATGCCCGCATGATCCTTAGATCCACATTATTTTACTTATATGCATTTGATTATGGACCCTTCTTCTACAATCAAAAATGGCAACCATAAGCATGAACTCTACTCCACAACTTTACAGAACTCTAAGAAATAATGAACAAACTCTACGCATGGATGAAGTTACTATGATATAATGAATAATACACAGTCATAACTTATGGATGCCTTATATTATTATAAATTATTTAGCCACCAATGACTGTAAGGCAGCTTTAGGATTTCCATGACAGATAGTTCACCGATGGCTAGAATAAAATAGGTGGGGAGGCTAAGAACAGGAGTGGGTCAGGTGAGCACCACTAACACCATTGCCCAGCTGTAGTACCCAATTAGGTATGCCTAGATATCAAAACTGGCCACAAAATCAATCTTCTCTACCACTGATTCACACGCACGATATATGAAAAATAGAGAAACCAACCTGGTGGGCATTTGCCTCCCACTCATTGTAGGAGCAACACTCAGCTTAACAAATTCATATCGTGTAGCCCACTCCACCTAGCAGCTTAGTTTCTTATATACCATAGCCATGGTGGAATCATGGGTGGAACTAACACATCATCATCCACCGCTCTCAGTTTTTAAGCCCAGTTAGCAATTATTTGAGTGTCTCAATTGCCACTGCTCAAACAGCCACAACTGGAATGGCGGTACCACAACCAACCAAAACTGACCCATGCTGCCACAACCGGAGGGGCGTACACAAAGAGGAAATTCAGTCCTCTCTACTGGCACATGAACAATCAACATGTGTCTATCTATCCCTTTAATATATTTTATTGGTATCCATGGTTCTTACATTTAATCATATTTCTTTAATTACAATCTAGCTACCTATGGATATCCATTGGTAGCCAACATGGTGAATATTTCCTCCGGTTACCATTGCAGGAATTGACTGGGCCCAGCACAGTCGACTATCGAATAACTTTGTCCCTAGTATTACATTACACTTGCAGCTTCGGGTCACATGCCCAGGAATGTCTTGGTAGCATTGGTAAAACTAACACTCACCATGTCCTTACCACAGTAGGCCTACCTTAGAACCATGCACTCAACCACCCATCTTCCAAGTGACTGGTGCCATGATTCCAGAAGAGAAATTTACTTAACCATTCATAGCTCTGACTATGGTCAGTTACAGATTGACCACATGATCTGAGTACATGAAAATATTTCCACTTTTTCTAATTACTTACTACTGAGCAACAGAAAAACCTTTCAAACATATTCCCACCATATAGGATCAAACACAAAACTTCCCATAATAATTATTATGTTGGTATGCAGAACATGCTATGTTACATCACTTATCAAGAATATTTCAGTAAGAAAATAAATCTGGTGCATTTTTTAGCCCAACATGTGCTGGACAGTGTGACCAACGATCAACTACATTTTGTGTGTACAGAACATACCACATTTCATTTCTTACTGAAATTTAACATGATATATGAAATATCCTGCCAGGATGCACAAATGAAATATGATCCCAAGTTCTATACACACGTTCCTGCAAATTTCAAACTTTTTTGGTTCAGTTTATACCCTATATTCACACACACACACACACACACACACAAAGGCGCTAGTTTTTTTTGTGTACTGAGTAGTATAAAGATATTCTTGATTGACTGGCTAGAATCTCAGTGATATTAGAGCACGCACTTAAGCACCAGCTGCAAGATGCCTACACTATTGTATGTACCCAGATAGCATGTAAGCTGGAAAGACAAAATGATGGGATGTGTGCAAACCCATGATCTTGTGTTACACACAACCATTGTCTCTAAAGTAGTTTCCTGAAAAATACATCGACCATGCAATGGAATCCTTAAAAAATACTCTAAAGGCACAGACTGATTTTATTGTTAACATTTGGTGGCTAAATATAATAACATAATGCAACCATTCAATATTTCTTAGAGTTCTGTGAAGTTGTGGAGTAGAGTTCATGCTTTTGGTTGTCATTTTGGATTGTAGAAGAAGGGTCCATAATCAAATGCATATAAGTAAAAAAATGTGGATCTAAGGATCATGCGGCCATCGATACAGTTTTGTGGATTCTGTGGAAATCTCCTGTTCCTGTAAAATTTCAAGCAGACATCATCTTTGGGCATGATGTACCCAATCACAAATTTAGCTCTATAAAATTGGTTCTGGTTGCTCGAAGTTCATATACCCATGCATGGGTCAGGTCATTCAGAAGCACAATTGTTCCAAATATCCGAGGAAATGTCTGACTATGTCCAACAAAGTTGATCTCTCCAGTTCTGGTTGTTATTGAGATCACTTGCCCTTCAGCGAATTGAAACACCACAAACATACCATCATTAACGCAGTCTCCCCAAACCACATCCTCTCCATTGGACAGGAAACCGGTAGGAACTGCAGAGCCTATCTGAATTTTCCCATTGATCAGAAATCTTTCCATCTTTGTAAGTCCAGTAGTCATGATTGGAGCAAAAGAAAGGAAGTCCATAAAGATCTCTTACGAACAATTGATATGATGGAGGCTCCCCCAGTTGAAGCAAATAAGTCTCGTGCCCACAATAGATGGCAAGGTGATCAGAGGAGATACTTGTGAATCTCTGGACATCAGAGCACACAATTGGTAGATTGAGTGCTTCACAGCCACTATCAAGAACCTTGTACTTTATTTGTGCATTGTCAATAAAATATATTATACCTGGCATATATGTTTCTGACGCACGGAAGATAAATTCTGAAGGACTCATAATTTCACATGGTGGATCATAGTGAAACCTTATGTCTAATAAGTTTGAGTCAATTATAATGAAAAGAAACCTCAGCAAATTAGGCCTTGATTTCGTATTCAGGCACATTCCTATCACACCAATATGGCTTAATACAGGAAACAATACTATTGATGAAATTTCAAATTCCAAAATGGAAATATTGTGAGCATGTTTCGCTCTGAATGAAATATATTGGCCATAATTTTGTTGATATGCTACCAAACCAATATGGTCTTGCAATGGTACCGCCACAACAATTGTATCACCAGTCTTTATGGGAGTAGGATGTGGGCACCTTTGATAGTTCATGCCACATGCCTCAGTAGAAGAAAGGTACAATCCTTCAAAAGTTGTCTTTATGTAATTAGAGTCGGAATTCTTGTAAAGAAGCTGAGCACTGCTGCTTGTATTGACAGCCAGGAATGATGAAAACGTGCCGGTTCCATACTCAGTGACTACAAAAAATAATAATTACTTGCTAATTACTTGCTATGACTAACAAATATGCAAACCATGTGTAGGATTATAGCATAGCAAATGTGAGAGTTACTCTGCTATCTGGAACCTCACCTCTCGCTTCAAGTGTAAGAAACATTACCACAGTTATGAAGACGGCGTACACCATAGAAGTATAGACCTTCATATTATATCACCAAAGAGCACCAAGTAGGCGGAGAGTCCCATTAACTCTTTTCGAACGCATTATTGTTCCCAGGGTAATCCTTCGCGCGTATATATATTTGCGCGCTCGTTTATTTACCTCCTTCCTGCCTGCGGTTTGACCGCCTCGGTCTCCTCATTGGCCCTCTCTCTGTCGGTGGTACTTTCATTCTCAACATAAAAAAGTGGAAGAAAGCTTTGCCAGTTGCCAGTCTTCTAACGTAGATGGAGACCTCTCTCCTAGTTTGCCCCCAAATGTTTTCCCCTAAAGGTACCTTGACTACCTTTGATTCTTCCAAAGGCCACTTGAGTCATCAATTGTAGGTGAACCTATCTCTGACAGGGCTTAGTTGAAAGTCATCCTTCCAGTCTTACTTTGTCGCCTCTCCATCAGACTGGCCTCTCTCCTTAGCAAGCTGCCTTCCTGGGCTCCCTCAATAAGTCTTACAACCTTGTTGGCAAAATTCTGGAACAGGTTCCTGAAGCTTCTTCTCATATATCCTCTGCTCTGGATGATCTGGATCTGGCTGCTGACATACCAGCTTGGCTCTCCTTGGAAAACATTTACATCCCCATCAGGTAACATGTCCTAGCTTCCTACAAGAACGTATTAACTTTGGCTAAAAGTTTCTGCTCTAAGTTTCTGCTCTAAGACCTGGTTCTGTCCACTGCTATTCCCCATAAAGCTGACTGGTCAAGCAAAGACAGGATGTAGCAGGATAAATTCCCAATTCAGATCAATGCTCATACATGCATATTATATGGTGTGTTTACACTTAAACAAATGCATTTGAGGGTGTGGTATCAATAAAATGCACACAAAAAACATTCATGCCCATAGTCGGAATCTCCAATAAAATCATTAGAATAGCTTTTTATATTGAGGGAATCAGTGATGTCATTGTGTACGTGTAATACCATGAGGTTGTTGAGCCTTGTTGACTCATAGTGTTGCATACAATGCTTGACCTACATTACAACATGGATATGCTGTCCAGATGTTTCATAGCTGCAGAGCTTGGCTGGAGCAGCAGAAGAAGCAAATGCCCACAACAATGCTGAGTGACCTATGTCAGCTCTTGCAGATAATAAATGACACACCAGCAATTCTCATAAGAAGCTAATGACTAATCTAAATAGTTTCATGTGATATTGTTACATTACTATTCTGGTTATGGAAGGTCTACTGTACTCTACTCTGAATCTAAACTTCAATGTTTGATCGCAGTCTTGGCTTTTTCTCTTTAAACATGTGCAAACATGTGGCAATACACCAAATTACTTGACTTATTGCAGTGAAGAAAAGTCCACTTGGCAAATCATGGGTGCTGGAAACAGCAATAATAAGCAGCTGTTTTTTCCTACAGTACCATTTGGAAACTTAAATCTGGGATCCAGTTGTATGGAGTACGGTAGACTCTAGCATATCCAAACTCTATACATCCTATCACCTAACCCTGTTTTGATAAGTGAAATTTCTGATATGGGAAGCAGTTATTCCATGTAGCTGTTTTAAGTTTGCATGTCTATTAACACAGTTAAGTGGAACATATTACACAGAAGAAAGGCTAGGCAAAGTCTCGATCTTTTTATAAAGAAGCAGATAATCCTTGCAGCTGCAGTAACAGACTGCTAATGACATGAGTATGATAACTGCAAATTTATATACTTACATACAGAACAATAATTTTGACACCAAAAATCTGTAGTAGTGTGATGAGACTAGATAAATCTGAGAAGCCTGAGGATAAGTACGTTAGAGTCTAGGAGAGTGATAGTGCACAAATAACATAATGCACCAATCAAGGATTTTCTTTAAGCAGCCTTTCGAAATACTTCGGAAGTATTTCAGTTGAAACATTGGCATTATGATGAACACCAGAATGAAGCCTTGGCACTAAAAAAAAAAGCTGATTTTAAGAGAATTCTTAAAGTATTTCATTTCAGCTGAAAGTAATCTACAACTCTGTGTGTGTGCGAGTGTGTGTTTTTGCATAATCTATCCACCTAAGATCTATAACTAGACGAAGTAAGGCCATATTCAAGTAGCTCTCTTGGCAACACTTAGTTATTGCTTTCACTATAGATAGCTAGTATTCGTAGCTTGTAACCATTTTTCTATATGGTAATCCAGTAGTTTGTGTACTAATTAATTCGCTGCTTTTGTGAAGAATTCAAGATATGTTCCAAGTGTTTTGGTGGTTAAAATTGTCTGAAGTCACTATTTGTGATACTAAAAAGCTGCTAAACTTAGTTTTAGCTGGGATAGAAACTTTCTTTTTGTCAGCCATTTTTAAGAAAATGTGTTAAACAAATAATATAGGGGTGCTACTGCATGTCCCAATAAAGTAGTAGCAGCTCTCTGTTTGTCTTGTGTCTCTATGTTGTTTGTTTGCCATGCACAGCCGACTGGAAAGTCAAATCTGGACAAAACTTCACCTACTGAACTGGATTGATGCTTGGATGGTTTTGTAAAGTTTGGTCTCGATTCAGACTGAAAGCCACCGTTGAATTGGATGGCACTTTGTAGTCAGTGAGTTGGTCATTTTTCTCAGGAATATACCTATGCATGCATTTTTTTATGTTGGTGATGATAGCATGAAACACAACATGGCAGATGTAGCAACCAGTCAAGCCAGTGTGCTTGACCAATATTTAGCAAATGTAGTTGTGGTCCAAGGTATCCCTGCATTCACATGCATGAAGCAGGATTCCTTGTATTTAACTAGAACTCCAAGCAGAATGGTAGGTAGTATTGCGATATTTCAGATACTTCACACAAGCTGGATCCAGGATTTGAAGTGCTCTTCTCGGAAGGAAACTGTTGTGCATCGCTGTTCCCAGCACTCATAGTTTGCTAAGTGGACTTTTCTTTACTGCAATGAGTCAAGTGATTGGCTACATATGTTTGCGAGGTTTAGAGCCAAGACTGCTATCAAGCATTGGAAGTAACTACAATACTCGTTTGGAGTCAGAGTACATTATGGTAGGTCCTAGATAATCTGAATAGCCTTGATCAATATAATATAGATGTTAAAAATTGTTCAGATTAATCAATTTGGTGGTTATTTACATATGCCAATTAGCTGCAATGCATTTCTTAGCTGCATCCTGCATTTGCATCCACTGTCCAACATTTTGATAGCATATCCATGTTCAGTCAATTGTAGATTTGGGTTGATAATTAATGCACATCACCACAGAGTTGCTACACATGAATGCCATTCATTGCTTAGCGTATTGAACATAGTTACACAAACATGCTTGATTTCATAGCCCAGCTCTCCTCGGCTTCTCAGTTGTTACTGATTCCTTTCCTCTTTCTGACTCGTTTCTTGCTCTTGCTTGTCCCATTTCCATCTACTACTACTTGTTTTAATTGGTCCAAAACCCTCTTAGTGAATAGCAGAATTAGATGTAGTTCATTCACATGTATGCAGCTGTTGCTTATATGAATACATGCAATGATAAATGAATAAACATAAGAGTACTAGCTAAGAGATGAAAGATCAGTCTTTCCCTATTCTGTTCTCACCAGGTCAAATAGATGAATGCCAGATGTGTCAACAAGACCAGAGCAAAAAGTGCTCCTTTAATAGCGCTCATTGTAAAGCTGTAGGACTGGTCTCAGGGTTACCAGAAGAGATGACAGGGATTTGTATGTGATAGTTGATCCACTTACAAGCATTCCAGTTGTTGACATGATCAGTGAAACGGATGAAGAATGCTAAACATCTCTAACTCTTTGCTCATAAGCATGCTTCTCTACATTGCCTTGTTGCTATATATATTATCAGTTGAGACTACAGACAACAAGAACAACATTAAAAACAAAACAATGCCAAATAATAATAACATGACAAAGTAAGAGCTGGGGAGGTGGACCATGTGCATATCTGCTGCAGCGTCTATTGATGTACTGGGTTGTTGCGTTGGTTACTCTGGGTCAGGATTTGTTGAGTAATTTGTCTCTCTTGTTGTTGTTGCACTTCGCAACCCAGAGTGGTTTTTGCCGCCAGTTGGAGCATTCAGGTTTTTGAGGTCCCTCCGCTTTAGGGTCCAGTAACTTCTCTATAGTTATACCTATGAAATATATTTTAGTATCAAAACAGAGCCCACAGATAGACCTATCTTTTGAGCTATATATCAAGTCCATACCATGAAGTTTGCAGAATCTACGGAGCTCTAAAGTTGTAACCACAGGTTAAAAAAATTATAATAATTTGTCCATCGTTCCCCCTTAAAATGTCGAGAGAGTTAATTTATCAAGAAGGTCATTATAATTTTATGTCAACAGGAGTTCATTGAGAGTTATTTATCCTTTGAAAATGCCCCCTTCCATTTATGAAGGTGATCGTATATATATGCATATTGCATGAAACTTAGCTGGCCCCCAAAAATCCAGTCACACATTACCAGAATTATTAAAATATCCTGGGTATTCTGGGATACTCAGACATAGGTGGCAGCCAACTGACAGGATCATCAAAGTATTTCAGACATCTTAGAATAACCATGGAATGTCAGAAGACAAGGAAGTCGGAAAATAACCTATTAGTAGTAATCCCCTGTATGAACCATGGACTGAGTTTACAGCTCATCAGGGTCAAGGATAAATTACCATCTACTATGTGGATAAATTGTAAAAACAAGAAGAATTTGGAGATTTAGATCAAGAATGCCTGCAGAAAATAAGATCTGAGGAAGTTCCATTGTCAATTATGCATAGAACCACCTCCTCCCAATTTTATGGGAAGCTACCTCAGTGATAGATGGTGGCAGCAGTTGTAGGGCACTGTTTATGAAGGAGGAATTGCACATCCATTAAATATCTCAGGATAACCATTCAACCAGGACATACGATTGGAACTACCTGGTGGCTAGGTCTCAATTATCTAGACAGAGATGTAGTAAAAATATGGTGGTTAGGTGAGGTAATATGCCACCAAAAATTGACATCCTGCCTTCTAGAATGCTATAAAAATGCACTTCTTAACTAATAGGCTTTTGATTTTGAAAAGTCGCAATAAGTTTGACACTCTCATCTTCCACACTCTACAAGATGCCCACTTCAAATAAATTCCACCTAACATAATAATACTGCAACAATATGCAGTTTGAAGTACAGAATTTTATGTTATGACCCTCCATTCTCTTTTATTAGCTAAGATAGGAGATTGTGAAATTCCAAACCATGGATGGTGGAGAAGCTGCAACCTGCATTGAGGATATGAGACAACACCTCTACCAAATGAAGGACATTGCCTGGTCAAATCAGAGTAAGGCACAAGCCAACATGCAGGAGTGATATATCAGCAAAGCTATCCAAAGGACTCTGACCACTGGAGAAGAGCTTCTAGCCTTATTACCAGCTGACTCAGAGAAATTGGCAGCATGGCCTGTACATGGTGATCGACCAGGTGTCACCAGTCATGTATTGCATTGATATACCCAAGGGGGTAGGAACTGGTCCGGCAGACCCGGCAACTGCCAGACCAAAGTTTCAATACTAACCTCCAGTTATCAAGCAACTTTCTAATCTGTACTGAGAGCACTCTCAGACTCTTCTCCAGCAAGCTCTCTTCAGTTGTCTTATTTCAAAATTGAAATGTAGCCCACCAAACTGCGCCCACACATTTTTGCGCATGCTATTTTAGCATTATAGCGAGCGGATTATGCCCACAAGTGAGTAAAATTCCTGACCAATTCTAATAGGCTCGACAAGTTTCCAAAACGGAAATTTGGAAAAGGCAAAGATGAGCTATTTAAAACTGAGCTGAGCATTATAGCTAGCTAGGTTTAGCATCACAGCTATAATATAGCTATAGTAGCAAGGCAAATCTAAAACATAGCTACATGCCAACCAACCATGGTCCAAGACAGTGCTGAGATTTTTTTGGCATTTTACACAATTTAGACTAAGAGTCCAGGACTATAAGCTGATTCAGCACTGCCAATCATTTGGCATCTAGTGATGCCAGCCACCTTGTTCATGCGGTCACTGACACTGTATTATGTTACTGTAGCATTATAATTCGCAGTGCTAGAAAAATCATGATGTTCAACGACCAGCAATAAAGGCAAAATATAGTTTGCATTATCAGGACAATGTATTTATGATCCACTTCAAATTAAATAACTAGTTTAACTTATTTTGACCGAGCTGTACACTAGAGCCATGTTTAATCCAATCATCGAACTTGGTTTAGTCTTATCCGAGTTACATAGTAATACAATAATCCGGATTAAAAACACCAGGAAAAATAGGTGGAGTACAATCCTTTAGAGATCTTGAGTAAATAGCTACAGTGCACAAGATAAATGAAAGTGCATAGGAAAGAACCACTAATGTATATAATGGCCAGGGAATCGAACAAAACCATCAGTTGTCCAGGTATTTGACCAAGCCAGGTTGGCATGGATGCCAAGAGTCCCAAAATGTTTCAGAATCAAAAAGCTCCAAAGCGTTTTGAGAATGGAACAGGAGAATCTCATTAGTACACTGCAGTTGAAGATTATTATCGTTGCTTTTACTTTGAAGCAATAGACTTGGCCATTTCAGCAATTGAAGATCACTTTGATCAGCCATGATATGCTGTTTACCAAAATCTTGAAGAATTGCTTGAAAAGCTGCCAATAAAAAGGATTATACTGCTGAGTTAAGTGAAGTTGTTTCCTTTTATGGAGATGACTTCAATAAGAGTGAGCTTTCAACTCGACTTCAAGTTTTTAGTTCAAGCTTTAGCTCACATGAGTCAGATGGAACTGTAACACTGAAAGTTATCTTGACTTTTCTTCTCAATCTTTCTGATGGTCAACGTGCCTTTTTTAAGCAGGTGTGCTGGGTTGCCCGTCTAATCCTTGCCTGCTACGAATGCTGCTAGTGAAAGATCTTTTTCCTGCTCGAAAAGAATAAAAACATACTTACAAAGTACTATGAAATAGAATAGACTTAATCATCTAATGACAAAGAGGCTTTGGATCGCCTTGATCTAGTCATAATTGCAAATGAATTTGTGAGGAACATGAGCACAGACTCAGAGTGTTCGGGAACTTGTGAACTTATTTCAGACTAGGTTTATCCAGGTATATAATATATTCTTTTCAATTACCATGATATTTTTTCCCAATAAGGTGCGTGTATCCCCCTCCCCCACACACACTTTCGCCTGACCAATCCCAAAATGCTTCCTACTCCTCTGATATACCAAAGAAGAGAAAACACCACAAGACACTCCATGTTAACATGCTAAAACCATGGAACTTGCCAGTTTTAGTGGTCCTTGCAGCAGCATAGTGCAAACAACTGTAGACAATGGCTCATTATCATGATGTTAGACAACTACAAAGGCAGCCTGAGATTGGGCTCCCAACTCATCCAGCTGCAAGGGCTGATCCATAGAAGGCCCAAGGTGTTCTATGACAAACCAGGACGATCAAAAGCAGAAAAACACTGCATTAAAAGTTAATGATAGGAACAATGCACTGCCAATATCGGTACCACCATACCGGATTTCCAAAGCCTGGGAATCCAACGTAACAGGAGAACTCAAGTTGATGCTTGACATGGGAATGATAGATCCAGACAAAAGCCCATGGGAATACTCCCTTAGCAGCTATTGGGAAGAAGGATGGATCCCTCAAATATTGAAGGGTGAATGTGATTACCAAGGATGACTTCTATCTGATATCATGCATCGACAACTTGATTGATAAGCTTAGGAAAGCAACCTACCTAAGTACTCTCAACTTTGCCAAGCAGTATGACCAGTTGCAGATGTGGGAGTCTGACGAAGATAAAACTGCATTCCACTACCCACATGGGAACTACCAATTCAACATAATGCCCTTTGGACTAAAACGTACACTAACCATCTTCCAATGGTTGGTGAACTTTGTGCTGGACATATTTGAGCAGTTCACAGCTGTGTAATTTAATGACATCATCATCTTCAATATGGAATGGCCAGACCATTTAAACATCTATGCTAAGTACTCTACCATCTCAGGCAGAAAGGACTCGCTCTAAAGTCATGGAAATGCCAACTGGTCATGCAGTCACGCACGTTCCTGGGACATGTGGTCAGGAAGGGCTGTGTGTGACCAGAACAGGCCAAAGTCGATGCACTACTACAATTCTGACAAAGAAAGACGTACGGACACTGCTAAGACTTCCAGTATAATATCATCAGTTTATATTGAACACAGCTCCAATCACAGCCTGCCTCTCACACCTCATCAAGTTGACAGCACCTACCAGATTGGTCTGCAGAGAGTGATCGGGCATTTGACCAACTTAAGGTCAAATTGGCCAGCCAGCCTGTACTCACAAGCCAACCAGTACTCACCAGTCATGACTACAACAAGCCGCAAACATATGCCTCAGAGAGGCGCAGTATTGAGCCAGAAGAAGGAGGAGTTAGGGGATAACCCCATCCCATATTTTTCACAGAAGCTTATGACTAGGAAACATGATATTCCTCAGTAGAGGAGGAGTGCCTGGCCATTGTGACAGCACACCAAATTAGCAACCCTATTTGTTGCTTAGAACATTCGCAATCCATCTAGACCATCATGTATTAGAAAAGATGAGAAGACACCTCATGAGGTGGGCTCTAGCCTTGCAGCCCTTCAGTTATGTAGTAATATATCAATTAGGATCGGAGAATGGCAATGTTGATAGGTTGTTTTAATAGTTATGGATATTATATTTGAAAAGGAGGCGGAAGTGTGAGTTAGGGAATTATCTCATTTTCTAACAACTGGGGTACCAACCAACACTTCGCGTGACATGGGAACTGGTGGAGACTTATTAGACTCTTTCAAGTAATCAAGACTTATCAATGACATGCACATTTGGTCAAGCTGACACTCATCACAAAAGTAGACATATTCCATTGGTTCACTAATAAATACACTCGTAATATGGTCATGTCCATTGAAAGGAAAGCCATGCTATTTATATTTAAGGCCAACTTCCCTCTGGATAACCACTTCTGTTCTAGTTGATTCTTCTATTCTCTAGTCTCATCAGTTTTGTACATAAGTTGAATCTAGCAAGAGCATCAGTCCACCCTGGCAGTGAGAAGGTGGACTGCACTTTAACAATGGGGCCAGAATAATATAGTTTGTATGGGGACAGGATTTGCTAACTTGTATTGGGCGAGAATATGCTAGCTTGTATGAGGCCAGGATATGCTAGCTTGTAAAGGGCCAGGATATACAGCTAATGTTGCCAGTATATACTAGCTTGTATGGTGCCAGAATATACTAACTATGTGGAGATAGGATATGCTTGCTTGTATGGGGGCCAATGATATGCTAGCTTGTATGGGGCCAGGATATGCTAGCTTGTATTGGGCCACAAATGCTAGCTTGTATGGGGAAGAATATAGCTACAAGCTTGACTGGGACCAGAATATGCTAGCTTTTATGGAGCATGATATGTTATGGACCAGGATATGCTAGCCTGCATGGGACTATGATATAATAGTTTGTATGCAGACAGGATATGCTAGATTGTATGGGGTTAGGATACACTAGCTTGTATATATGGGGCCAGAATATGCTTGCTACCTTGTATTATGGGGTTAGTATATGCTAGCTTGTATGGGTCCAGGATATGCTAGCTTGTATGGACTCTTGGTTGAATTCCAATTTCAGGAACTTGTTGCCTGTGATAGCATTATATAGGAAAGAATTCGTAATCTTAGCTGTATACTGACAATTGCTGACACGACTGCTATGGGCTATGACATATCTACTTTTGGCCATTTTACAGATGTAGCTATGGTTTAGGTGTTATCTACATGATAAGCATGTTACAACACTACTGAGAGGAGGTAAGCACAACAAGCTGAATTAGTAACATTATTTGTGATGATGGTACAGTTGTTTAATAACACACATAATTGGTGATGATGCTCTAGTCCTGATGGACTAATATCCTATAATAAAGATCTAACACTATGGCACTCAAATGAGAATGTTCAAACTGTTGGCATAGTGGTTCTAGCTGTTGGATTAAAGTATCTTATGTAATAACATTGATGATGATATTGAAAAATCTCAGGCTAGTGGATTAAAGTTTGGCCATAATCTAAAAACACTGCACTGCTAATAATAACAATATTGGTGGACTCTAAATGAACTCTCAGTTGACAGAATAACACTACAATAACCTTCGCAATAATCAACTTGATTGTATTCTCTCGACGTTTCAACTAGTTGCTTCGTTCAGAAATAATGAGAAGCTAAGACTCGCGTGTGCAGGCTAACACTAGTCTTAGCATCTCATTATTCCTGATGAAGGCTAGAGCATCTGGCAAATCAATCGGCTAGCTGTTCAGCCCCCAAAAAATGAAAATCTGCAGCTGTGCAAATAACTTTGATTTTAGTAAGCACGTGCGTGTAACAATCTGCCAAATTAATCGCAACTCCATAACAAGACATTGCCAAATCAGTTGACACCTGGGAGTTCTGTACCTTATTTTTTATCAGTAGACTTTCTTCTTTGGTCCTAATACAGATCAGTTTAGCTGCTAATAGAGCTTTCTCCCAGCACTCTAGAGTCAAGAGCTGTATTGAAAACCACAACAAAGTAAGTTGCTAACCTAAGCTGAGGGCGCTTAGAAAGTTAGAAGTTAATCAGACTACACATGATGATATTCAGCTATTCCATTCTACACGTTTCTTTAAGAATTTCACACTTCTGATACATTTTACCCTTAACCAGATTTGGAATCTGATAACAAAGCTACAGAGTTCCAGAAGGAAATGGAAGCATATGTGAACCTTTTAGTCACAAGCTTACCACCTGTGACACAAGTAAGAATTGGGCACAAACAGTAGAAAGTTCAATCTGTAAACAAGTAATAATCAATATGTCTGGCCACCATAATCTCATTTGAAAGGAGCAGTGTCGGGATTTGCCAAAGTCTAACAGAGTTGAGTGCCAACAATGGCTTATTACTCAAAGTCGAGAGATTGGTGATCCAGTCTTCTTATTTGTCTGATACTTGATAAACTTCTTTCACATCATCAAGGTTCAGCAAAGTGCTGCCAAAGAGCAAAGGAATCTGTATGGTTGGCAAACATTGTGACAGCACATTGAAGATAGAGTTTCAAGATGTCCTCTCTGCTTCTAGTTTAGAGTTCAACTTGCTGAGCTTTTCAAACATTTACAGTTTCAGATTATCCATGGCAAACACTTGGCACCAACCTTTTCAGAGTGGAAGAAACACAATTATCTTGTCGTGATAGACTGTTGATCGAAGCTGCAAAACTATGATCAACTACTTCCTCAGCTCACTTCTTGCCATGAAATAACAGTTACTCTATCTGGTGACGTACCTCAATATTCAGCTTATACATTCAGAGAGCTGGCAAAGGAACACAGCTTCGCTCAAGTTACCAGCATCCACAAGTAGGACATGATAAAGGAGCTACCAGGACTGTCAGACCTGCTAGACAAGATCAAAGTTCCTTAACTCATCATGTTAGTTTACTGCTCTACACGTTTGGAGAATGGTTGCAGTTCCGCTGTACTCTTGGTGGGTCAGAAGAAAATGAGACATTAGCACAAGAAGAATTTCGACTATCAACATTGTGTAACTGAACTCAACCTTCTTCAGAAAGGAGACAGAGTGTAGATACCTGATTGCAAATCAAACACCACAGTGATGGATACAAAAAGATGCGACCATATCTTGTGAAATCACCCACTGGAATGTAACAAGGAAATCAAAGACACATGATATTGATTCCATGACAAGATTGGGGAAACCCTGTACCACAAACAGAAGGCAGTAATGCCCAGAATACTGAGAAATCGACACACCTATTTCTCCATCAAGAAGTAGGCTCATTGTGAGTCAAGCTCGTATTGATTTGGTGAAAAGCTACCTTAAGAAGGGAGATATACTGGACTGGACTTAGTGTATGTAACAACTGAGTCCACTTCTGACCGATTATCTGTAAATCATTAATGGATATGTTAATCTTTTTCGTGTTACCCATACCAAGGCTATTGCCTGTCTATCCATGCAGATTGTTAACAAACAGAACCAGCCAGCTTACTTCCCTGTCTATTTAAAGTACTTTTATGATTACTGTAAGATTATAATGGCAGTTATTCTCTGTAACTCGTAATGAGATAGAGAATGGGTTACTTTACAAGGGCTAATCTCCCCCCCCTCCCACACATACACATGATTAGATTTGTGCATGCCTGACCACATCCTGCAGCACGGCAGCCCTCCACTCAAACTTAATATACCACCATCACCGATATTAATGACTCGTGGCTTTAGAGTTCGTATCTCCAAACTTTGTCCTGAAAATTGCCTGAAGTGCTTATCTCTCAATGTTTCATCCAGAGTGTCTGCCTGACATCGCTTATCTCTCAATGTTTCATCCAGAGTGTCTGCCTGACATCTCCCTCCAACTACCTGGCTCTTATCCATGCTCCAGTTCAACAGTGGGGCTACTGCCGGGGTCTTAGCCATCCCCCAGTTCTGGAGTTGTACTTGTAGCCTATGACCAGGCTGCGCATGCTCATGATTATGGGGTTGGCCTACAGTGGCATATGTTGGGCCTTGCATTGGGAATAAGTGGGGGAGTGTGTGTCAGATAAGACCTTCTCCAACGGTATAACTCATCACACTCCTTCAATTCCATAACTATTATACCAACATAACTATCATCGCATAATTATTCATAAATAGTTACAGGAACAGTGAATAAATGTCCCGGATGTCCACATGAGGTGACAAGTGTCCTTTGGGCTAGAGTGAGGGATGACCAAATTGCCGAGACGAGATGTGAGCTATTGCCGGTGGCACTAATTTACAGTGAGAAAATTGGTGATTTACAAACTTCCCATGGTCTTGATTAGGGAGTTGCTCAGCCATGCTTTAACTGACATTGTGATTGCACTAGTAGGAAAATTATGACCACTGAATTGTGAATCGTCCATGCCTACGTCCACTCAACTACTGGTTAATAACCTATACCCGCCATAGGCAGAAAACACCCTTCCAACCAAATACTAGTAAAGCCCACTAATGCTATCACTATAATAGTAACCCTTAGCATAAACCATAAACTACTAATATTAACACTGACAAACTTAATAATAGTAAGACCTTCTTTATTAATATAGCCCGATGTCATATCGAATTGCGTCCTAGTAGATTTACGTCCTACCCGGACGTTATTAGAAAAAGCATCCGGGGGACGTATATAGATAAAGTAAATGCGTGTTGGAAGCGTCCTACCCTATCGAATAGTGTCTGCCCAGCAAGACTTTCATTTTCAGTGCCACAGTGCCAATAGACTTTCATTTGCATCCATTATAAGTGCATATAATATAATATAACAAGTTTGATAGCAAATTGAATAGACTTTCATTTGCATCCATATAAGTGTAATAATATAATAACTTTGATAGAAAATTGATCCACCTGGAGAACAAGTTTGATAGCTAGTTGCTTCACGGAGCTACTGTAGGGAGCTGCAGCAAGCCTTACACATCCACTGTTCCTCAACAGGTGGTTGAGTTAGGCCTACACACTCCTGGTGGAACCAATGATTGCAGCCATCGCAACTGATCATGTCCCCATAGTCTTCTGGCATTAAGCATGTGCAATATAGTTCAATCTACTGGAACGGTAGTGAATCGCCAATGCCAGAGAGATGTTTGGGCATCTGGGTCCCTTTTTTTCGAGGAAAAGGAACTAAACTCTTACTGTGAAAACACCTAATAGACGGAATAAAATAAGATTGTACAATAATTATGTCATGTGATGCATATATAATGAGTCACCGATATATAACTGCTACTGTGCTTTATAATAATAATTTTATTACTTTATCAGATGAGGATGCATTACTTTCTGGTCGAAAAGAAGGATAGATCCTCACCTAGTGCCAAATATAGTGCGAACGCAATGGCAAAAATTCCACAGTCAGTGGAGCCCACTTGCTGTTGCACGTCGGCCATAAAGACAATCATCTCAGGATCTTCATCATCGTTACCAGTGTCTACCAAGGGATGGCAATTTGGTGACTCAATGAAGAGCTAAGATGGCTATTGTCATAGATCCTGACTTGATCTCCCTTCGATGATGTAACACACCAGTGGTAATCGCTTGGTAAGCCCATTTGTTTGTGGATGATAAGCTGATGTCACCCTGTGCTGTGTTTGTGTTTTTGCAAAGAGATGCTCAGAAAGTTGATTGACAAACTCACGACCCTGGTCTGAGATGATTATGTTGGGACAGCTAAAGTGACAGATCAACTGCAAACATATATAAAATGAAAATAATAATTATTGATTATTTCATATATCATAATGTCCTTTGTAGCTATTGTTAAGCCATTTCTTACCTTGTAAATAAAGTTAGCCACATCAGCAGTCTCTTCTGATGGAAGAGGGGTAGATTCTGCCTACTTTGTGTTACAGTTAAAATGTACTTCTTTCCAGAAGGAGTCTCAGTTAATGGTCCTATAAGATCTATTCCAAGCTGATGCCAAACCTGAATATAGTATGAGTACAAATTAATTCTATAATGCCAATGTTTCCGTGATTAAAAGTATTTGCTGTCCAACTTCCTTACAAGGATGGACAGTATTAAGATGCTCATGGATCTGTGATATAAGTATAAGAGATCTTACAACTCAATCAAAAGGCAGATTCAAAGTTTATCAATCATAACACCACCCAACAGATACAGCCAATCAGAACACACACACACACGAATGATTATATGAATACAGTAAAATGACCATAAAAGGAAATGCACAAGGGTGTTAATCAATTAAAGATTGCTGCAACCTGATGAGCTGCTGATCACATGAGCCTTCTCACTCCATGACAATATGGTAATGAGTATAATGGTATCTTATAATTCACGCCGTCAGTCCATCAGCTCCCTGGCATGGTAACAAAACTCTTCTCTGATAACAAAGTTAGCATAATGGAAGATCCTAACTATATCAAATATGATGGAGTCTGATGCAGAGAAATATGCAATGAGAATCAACTCTCTAGGATCTGATCCAGAGATCTGTAATACGATTTTCTGCCGATTAGGAGAACTTTGCCCTGTATGCTCCAGTCACACATATTCTGCAGGAGTTTAATCTTTCCACATATAATTCATCTTAGACTATGCCCTTCTAGCACATCAGGGTCCTGCTCGTAACTTTTGACAACATTGTTATGATTAATGCCCCTACAGTGCTACAGGTGTCTGAGGTTACAGATGATCGATTAGTATGGATGGCATTGATAGAAGCAGCAGCAGTGCACACAACATCACCATGTCATTCGATGGTATTGTCAGGGTTTTCTCTGTAATTCCCGAATTGGTAGTTGCTGCCACCAAAGTCCTGTCCAGTAAGCTATAAGCTAACCCAAAGGAATTTAGGGTGTATTTAATTCTAGATAACTTGGAACAACATTGACCGAACTGTCAGCCAGTGGCTTGCAGGATTTTTTATACCCTGCCAGCCAGAATATCACTACCGGGTGGAGTGTCGCTGTTTCCACAGGTTCTTTGGGCACTGATCCTTCTGCCACTGGTGTCAGTTGTATCCCTGCTGGGGATGTCACATTGTCTGCCTCCTTGTCTGGCCAACACTGCCACGATAAACCAACGGCATTTTTTTGGTGGATGCCGGGTCTGTACTTGATTTCCATGTTGAAAGCCTGGAGTTACAGCACACATCTCTATGCCTTCCATTTAAACGGTTGGAGTTGAGTAGGCCTCCCATGGCATGGTGGTCTGTTATTACTTTAAACTGCTGCCACAAACTGATTGACTGCCTTAACCACTGCCAGGCACTCCAGCTCTGATGCACTGTATTTCTGCTGAGCGCTTTGATATCATAAGCTGCCATACTCTTCCTTAAATGCTATGGTCCAAACCCAGTAGGGGTAGCTCAATATGCCAGTAAGCAATAATTTAACAGGATGTACTACTCTTCCTTGCCAGAGAAGACCTTACGGAGCATCCCCTTTAGGCAGAAATACCATATTTCGAGGACTCTGTTGGTTTGGGGGTGATAAGCAGTTATACTTAGCTTAGAAATGTCAAGCAATCTCTTTGATTAGTCTCCCCACAAAAACTGAACCCTTAATTCAAAGGGGACCTCAAGCAGTCCTTCGGCCATTGTAATTGCATCCACTTTTTTCAAAGGAATGGCAAAAATGTAGTGGGTACCAAGGCACATTTCCGTTACGATATACTTAAATCCTCTTTTAGTCCTAGGAAGGGGTCCCACTAAATTGCATGCCAACCTCTCATAACGCATGGAAAGGATTGGTGTCCTAATTATTAGTACCTTTGGCTTAAGCTGCCGGCCTGCCTTCTGACATTCTGGTGATGTGCTGCAGTACCACCTTATATCCCTTCTAATGCCCGGCCAAGTAAAATGGGGTTGAAGTAGGGCCACCGTCTTCCAGCTAGTCCCTTGTGGGGGCTACATCTAGAATTTGCTTTCACCTGCAAGACAATACAACCACTCTGAGACATTCCTTCCCCAAGTCAGAAACTTTACTGTGCACCAAAACACCACCTTTTGTTGTGAAATACCCATCTTCCCTCCTCTTAGCACATTTCATCAACCCAGTCAGTATCCCATCTGCCTGCTGCTGTGCCATGAGTACCCGCACCTCTCCCATTACCTTTTCAAGGTTGGGAAGAGGCTGGTCGCTCACTGAACCTCCCTCCAACCTTTTAGAACACATCCCTATACTGATTCTGAAGCTTCTCCTTCTACCTCATCCTCTCCTAGCCACTCCTCCCATGCGGACACGCTAGTGCCTTCTGCACCTGCCACTTCCTCTCTAGGAGCAATGTTACTGGTGCTGACCTCCTCCTCACCCTGCATGCCATCTATTTCGGCATTAATTTGCTCTAGAATAAGTGGTAACGGGTAAGGGGTCATTGGTTTGTTGGCCCTGCTCTTCTTACTGGGTTGGCTACTGCTTAGGACTAGTAGCCTCTGCTGCAACATTCTCCTCCTCATCCTCCAGTGCCTGGCTCTGAGTCCTGGTAATGGCAGCTAAAGGTACTGGACGGAGTCAACCCTGAGAAGGTATGCCTCGGCTCGTAATCCAGGCCTTTACTACTGGGTGATCCTTACCCAACAGAATCTTAGGGGCTTCTTTGGCCACTACAAACACCTCCATGGACTTACTGAGACCATATACCGAAGCTCTACAACTGCTGTTTTCAAAGCTTTAATCCCCCTGTCTGCAAGTTTAGCTCAGACCTCCCTGCCCGTGTACTGGGATGGCTATATTATCTGGGCAGGAACAGCCGTTTTGTTCAGCCCCTGTGGCAATGAGAAGTCTCCCATTGATTGTCTCTACCCTTAGAAGCTCAGTGAACTCTTCTGGTTCAGAACCTGAACTAATCCTTCCCAGCTAAACTTTGGCTTGAACTGCCTTGGACTCCCAGCAGGCTTCCAGGTCATATGATCTGGTAGACGCTGTCGAACCATTTCCTTTTCAGGGAGTGATGCACTTCTGATAAATAATAGTGAGTCAAAACTCCCTTTAGCTGTTCCATGATATGACTTTGTCTATCATTGAGCTGCTGCACCAGGCGAATGATGCCTTTCAAGATGGGAGTAAGATCCTGGGGATTGCTAATCCCCTGGGCTGCTACACTATAGAGTGTGTCTGGTATGTCTTAAAAGTCAGTCAGGTATGGCGTCTCAGCAATAATGCTCATCTCCTGGTACATTGATGATCTCCCCCATCAATGTTTTCCTAATATTCTTTATCCAATCTTCTTCGGGGAAGTTTCCCTCTTCCATGGATGCTTCAAAAGTGGCCAGAAATGCTTCAGGGTCATCCTGATCATCTAGCCAATATGGTTAATGCCCGAACAACTATATTACCAGTCTTTATGAGAGTGAGATGTGGACACCTGAATGATTGTTCTCTTTTTCCTCTCAGCTTGGTCGGCCAAGCATTGGGTTTCCAGTAACACATCTGCTTCTTCTTTAGCTATTTTAGCTTCAGCTCCTCAGTTCTTTGCCTCTCTCTTTAATAGCTCAAGATGTTCTTCTATGTTTTTTTGCTCTGCCTCTCAGCATTTGTAGTGCTCCTCTTCTAGCTGTAGTCTCTCTTCCGATTTCGCTTTCCCTTCTGCCTCTGCTCTCTCCCTACTTCTTTTCTCCTCAGCTGTTGCCACCACTAGTGAAGCCATTGCACTTGCTATAGGGTCCATTTTTGGAGTAAGGTATCTTCCTCATTTTCGGCTGGCTGTTTCGAGTTGGAGTATATGGTTTATGGCCTACAATTGCTCATTTTTACAAGAGATAGAAAGCAAAATAATAGTAACTTATCCTGAGCAGTTGAAGCTTGATAGCTGGTTGTCTTGTTGGTACACCGCTGCCCGTATGTGTCGGGGTTTCCTCTGAAATTCCCGAATTTGGTAGTTGCTGCCCACCAGAGTCATGTCTAGTTACAAACTATCCCTTAAGCTAACTCAAAGGAATTTAGGATGTATTTAACTTAAATTTTGGTACAATGAACTGTCAGCCAGGTTTTTTATACCCTGCCATCCAGAATGCATTACATCACTGGGAACAACATACACTCGGTGAAGTGCGATATACTAGAATTCCATGGACTGTCATAAGCTAATATAAATACTAGGTATTATGAAAACAAGAATCGTGACACATAACTATAATTAACTGTGGTCTATCTGGAGTGATCATAGGCCTGGCTAGGCCTATGTTGGCATTTAACCCTCGACAGGTTTAACAACACAATCGAGAGTAACCTATGATAACACTGATAATATTACTGGAAATTACGTACATCAAGCATATTCCTATTTAGTCTTCATTGGACACATCAGGTGACAATCCAGTACAATAGCACATACACTGTACAAAATACTATTAGCATGCAAATATCTATGACAACATTATATAACAGACAACATTATATAACAGACAATATAGGTGGGTACGGCACTCTGCATGTAAATATTCATGGGTGCGGCACTATTAACTGACAGGAAGTCTCAACTCACAGAGACAATGGCTACAAATTTGACAACGTCCAGCCAAGCAAGTGAGGTCATCTATTTTCCAGAGCAGCGAAGGATCCTTGCAATGGACGGCCCAACCTGCACATAGTTATGAACCATTCCTGCTCTACCCTTACCAAGGGAGGCAGGCATTAATAGGCAGGGAAACTTCAATAGGTCTAAACCTAGGGCACAGGAAAATGCCATGGTCGAAGTTCCAAACACATCAAGCAGTCCATTATCATATCAGATTATACATGTTACATAGAGAGTAGGAGCTCTTGTCCTCCTTGTCTAGTCCTCCTAGTATTTTAATTTGCACCTGTGATATAATCAGGAAAAGGAATTGCCTTCAGGCTCTTAACATCTTAAAACTCCAACACAGCAAACAAGGATGACAATCACAATCAGATAAGGTAAGATAACTAAAATGACCACGTGCAGAAAAAGGGAGGGAGGGAAAAATGGGAAATGAAAAATATTCATAACATTCACCCCATCCTTTCAGGTGTTCATAGGTTGAGTCTATCAGGACATGCCTGTTGCGCTCCGAACGTCTGGGTAGTGGGGCATTCTCAGTAGCAGGAACAGGGAATTCGGGAGCACCTCTTTTGATCGCATCAGAATCACATCACACCACTTCACTGTTCACAGGTGCACCAGGCTCAGGCAGAAGGTCATTACTCAGTGTAACATCCCCAGGTGGAGCCAGGTGTCGGATCGATACGGTAGTCTCTCGTCCATCAGCATGCCGGATGTGTGCATATTAAGGGTTGGCCTGCAAGAGCTCAACTT
Source organism: Cladorhizidae sp. MBARI D1340-BT2 (assembly GCA_028752905.1). Taxonomy (NCBI): domain Eukaryota; kingdom Metazoa; phylum Porifera; class Demospongiae; order Poecilosclerida; family Cladorhizidae; species Cladorhizidae sp. MBARI D1340-BT2. The sequence goes on from JAQNBH010000002.1 coordinate 6,524,813, forward strand.
CGTCCACTAGGATTTCATCCTTTCTGGTACGGACATGTCACTTGAGTAGTACTGGAACAGGATTCATGAGACAGGAGGGTATCAATTCGCCCGGGAAGAGCATCTCTCAAAATTGAAGAGCCTCTGGTGGCTGTGCGCACAGCAGAGAACACAATGAGTGCAGCACATCCGGGAGCACGTTTGCCAACATGCCATTGGGAGGCAGCGTGTCTTGAGTGCCATGGTTACAGACTTCCAAACTGTCCCATTGTATCTTTCCACTTGTCCATTACAAGCTGGGTTGTAAGCAGTAGTGTGACTAGCAGCGATCCCTCTGCAACTCCACACTCATGAAGGAGGAGCCACTGTCAGAGTGGACATATGCTGGCATCCCAAAAATAGAAAACAGCTGACACAGGCATTGTATGACAGTTTGGGCGCTGATATCCTTGCATGGGAAGACAAAAGGGAACCGACTGTACTCATCAATTATAAGGTGTCCCGATTATTTAACTTCAACGGACCTTTGAAGTCTAGGTTCAGTCTCTCAAATGGCCGAGTAGCCTTTGTCAGATGTGCTTGTACAGGTTTGTGAAACTGAGGTTTATGTTCGGCACTCACCCTACAAGCCTTGGTAATCTGTTTCACTTCTTAAACTGAATATGGTAAATTCCGAGTTCTCACAAAGTGGAACATAAGAGTTACTTCAGGGTGACAAAGTGAGTTATGAAGTTCCACTAGATCCGTACCACAAGAAACAGCAGCATAGGATGCTCGAGAAAATGTATCAGGGGGAATATTTTCAACTCCTGGGGATGGTACATAATATCAAAGCTGTAACAAGATAGCTCCATCCTCCAACGCATTATCTTGTCATTTTTAATTTTCCCCCTCAGCTTGTTGTCGAACATGTATGCGACAGAACATTGATCTGTCTTTATGGAGAAATGCCTTAGTGCTTCCAGTGGCTAACTGTTTCGATGTAGCTTGGGCTTCTTTCTGAACTGATGCATGCCTAACCTCAGAACCCTGTAATGTGTAGAAGAATGCTACAGGACGTCCATTTTGGCAGCAATAGCAAACTCCGATGCATCAGTCTCAACTTTGAATGGTATGCTTTCATCAATGGCACACACCATTGATTGCTCAATGTCCCTTTTTAGGGTTTCAAAAGCAGTTCTGGCCTCTTTAGAAACTAGAGGTGATTGAGAGGGTCTTATCTTCTCAGAGAAACATTGAATCCATTGTGAATAGTAAGAAAATAATCCAAGGATTTTATGGAGACTTTTCATATCATTAGGAACAGGGAGTTGTTGAGGGCGTAGACGATCAGGATCTGTCCTGATTTCCCCTTCTTCAATGACTGAGCCCAGAATTGCCAGTTTTTGAGTGGAAAACACACACTTATCTTCATTATAGATAATCTTGCATCGAGATTTGAGAATCTGCTTCCAAAAAACTCGAGATTTATATCATGCTCTTTCTGATCTTTCCCACATATTGTAATGTTGTCAAGGCTGTCTCAACTCAAATGTGACATGGATTTTCAGCATCATCTGGGGAAAGAATAGAGTTATAAGTAAGTAGAGATGCTACCTCCTGGATGGAGGCAAACCATTCTATCATGCGATTCATAATGTACTCCCAAGGATCTGGCAGTTTCTGGCCAGGTGTCTGAGAACTTCTTCCTGTATGTCCAGAATTCTTTCTGGCATATTTCCATGGACATTACCAATGCCTTCAAGAGCTCCCTGAGTTTGGAGTATACCCTTGCTGCCTCCCTGGGTACCGACGTGTAGTAGCCTTTCCTGATAGCTTGCTACTAGTCTGGCCGGCCACTCCTCCCTGTCTATTCCTGCATCCTCCATAACTTCTTCAAAACATCGCAAGTAGGCAGTAAGGTGGTCGGAATTAATCCACATAGGGAGTTTCTCTACCAGTTTCTGCCTCTGGCTTCTCTCTGACTGTTTTTGTTGGCTGGCTAGGAGTTTCTCCCAATGGTCCTCCTCAACCCTTCTCCATCGGTAGTCCTCTTCACGGCATCTCTCTTCCTCTGCCTGACATCTATCTACCTGCTCTTGATGTCATTCAGCTTCTCTATCTTCCAGCTGCAACCGCCCATCTACTAATTCAAGGTGCTGTGCTTCTGCTTTCTCTTCTTTGGCCATCATTTCAAGCTTGGCATTGTTTAGTTGCTCTTGTTGAAGAGCCAGCCTTTCCTGTATCTCTCTCATGGAGATATAAAGTAGGGCTATCGAATGTTTGAGTGTGGTGTGAGACCTTGTAGCAGAATGCTCTCCACCATCTTCATGTCTGTTCTTCTTGCTGATGATAATTTAGTGGTGTATTAGCTTCAATGAGTGTAGATCCGCAGAACGCTGCCACCATATGTGAGGGTTGGATGGGCTGTGGTGCCTTAATCACCCCTATGGTGTGCTGCCACTGGAGTCTCCCCTTATACTAGGCAGAGGCAAGCTCTGCTTCAAGAGAAGTCAGTGTTGAGTTATCTTTCTTAAAGTTAGAGTAAGTGAACCTTAAGTAGGCCGCACTCGTTGTTTGTGGCTGGCACATGTTTACACATAGGATCATTCTATCTTTAACCAATGAACTAAGCTCTAGCTACACAGATACATACAATTCAATAAACACTTAGAAGTAAAGTGTCAATTAAGGTTTCTAAGAAGTGACCATTTCTAAATTAGAGTGAGAGTGTAATTAAGTAGTGATTGTTGTGTGGGCTTCTGCCTGCATAGTTCTGTCTTTAGATGATGTCATCCTGTGACATCCCTCCTGTCTGGCCCAGTCCTGATAGTGTGGTGGAGATGATTGGTTTGGCATGCATAGTGCAACACCCACCTATATTTACACACAGAATGTTACACCCACCTCTATTTACATGCAGAGTGTTTTACTCACCTATATTTACAAGCAGAGTCTCACAACCACCTATATTTATATACAGAGTGACACACGCACCTAATATTTACATGCATATGGCACACCTACCTATATTTACATGCAGAGTGCTTCACACACCTAATTTGCAGAGTGCCACACCCACCTATATTTATGAAAATACTTCTTGTTTCCTCTCTGTATTAACGAATATAATTAAATTCTTGTTATCCTCAACTATAAAATAACAAGTTCAAATAAGAACAATTTGCATTTATTTAAAAGAGGAATATTTACATTTAATGTTAGAAGATTAAATGTTAGAAGAGAGAAAAAATTTATTATTTGCAACTAATTATATCAGCTAAAACTGAGGAAACTGCATTTAATTATATGTTAAAAGAGAGAGGAAACAAGAATTATTTGCATTATACCTTTTGAAAAGAGGAAACAAGAAGTATTTGATTTAGTTAAAAGAGGAAAAAAGATCTATTTGGAGATTAGAATTATGTTTGGCATTTAATTAAATCTGTTAAAAGACAAGAACTATTTGCATTTAATTACATCTGTTAAAAGAGGAAACAAGAAGTGCTTTTAATTACATCTGTTAAAAGAGAGGAAAGGATATCCGTTAAAATTGAGAAAAGGAGAACTTTTTTGCATTTAATTATATCTGTAAAAAGAAAGGGAACAGGCGTTTATATATCTGTTAAAAAAAATTGTTAGTTGAAAGAGAGAAAAAAGAATTATTTGCATTTAATTGTATCTGTTAAAGTGAGGAAACAAAAATTATTTGCATTTAATTAAAAATAGGAAACAAGAATTATTTGCAATTAGTTAAAGAGCGGAAACAAGAAAGAGAGGAAACAAGCATATAATTAAAAAGTGGAAACAAGAATTATTTGCAATTAGATGGGAAACAATAGATGGGAAACGGGAATTATTTGCATTTAATATATCTAAAAAGAATTAACAAGCATTTTAATAAATGATACGTAATAAGAACTTTTTACTTTTAATTGCGAGTTAAAAGAGAGGATTTGCAATTAATTATATCTTTAAAGCGAAGAAACAAGAATTATTTGTAATTAATTTATTTTTTATTAAAGAGAGGAAACAAGAATTATCTGCAATTAATTAAAGAGAGGAAACAAGAATTATTTGCATTTAATTAAAAAGAGGAAACAAGAATTATTTGCTATTAATTAGAGGAAACAGGAATTAATTGCAATTAAGAAACAGAAATTATTTGCATTTAATTAAAAAGAGGAACAAGCAATTAGTTTAAGAGCGGAAACAAGGCAATTAGTTAAAGAAAGGAAACAAGAATTATTTGCATTTAATTAAAAAGAGGAAACAAGAATTATTTGCAATTAGAGAGGAAATAAGAATTATTTGCATTTAATATATCTAAAAAGAATTATTTGCGTTTTATTTATTTATGTTTAATAAGAACTTTTTACTTTTAAAAGAGAGGTAAAAACAACTATTTGCAATTAATTATAATTATCTTTAAAGCAAAGAAACATGAATAATTTGCAATTAATTAAAGAGAGGAAGCAAGAATTATTTGCATTTAATTAAAAAGAGGAAACAAGAATTATTTGCAATTAATTAGAGCAATTAATTAATGTGAAGAAATAGAAATTATTTGAAAAAAGGAAACGAGAATTATTTGCAATTAACCAAAACTGTTTCCAATTAGTTGAAGAGAACAAGCAATTAGTTTGAGAGGAAACAAGAATTATTTGCATTTAATATATCAAGCATTTTAATCACATACGTTGGAAATAAGAACTTTTTACTTTTAATTGTCAGTTAAATTGTCAGGTACAAGAGAGGAAAATGAACTATTTGCAATAATTAAAGAGGGGAAACAAGAATGATTTGCATTTAATTAAAAAGAGTGTGATATCTGTACTTTGGACTGTGTTCATTAAAGAAATTATAGACTGAGGGTGGGGTGGGGGGGGGGGGTTTAAACCCCCAAAATCCCCCCCTGGATCTGCCCCTGCAACAATTTCGAGGACTTGATCGCAGAAGTCAATTAACACTAGAGAAAGAGCCCCAAGGACAGTAGCTGTATACTTCGCGGCACTAAGGAAATTAGGCGAGCACTGTGGATATGGAGATTCCCTGATCGAGATGATCAGAGATCGGCTGGTCTGCGAGGTAAATAATGATACAATTCAGCCAAGACTCTTGGCAGAGAAAGAACTTACTTTTGGAAAAGCATTTGATGTTGCTCAATCTGTCGAGGCAGCGGAAAAGAATACAAAAATCATAAAGGAAGGATCCACTGTCAAGCCAGAGACCATGTTGTACAGTGACGGAGGATAATCATGGAAGGACCGGAAATACAACAACCAAAAATCCAACCTGTTACAGGTGTGGAGGACCTCACCTATCCCCATCCTGTAGGTTCAAAGACACTACTTGCAGGTTTTGCAACAAAAAGGGCCACATTGAGAAGGTGTGTAGGTCCAACTAAATTACCTCTACCAAAAAGGAACTTGTATGTGCAGGTGGAACAGGAGCAGTCTCTTCTTCAGGAAGAAGATGGAGCTTATAGCATGTATGCTGTGAATTCAAATACATGGGAAGCTATTATCATTGACATGCATCTGAATGATGTTCCGGTCAAAATAGAGTTGGACACAGGAGCATCCCTCTCAATTACAAGCTCGACAATCACTCAAGAATCGAAGAGTTCACTGGAATACACAGTCCTCCTAAAAACATATACAGGAGCTGAAATCAAGGTCCTGCGAGCCACTACTGTGAATGCAAAGTATGGAAACCACACCAAGGTGGTATTTACTATTCAAGTAGTAGACGGGGTGGGACCAGACTTGATGGGTAGAGATTGGCTATTACGTTTTGACATCATATCAGTTGGTGAAGTTAACCTGCTACTACAGGATCCTTGATAGTCATGCTGATGTTTTTGGTAATGGTCTGGGATGCATGAAAGATGTAGAGGTTGAGACCTTGACGTTAAAACAGGGTCAAGCCAAAGTTTTTCAAACCTCGTTCTGTCCCTTACATATTAAAGCAGAAGGTAGAAGATGAACTAGATCGTTTAAGTCAACTGGGTATTATTTCTCCTGTTAAAACCTCTAAATAGGCAACTCCCATAGTTAGCACTGTAAACCACTGTCAACTAGACAACACATTTTGAGTCATGCACCTCACCTCGAGTGCAAGAAATGTTTTCTAATTTACAGTGAGGAAAATATTTTTCAAAGCTAGACATGTCAAGTGCATATTTGCAACATAAGATGGCAAATACCTCTAAAGAATATCTGACCATTACCACTCACAAAGGCCTATATCAGTTCAATAGGTTAACTTTTGGTATTGCATCGTCTCCAGCAATATTCCAGCGTTTCATGGAGACATTATTACGTAATCTCCCTGGTGTGTTTGTATACTTGGACGACATCCTAATCACAGGCCCAACACTAGCCAAGCATCTAGCTAATCTGGAGGGAGTGCTAGAATGCCTCTCCCAAGCTGGGTTGTGTCTCAACAGAGAGAAATGTGCTTTCTTGCTTGAAGAGATTGAGCACCTGGGTCACTTGATAAATGCTAAAGGCATACATCCCAAGGCAGACAAAATTAAAGCCATTAAAAATGCTCCTCAGCCTAAAAATATTACAGAGCTGTGCTCATTCTTAGGCATCCTCAATTATTACAGTCGCTTTTTACCAACCTTGTCATCAAAGTTGGCACCCTTAATAGAGTTTGCTGGGTAAGAAGACCAAATGGAATTAGGGTCCTCAACAGCAGGAGGCATTCTCTCTTGCTAAGAATGCACTGCAAAGTGACAGTTTATTGGTGTACTTTGACCCTGTTAAACCACTCTTAGTGGCTTGTGATGCATCACAGTATGGCCTTGGGGCTGTATCGTCTCACAAAATGGAGAATGGTGAGGAGCGACCAGTAGCTTTTGCATCACACACTTTAAACCCTGCCGGGGAAAAATACTGCCAGTTGGAAAAAGAAGGGCTAGTTATTATTTTTGCGGTAAAGAAGTTTCATAACTACATTTATGGGTGTCACTTCACGATTCAGTCTGATTACCAACCTCTGTCCTTCTTTCAGTGAACTGAAGCACTATCATCACCACACATTCAGAGATGGGCTTTGACACTATCTGCATACCATTACAGTATCAGATTAAAATCTAGTAAAACTCTCTCCAACGCTGATGCTCTAAGTAGACTTCCTCAACACATCACCGATCCATATGAGGGGCTACCAGGCGATGTTGTGCAACTCATGGATCATCTGGCCACAACCACCATTAGCAGTGCTAACATACAGAAATGGACCAACTGGGACCCAATTCTCTCAAAGGTGAAGAGGTTTGTTTTACAAGGTTTTCCATCAGACATGAAGGATGTTAAAACACACTTTACCAGTCCAGAGCTCAGGAATTGAGTGTAGTTGATGGATGCATACTTTGGGGAGTTAGAGTAGTTGTTTCACCACAAGGCAGAGAAGCAGTGTTGAAGGAGCTGCATGACACTCACCGAGGTTGCAGTAAGATGAAGGCTCTCGCAAGGTGTTACATGTGGTGGCCAAAGATGGACTCAGCCATTGAAGAATTGGTCAAACAATGTCAAGTTTGCCAGGAATCACGATATTCACCTTCTGTGGCTCCGCTCCACCCCTGGGAAAGGTCAAGCAAACCTTGGTGCAGGGTGCACCTGGATTTCACAGGACCTTTTCTTGGACACAATTACCTAGTTCTTGTGGTTGCACACTCCAAGTGGATAGAGGTTGAACTGATGTCATCAACCACCTCAGCTAAGACAATCGAAAAACTTCGCAAGATCTTCGCCACCCATGGATTACCTCAGAAAATAGTTACAGATAATGGAACACCATTCACTAGCGAGTGTTCACAGTGAATAATGGTATCAAGCACGTAACATCTGCACATTACCATCCCTACACCATTGGTTTGGCTGAACGGGCAGATTAGACTTTCAAATAAGCAATCGGAAGAACGCAGATTCTTCCAATCCAGGAGAGGTTATCCAAGTTTCTGTTGACTTACAGGTTAACTCCACACACAACAACAGGCATAGCCCCAGCAGAGCTTCTCATGTGGCGTCACCTACATTCCTTATTAGACAACCTTATTCCGTACATGTCAAAACAAAGTGGAATATCGACAAGCCAAGCAAAAGTTGTCACACGACTCATCACAACCAGTGCGAAACTTCAAAATTGGAGACAGTGTTTTTGCGGAGAATTTTACAGAGAATTTACCGAAATGGTTATCTTGTAAGATATCAGGGGTGACTGGTCCACTCTCATACGTAGTCAGCTAGCAGATGGCAGAACCATGCGTAGGCATGTGAATTCGATCAGACAAAGAGATTGTCATGACATAACGATGGATATGCCTGACAATGGGTGCACAACCACTGGTAGTGCCCCAACCAGACTTACCTCTTACTGAGGGAACTCAACCATCGGCTCGGCCAATAGTTCATCCGAGTCAACAACTTGGAAATGCGTCACAGATTCCACCACCTATACTACCTCCTACACGTCACTCTACATGATTATGTCAGCATCCTGACTACTTTGTTAGCAAGTAACCTCCTTAAAAAGGGGGGAGTGTGATATCTGTACTTTGGACACTATTTCTATTCACAATTCACTTGCATGTACCACCTAGCACATCCACATCCGCTAGGATACCACAAAGAGGAAATAAGAATTATTTGCAATTAGTTAAAGCGAAGAAGCATGCCATTAATAAAAGAGAGGAAACAAGAATTATTTGCAATTAATTAAAGAGAAGAAACAAGCAATTAGTTAAAGAGAGGAAACAAGAATTATTTGCATTTAATTAAAAAGAGGAAACAAGATTATTTGCAATTAATTAAAGAGAAGAAACAAGCATTTGATTAAAAAGAGGAAATGAGAATAAGAGAGGAAACAAGGATTACTTGCATTTAATATACGAACAAGAATTATTTGCATTTTAATTATATATGCTAAATGATAGTAATAAGAACTTTTTTCTTTTTTTGGTCGGTTAAAAGAGAGGAAAAGAACATTTGCAATTAATTATATCTATTAAAGTGAGGAAACAAGAATTATCTGCAATTAATTATATCTGTTAAAGCGAGGAAACAAGAATTATTTGAAAGAGAGGAAACATTGCAATTAATTAGAGAGAGTAAATAAAAATTATTTGCAATTAATTAAAGAGAGGAAACAAGAATTATTTGCAATTAGTTAAGACTAGTGTGCAGGCTCACGCGAGTCTTAGCGTGTCCTTATTCCTGATGAAGGCTAGATCATCTGGCAAATCAAACAGCTAGCTGTTCAGCTGAATCTGCAGCTGTGCACATAATTTTGGTTTTAGTAGGCACGTGCGTGCAACAATCCCCGTGATTAAATCACACCTCCATAACAAGACATTGCCAAATCAGTTGACATCTGGGAGTGCTGTAGCAACTTATTGTTGTAATTTTTCATCAGTAGACTTTCTTCTTTGATCCTAATACAGATCACTGCAGCTGCTAATAGAGCTGTAGTATTTATTTGGCTTTCTCGCAGCACTCTAGAGTAAAAAGCTGTGTTGAAAACCACAACAAAGTAAGTTGCTAGCTCAAGCTGACCTAAGCTGAGGATGCTTAGAAAGTTTGAAGTTGATCAGACTACACTTGATGATATTCAGTTATTCCATTCTACATGTTCCTGAAAATAATTTCACACTGCAGTTACACTTTATCCTTAAACCAGATCTGGAATCTGATACCACAGCTGCAGAGTTTCAGAAGGAAATGGAAGCACATGTGAACCTTTTAGTCACAAGCTTACCTGCAACAGAGGAAAAAATTGGGCATCAACAGTAGAAAGGTGCAATCTGTAAACAAGTAAAAGACTATTGCCAAAATCTCATTTGAAGGGATAAGTTAAGGGATTTGTAACCAGTGTTGAGTGGCTTATTACCGAGAGATGAGAGATAGGTCATCCAGTCTTCTCATTTGTCAAATGCACTTGAGCAACTTCAATCACGGCATCAAGGTTCAGCAAAGTGCCGTCAAAGAGAAGTTATCTGTGTGGCTGGCTAAAATTATGACAGCACATTGAAGATTGAGTTTCAAGATATCCTCTCTGCTTTTAGTTTAGAGTTCAACTTGCTGATCCTCTCATACATTTACAGTTTCAGAACATCCATGGCAAATACTTGCCACCAACTTTTTTGGAGTGGAAGAAACACAATTTTCTTGTGGTGAGACTGTTGATCGAAACTGCAAAACTGTGATCAACTACTTCCTTGGATATTATTGCTCTGAAGTCGTTTTTTTTTGCCATGGAATGGCAGTTACTGTATGGTGATTTACCTCAATATTCAGCTTATACATTCAGAGAGCTGGCTAAGCAACAGCATTCACAAGTATTATAGGCAAATGGACATGATGAAAGGAGCAATCAGGATTGTCAAAGACCTGCTGGACAAGATCGAAGTTCCTATCTCGTCATGTTGGTTTACCTCTCTACACATTTGGAGTATGGTTGCAGTCCCACTGGACTCTTGGTGGGTAAGAAACTTCCAAATGTATTCCAATATTCAACAAGCAGCTAATTCCAAGCCTTTCCAAGAAATCATTACTCCTACTCAAAAAGAAGAAAATGAGGCATTAGCAGAAGAAGAATTTCCATTATCAACATTGTGTAACTGAACTCAAACTTCTTCAGAAAGGAGACAGAGTGTAGATAGCTGATTGCAAATTAAACAGTAAGGTGATGGAACACAAAAAGATGCGACCATATCTTGTGAAATCACCCAGTGAAATGTAACAAAGAAATCAAAGAGATCTGACATTGATTCAATGAGAAGATCGGGGAACCCATGTACCACAAACTGAAGGCACTAATGCCTAGAATGCCGAGATTTTGACCCACCTGTTTTTCCGTCAAGAAGTAGACTTATTGTGAGTCAATCTCGTAGTGATTCGGTTTATAAATCAGAAAAGCTAACTTGAGAAGGGAGCTGCTGACCACATTTTCTGTAATTCATTAATTGATATGTTAACCTTTTCATGTTACCCATACCAAGGCTATTGCCTGTCTATCCATGCAGATTGTTAACAGACTGAACCAGCCAGCTTACTTGCCTGTCTATTTAATGTACTTTTAAGATTAGTGTGGGATTTAATGGCTGTAACTCGAAATGGGATAGAGAAATGGTTTCTCCCCCCCCCCCCCCCCCCCCCCCCATCCCCCCTACACACACACACATGGATAGATTTGTGGCCTGACTACAACAAATGGATGAATTTTTGACAATAAATTTGCCTCGTAGATATATACTGGTTTACAGAGGGGATTCCATATTGGATTTAATTGGCATGCCCCTGGATCAGAGCCAGCGCCAAGAATCACCCATTAGGCCTTGGGATTGCTCCACCTTTTCTAAGATTATCGATGTGCTACTAGACCCCCCCCCCCCCCCCGAGTTTCCAGAGGGTGTTAAGTTGTTTATCAGCTTACATTCATATGTAGTCTTGGCTTGCTTTCAAGCTTTCTGGAAGAGCGCCATAGTGGCTATTTGGACGCTGGGTGTAACATGATCTATGCAAGGCCTAGTCACCAGTGGCCAGTGACTACATTTCAGCAGGGATAGGAGCTGAAAGACTAGTTGGACCTTTGGAGAAGTCAATCGTAGCCAAATTGGCTTAATCACAAAATCCCACTAGGTAGTACATGATAGTTTACATTTCTTTCCTGCAGGGCCTTAGTATGAACAATACCATCTCATGGGCAATATCTTACTTTAGAGAAGATGATGTAGTTAAAGGCACACTGAATCTGGATGGAAATAAGCTGGCTAACAGTGACCTGAAAATCCATGTCACATTTAAGTTGAGACAGCCTATAGAGAAGATTTAATGACTCCAATCCCTTTAAAAGATAATAGTGCTGGCATATGCAACGAAGGTGTAAATAATTATTTCTGGGCTACCTGGCTCATGTGGATTAGAGTACTCCTGGATGCACTGTTCTACTTCATCTCTTCGAAAGGCTAGAGTTACATACTTACATGGACTAGGTTCTAAGTCTAATCTCAATCAGTTGACAAGGTTTAGAGATCTGTCAAGGGCTTGTTACCGGTAATGACAGCAACTGCAATAAGGGGTGATGATTGGTCAGGTAAACATGTTTGTTTTCACTGTGGTAACATAGTGCTGGTTGCTTTCATAAATAATGAAACAGCTAGGACACCACTATTAATTCGAAATTCCTTCTTCTATTATGATTATGGATCAACAAACTGGACTCAACTGTTCACTTTCTCACTCACCTAGATGTCTCCAAATCAATACTAATCTCTCATGACTCAGGCAAATACTATTACCTCTCCTCCTGCAGAAGGTATAACTTAATAGCTTTACTCTGAGCGAATTAACTGTCTATATCTAGATCACCTGACTCAGATTAGTCTGTTGACTGCTGTTCTCTCTGCTAATCTGTCTTACTTTGTATGCGTCTGCCTGCCAGTCTGTCTGCTGGTCTATATGTGTCTTCCTGCTATCTGTCTTCTGGTCATGCGCTTTCTTGCCAGTCTGTCTGTTGTTCTGTCTGCTGGTCTGTAGTGTCTACAAGTCACTCCAATGGTCTCTATGTTTCTACTTTGCAGTCGGTTGACTAATCTGTATGTGTCTGACTGCCATTCGCTGTTGGTCTATGTGTCTTCTTCCCAGTCTGTCGTATCGTCTCTATTTCTCTGCCAGTCCGTCTGTGTGCCTACCTGCTAAACTGTCTGCTGTTCTGTGTGTCTAACTGCCAATCCATCTTCAGCTAATCTGTCTGCTACTCTATAAGCTGGATAGCTCCTCTATTATGCACATCACACGTAATAGCCATTACGCTACACAGTTTCCAGCCACGGTGAAAATTTTTATAAGTTATCTGTTATTACTCTACTATTGTATGTCCTATGCCTAAGTTTGCAATTATCTTATTGCTTTACCCTGAACCCTTTACTGGGTTGTGATTAGCCCTCCTCCCTCTGAACTGTCAGATGTAATGATACAGTCAAACCCTACGTCATTGGTAGCAAATGTACAACATAGTGCTGTACCGATAGCTCCACCAGAGCTACTGTCTGGATACCAGCACGTAAAGTTTTCTGTGGCATGGTCTGGTAAAAGCTACCTGTTTGCGTATTACCCTGTCATAGCCTAGCTGTTTCCTGCTCTGCCTCCCAAATTCTTAATCATCTCTCAATGAACTCTCACTTAACATATTAACATTACAATAGCCTTCTTCTTGAAATTGCATACTCTTGATGTTGTGTCTAGATGTTCAAATTCATCAGGAGCATCATGCATATGCAAGCATGTCTCATGCTCCTGCGACCTGATTGCTAAATATACATAAATATTTATGTCAGAAGGAATATGACCTCAATCAACTAATTCTCTGTGTTCCTGGGGACATCGACATGGTGTAGTGGCCACTAAAAGTCTCCTCCATCCAGAGATACCAGTTGAGAGTTTCCATACCACCTCCATGACATTAACAGAGCAGATTCTTCTGACCAATATTGGGAAGGGTATGGTGTTTAGTAACAAACTCAATGCCACTCCAGGATCAGATGTGTTGCTCATTCCTAATCATATTATTGGAACATTGGGTATGTTGTTGGAGGAAGACGTAGTTAAGGTTGCTCCCTTGTTGCTCCTGCCAGTTCTGGCATTTAGATCAGGTGTGGTAATGACCATGAAATGCTCAAGGCCTGGTCAGGATAACCTAGCCTGACAACTGGGCATAAATGACACCTATACATACGCCAATTCTTTAATTACAATCTAGCTACCTATGATATCCAGTGGAAGCCATCATGGTGATAATTTTCTCTGGCCATTGCAGGAATGTCTGGGCCCAGCACAGTCCACTGCCTAATAACTTTGTCCCTAGTACTATACATTACACTTGCAGCTTCGGGTCACATGCCCAGGAATGTCATGATATCATTGGTAAAACTAACACTCACCATGCCCTTGCTAAGTAGGCTTACCATGTACTCAACCACTCTTCCAAGTGCCTGGTGCATTATTTCCCATGATTCTAGAAGAGAGATTTACTTGACCATTCATAGCTCTGACTATGGTCAGTTACAGATTGAGCTATAATGCAATATCCACCACATGATATGCCACTTTTTCTAATTACGTGCTACTGAACAACAGAATAACTTTCTTTCAAACACATGCCCACCATAATTATAGGATCAAGCACAAAATTTAATATGTTGGTATACTATGTTACATCACATATTTCAGTAAGAAAATAAATCTGGTGCCTTTTTTAGACCCAAAATGTACTGGATAGTGTGACCAACCATTTTGTTTGTTCTGTTGTTTGTACAGAACATACCACATTTCATTTTTACTGAAATTTAACATGATATATGAAATATCCTGTCAGGATGCACAAATGAAATATGATCCCAACTTCCATACACAGATTCCTGCAAATTTCAAAAGTAAAAAAACTTTTGTGGTCCAGTTTATATTAACCCTATACACACACACACACACTCACACACACACATACAAAGGCGTATTGTGTGCTATATAGTTTTTTTTTGTGTACCGAGTAGTATAATGAGATTGTTAATTGACTGGCTAGAATCTCAGTGATATTAGAACACACACTTTTAAGTACCAGCTGCAAGATCTACACTCGTGTATGGCCCCAGATAGCATGTAAGCTGGAAAGACAATGTGATGGGATGTGTGCAAACCCATGATCTTGTGTGGTTACACAGAGCCATTGTCCCTTAAGTAGTTTCCTAAAATCCATCGACTATGGAATTATCTGACATATTAAAAATACTCTCAAGGCACCGATTAATTTTTTGTTAACATTTGGTGGCTAAATAAAATAACATAATGCATCCATAAGTAATGACTGTGTATTATTCATCATGCCATAGTAACTTCATCCATGCGTAGAGTTTGTTCATTATTTCTTAGAGTTCTGTAATAGTTGTGGAGTAGAGTTCATGCTTTTGGTTGTCATTTTGGATTGTAGAAGAAGGGTCCATAATCAAATCCAAATAAGTTAAAAAATGTGGATCTAAGGATCATGAGGCCAACCATACAGTTTTGTAAACTCAGTAGATATCTCCTTTCCCTGTAAAATTTCAAACGGACATCATCATTGGGCATGATGTACCCAATCACAAATTCTTGCTCTATGACATCGGTTCTGGTTGCTTCAAGGTCATATAACCATGTATGTGTCAGAGTATTCAGAAACACAGTTCTTCCAAATATCCGAGGAAATGTCTGATTATGTCCAGCAAAGTTTATCGTTTTAGTGTTGATTGTTATTACGAAAACATTCCCTTTAGCGAATTGAACCACCACAAACATACCATCATTAACACACTCTCCCCAAACCACATCCTCTCCATTTGGAAAGGAAACAGATAGGAATTCCTAAGCCTACCTGAACTATCCATCCGAATGTATGATAAAAAATGCTTCCATATTGGTAAGTCCAGAAGTTAAAATTTTGGCAAAAGAAAGGGAGTTCCAAAAGTCCTCTATAGAAAATTTGATATGAAAGATCCACTGGGTTAACCAAAAAATGGTAAGTGTCACTCTCACAATAGATGGCAAGCAGACCATGAGAGACACATGTGAATCTCAGGGCATCAGTACACCGAAATCCCTCAATGACTTTTTCCCAGTCACTATCAACGCAACTTACACCTTAATTGTGCATTGTCCATAAAATATGTTATACCTGTCGCGTATGTTTCTGACACATTGAAGACAAATTCTGAAGGCCTCAGAATGTCGCAAGGCCTATCGTATAAGAAACTTGTCTTTAATAAGTCTGTCGAGTTAATTCCAATGTAAACATGCCTGAGCATATTAGGTCTTGATTTTGTGTTCAAGCACATTCCTAGCACCTCAGTAGTGCTTATTACAGGATACAGTACCATTGATGAAATTTCACACTCCAATATGGAAATAATTATTGAGAGCATCTTTCTCTCTGAATGTTATATATTTGCCATAATTTTGGTCATATGCTACCAAATGAATATGATCTTGCAATGGTATCGCCACAACAACTATTTTACCGGTCTTTATGAGAATGAGATGTGGGCATCTTCGATAGTTCATGCCACATACCTCAGCAAAAGAAAGGTACAATCCTTCAAAAGCTGTCTTTTTTGAGTTGGAATTTTTTGTAAAGCATCTGAGCACCGCTGCTTGTATTGACGGCCAGGAATGATGAAAATGTGCTGGTTCCATACTCAGTGACTAGAAAATAATAATAATTACTTGCTATGACAAAAAAAATATGCAAACCATGTGTAGGATTATAGCATACACAAATGCAGCTTCTTGACAGTCTGCTATATAACTGGAATCTCACATTTCTCTTCAAGTGTAAGAAACATTGTCACCGTTACAAAGACACTGTTACAAAGACGGTGCAAACCATAGAAGTATAGACCTTTATATTATATCACCAAAGACCAAGTAGGTGAACTAGGCGGACAGTCCCATTAACTCAGACGTAAGCTTTTTTTAATGCGTTCCTATTCCCATGGTAAAATCATCTCAGCCAGACTGCTTATGCGCAGGTTTATTTTTATTTTTTTAATTACAATAACAAATCAACTTCAGATTGTATCCTCCCGACGTTTCGACTAGATACTCTAGCCTTCATCAGGAATAATGTGAGCCTGTCTGGTGTCGGAGGATCTGGTAACCCCCAGTATTTGGTTACTGAGTCCTAGCATTTAGTGACCAGGGGTCACCAAATACTGGGGGTTACCAGATCCTCTGACACCGGACAGGCTCACATTATTCCTGATGAAGGCTAGAGTCACTTAATGCTAGGACTCAGTAACCCGCCCCCCCCCCCCCCCCCCCCACCCCCACCCCCAACCCCAACCGACCTTCCCTGTTCACTGAGTCCTAGGATTCAGTGACTCCTTTCTTGCCAGGCGAACGTCTTATCCTCATCTTGACGAAGTAGCTGGAAGGGTCAACTCTACAGTCAGTCAGCGACTAGAGGCTCCACTAGCGGTGTCTACTTGCTACTTCTTCCAGAGTTTAGCTTGGCCATCGCTGAGTTTATACAGAGGACAAACCATAGATTGTAGACCCTCCTGACAGTGGTAACAAATCACTCTCAAGTTTTGTAATAGCTACACTATCTCTTGGTGTCTGTCCTTCAACTTACATAATTTTCTGTATCAACACATCACTATTTCACATTGTCATAAGTTTATAATAAGAAATGGAAAATAGCTAGTTTCAACAAGTAGCTAGGATTACACACTTTATTATGAAAATGCTTAGTATTGCTAGCTAGGTTAGTTTTGATCTTATTGGATTATTGACTGAGATTGAAAATAAGAGTATTCCTCTATACAAACTCTCAGTTGACGTAATGTAGATACAATGACTTTCTTAATAATCAACTTGAATTTTCTCACTTGACGTTTTGGCTGGATGAATGAAAATGCCAGAAAGCTCCTTCAAGAGAGAGAGTAACCGGCTTTGTTATTTCACATTAGCAGCTGTAGTTGGTGACTTTTGATTAGCTACTCAAGCATTTCAAGTAAGATCTAATTCAGGGATGTCAAAATATCCTGGGTATTCTGGGATACTCAGACATAGGTTCCAGCGACCTGACAGGATCATCAAAGTATTTCAGACATCTTAGAATAACTATGGAATGTCCACAGAAGAGAAGACAAGTAAGTGGAAAAATATATAGAAAATAACCCATCCCCTATATGAACCGTGACTGAGTTTAGAGCTCATCAGGATCAAGGATAAATTACCATCTACTATGTGGATAAATCATAAAAATAAGAAGAAGTTGGAGATTTAGATAAAGAATGCCTGCAGAAAATAAGATCTGAGGAAGTTCCATTGTCAATTATGCATAGAACCACCTCCTCCCAATTGTATGGGAAGCTACCTCAGTGATAGATGGTGGCAGCAGTTGTGTAGGTCACTGCTTATGAAGGGGAGGAATTGCACATCCATTAAATATCTGTTCAACCAGGATATATGATTGGAACTACCTTGTGGCTATGTCTCAATTATCTAGACAGGGATGTAGTAAAAATATGGTGGTTAGGTGAGGTAATATGCTCCCAAAAATTGACATCCTTTCCTTCTAGAATGCTGTAAAATGCTAATATGCTTTTAATTTTGAAAAGTCGCAATAAGTATGACACTCTCATCTTCCACACTCTATAAGATGCCCACTACAAATAAATAATACTGCAACAATATAGGAGTTTAAAGTACAGAATTTTATGTCATAACCCTCCATTCTCTTTTATTAGCAGGAGATTGTAAAACATTTTGGAATTCCAAACCATGGATGGTGGAGAAGCTGCAACCTGCATTGAGGATATGAGACAACACCTCTACCAAATGAAGGACATTGCCTGGTTGAATCAGAGTAAGGCACAGGCCAACATGCAGGAGTGATATATCAGAAAAGCTACCCAAATGACTCTGACCACTGGAGAAGAGCTTCTAGCCTTATTACCAGCTGACTCAGGGAAATTGGCTGCGTAATGACATGGCCTGTACTTGGTGATCGACCAGGTGTCACCAGTCATGTATTGCATTGATATACCAGAGAAGATAAAACATCACAAGACACTCCATGTCAACATGCTGAAACCATGGAACTTGCCAGTTTTAGTGGTCCTGGCAGCTAGCATAGTGCAAACAACTGTAGGCGATGGCTCATTATCGTGATGGTAGACAACTACAAAGGCAGCCTGAGATTGGGCTCCCAACTCATCCAGCTGCAAGGGCTGATCCATAGAAGGCCCAAGGTGTTCTATGACAAACCAGGAAGATCAAAAGCAGAAAAATACTGCATTAAACGATATGAACAATGCACTGACAATATGGATACCACCATACCGGATTTCCAAAGCCTGCTTGACATGAGAATGATAGATCCAGACAAAAGCCCATGGACTACTCCCTTAGCAGCTGTTGGGAAGATGGATGGATCCCTTTAGCTCAGTGTCAAATATTGAAGGGTGAATGTGATCACCAAGGATGACTTCTATCTTATGTCACTCATTGACAACTTGATTGGAAAGCAACCTACCTAACTACTCTTAACTTTGCCAAGCAATATGACCAGATGCAGATGTGGGAGTCTGACGAAGATAAAACTGCATTCCACTCCCCACATGGGAAGTACCAATTCAACATAATGCCCTTTAGACTAAAAGGTACACCAACCATCTTCCAATGGTCGGTGAACCTTGTGCTGGACATATTTGAGTGGTTCACAGCTGCATAATTTAATGACATCATCATATTTCAGTATGGAATGGCCAGACCATTTGAAATATCTAGGCGCAGTGCTCCACCATCTCAAGCAGAAAGGACTTGCTGTAAAGGCATGGAAATGCAAACTGTACATGCAATTATGCAGGTTCCTTGAACATGTGGTCAAGAAGGCCTGTGTGCGACCAGAACAAGCCAAAGTCGATGCGCTACAACAATTCTGACAAAGATAGACGTACGGAAACTGCTAAGACTTGCAGGATAATATCATCAGTTCATTCTGGTATTCAACTCCTTCACAGACTGCCTCTCAGATCTCACCAGGTTGACAGCACTTACCAGATTGGTCTGCAGAGTGTGATCTAGCATTTGACCAACTCAAGGTCAAATTGGCCAGCCAGCCAGTACTCACAAGCCAACCAGTACTCACCAGTCCCGACTAAAACAAGCCCTTTATCCTGCAAACAGATGCCTCAGAGAGGGGCAGTATTGAGCCAGAAGAAAGAGGAGGTAGGGGATAACCCTGTCTCATATTTTTCACACAAGCTTCTGACTAGGAAATGTGATATTACTCAGTGGAGGAATGCCTGGCCATTGTGGCAGCACCCCAAATTAGTTGCTTAGAACATTCGCAATCCATCCAGACCATCAGATATTCACTTACATAGAAATACCAATGGACACCTCATGAGGTGGGCTCTAGCCCTGTAGCCCTTCAGTTATGTAGTAATATATCAATTAAGATTGGAGAATGGCAATGTTGACAGGTTATTTTAATAGTTATGGATATTTAATGTTTATATTTTTTAAGGGGGGGGGGGAGGGGGGTTTAGGGAATTACCTGATTTTCTAACAACTGGGGTACCAACCAACACTTTGCGTGACATGAGAACTGGTGGAGACTTAGACTCTTTCAAGTAATCAAGACTTATCAATGACATGCACATTTGGTCAAGCTGACACTTATCACACAAGTAGTGGTTCACTTTTAATAAGTACACTCATATTGATAGGTAATATGGTCATGTCCATTGGAGGCTATTTAAGGCCAACTTCCCTCTGGATAACCACTTCTGTCCTAGTTGATTCATCTATTCTCTAGTCTCATCAGTTGTGTACATAAGTTGAATCTAGCGAGAGCATCAGTCTATCCAGTGAGAAGGTGAACTGCACTTTAACAATGGTGCCAGAATAAGATAGTTTGTATAGGGACAGGATTTGCTAACTTGTATTGGGCCAGAATTTGCTAGCTTGTATGAGGCCAGGATATGCTAGCTTGTAAAGGGCCAGGATATACTAGCTTATGTTTTCAGGATATACTAGCTTGTATGGTGCCAGGATATACTAGCTATGTGGAGGTAGGATATGCTTGTTTGTATGGGGCCCAATGATATGCTAGCTTATATGGGGCCAGGATATACTAACTTGTATGGGGCCGCATATGCTTGGGGAAGAATATTATAGCGACAAGCTTGACTCGGGCCAGAATATCCTAGCTTTTATGGGGCAGGATATGTTAGGGACCAGGATATACTAGCTTGCATGGGATTATGCTATACTAGTTTGTATGCGTAGAGGATATGCTAGCTTGTATGGGGCCAGAATATGCTAGCTTGTATGAGGCAGGATATGCTGTTTATATGGGGCCATGGTATACTAGCCTGTATCAGGCCATGATATACTAGCTTGCATAGAGCCAGATTATGCTAGCTGGTATTGGGTTAGGATACACTAGATTGTATATATGGGGCCAGGATATGCTAGCTTGTATTATGGGATTAGGATATGCTAGCTTGTATGGGTCCAGGATATGCTTGTATGGAGTCTTGTGTGCATTTGAATTTCAACAACTTGTTGCCTGTGATAGCATTATAAAGGAAAGAATTAGTGTTCTTTGCTGTATACTCACACTTGCTGACATGACTGCTGTTGGCTATGACTTCTCTTCTTTTATCCCTTTAACAGATCTAGCTAAAGTTGGGTGTTATCTACTTGATAAACATGGTAGAACACTACTGAGAGGAGGTAGGCACAACAAGCTGAACTCAATTTAAAAGGTAACTGATGATGGTGCAGTTGTTAAATAACACACATAATTGGTGACGATGGCAGAGTAACTCTAGTCCTGATGGACTAATACCCTATAATAACACTAGGGCACTCAAATAAGAATATTCAAACTGTTGGCATAGTGGTTCTAGATGTTGGATTAAAGTCTCTTCAAAATGGGCTGCAATAACAATATTGATGATGATAGTGCAAAATCTCAGGCTGGTGGGGTAAAGTTTGGCCATAATCTAAAAACACTGCACTGCTAATAATAACAATATTGGTGCACTCTCAATGAACTCTCAGTTGACTTAATAACACTACAATAACCTTCTCAATAATCAACTTGAAATTGTATTCTCTTGACTGTCACAGGGTGTCCCTTGGACAAGACTCTAACTGAACACTTACAAAGTAATCATATTGCACACACTGATTACTGTCATGCAGTCCATTGTATTTAATGACTGTAACCCATTGCATGTTTAGTCTGACTGGTCCCTATAAAAGGAGCCTAGTTAGAGTTACCAAGAGAGTTGATTGCGAGCATACAGATGTCCATCTTATGTATATAACTTTGGCCATAAAGATCTTTGAGACAACATCTGAATTAGACCTGTAACATGGTAGTCAGTCTACCTGGTGGCAGCAATTACCGGTTAACCGTTACATCATTGGGTGATATCCGAGTCACCCCATGACATTGACGTTTCAACTAGATGCTTCATCAGAAATAATGAGAAGCTAAGACAGGCTAACACGAGTCTTAGCATCTCATTATTCCTGATGAAGGCTAGAGCATCTGGCAAATCAAATGGCTAGCTGTTCAGCCGAAAAAATATCATAATCTGCAGCTGTGCATATAACTTTGATTTTAGTAAGCACGTGCACGTAACAATCTGTTCATAA
Source organism: Cladorhizidae sp. MBARI D1340-BT2 (assembly GCA_028752905.1). Lineage (NCBI taxonomy): Eukaryota > Metazoa > Porifera > Demospongiae > Poecilosclerida > Cladorhizidae > Cladorhizidae sp. MBARI D1340-BT2. Next base: position 6,546,994 of record JAQNBH010000002.1, read on the forward strand.
TTATACCCATGATTAATTCCAAATTAAACGCACCTCGGCATGGCTAAATCAGTTGACATCTGGGAGTTCTGTAGCAGATTATTATTGTAGTTTTTTTATCAGTAGACTTTCTTCTTTGGTCCTAACATAGATTGCTAATAGAGCTGTGGTTTTTATCTGTAGCTTTCTCCCAGCATTCTAGAGTCAACAGCTGTATTGAAAATCACAACAAAGTAAGTTGCTAGCTCTAGCTAATCTAAGCTGAGGGCGCTTAGAAAGTTAGAAGTTATTCAGACTACACCTGATGAGATTCAGCTATTCCATTCTACACGTTCCTGAAAATAATTTCACACTGCAGATACACTTTATCCTTTAACCAGATCAGCTGCAGAGTTCCAGAAGGAAATGGAAGCATATGTTTTGGGTGTGGCATGAAAGGCCATAAATGCCCTGACTGCCTATGGAAGCAGAAGGTCGGATGTGTGAACAATACTGGGGATAGAGTTAACTTTGTGCCTACATGTTTTAGGTGTCAGAAGAAAGGCCATAAATGCCCTGACTGCCTACAGAAGCCGAAGGTTGGATGTATGAACAATTCGGGGGATGAGAGCAAAGTTAGGATGGAAAACCCCAGTGAAATGTCTGGGTTGATAATAGCAGCCATCAGACAACCAGCTCTGTATGTAGAGGAAAAGGTAGGCCAGATAGAATGCAGAATGTGCATAGATACGGGAGCATACAGTACCGTAGTGGATGCAAACCTAGTAGAGGAAATAGAATACCTAGGTAGGAATGTTATCTTGTAGGGCTTCAATGGGTTGAATGCATCTCAGCCTTTAGCTAAGGTCTGGATAGAGGTAGGGAAGCACAGGTTACACTGCATAGTAGCAGTGGTGGACAATACCCTGGAAAAAATCTAATTGGTTATGGATACGGGCGTTATGAGGTATCTGTTAGAGTTAGAAGTTCAACAAAGGCAGGCCAAAGAGGAACTGAAGCTGCAAACAATAAAATGCATTAGCTAACTTTAATCACAAGGAATCAGGCTGCATGTCATGCAGCAGAGGAATGGGCTGACACAGAGCTCAGTGCAGAGTCAGGTGCCATGCCCTTTCAATTTAGTGATGAAATGTTTGTGGATGGGAAAGTTGGGGTGGGTGAAATTCAAGCAACACAGGTTGGTGAGCCCATAGATATCCATATCCCCGAGCTTCAGAAAGATGCTTCAGACAAGCTTAAGCTGTGTAGTCAGCAAGAAGAGGACCCAACAACCCTAGCCATGCCTGAAAGAAGAGGTAAGAGAAGAATAGCGCATATCAACATGTTAAAGGCCTGGAACCCTCCTGATAGTTCGCTACTAGGTATGGTAGTAGTAGCAGAAGAGGAAGATGAGGGCCAGGCGCAGGGTAAAGTACTTGCAGAGCTGACAGCTCTGAGAGACAGACTGAATAGTGAGGTTGGAGCTTTGCTAGCCGAATATAATGATGTAGTAAGGAAGGATGTTGGTAGAGCCATGGATATATGTCATGAGATTGATACTGGCAATAAGAAGCCTATCAGGACCATATAGGTAAGCGTGGAGGGACCAGCTGAGGGAGGAGGTCCGGTGTTACAAGACTCTGGCACAGTAGTGCCATCCACCAGCCCTTGGTCTTTACCCATGGTCCAAGTTCATAAGCCTGATGTCACCATTTGACTGTGCATTGATGGTAGAAAGTTAACCACATCACAAAACCAGACCACAGGGTGGAAGCAATCAGAAACTATGTGTGAACTATAACCAAAAAGGACGTACAATCCTTACTGGGTTCCACAGGATACTATAGGAAATTTATCCCTAATTACATCCACAAGTTCATAGAACTCACCAATGCAATGCGGAAGAGCACAGCTAATGTTGTATGTTGGTCTACTGCAATGAATTTTGTTATCTCTGCCATACCCTTTCCCGAGTGTCCTCCTTTACCATGCCCTCTCCCACAGACATATTTATCCTACAGACAGACGCATCCACTAAGGGGATTGCTGGTGTTCTGAGTGTGGTGAGCGAAGATGAAGAATTACCAGTGAGGTTCTACTACAGGAAGTTGGATCCAGCAGAGACGCGGTACTCTGCCACAGAGATTGCATGTTTGGCCATCATACAAAGCATCCAGCACTTTGGTGTTTACCGGGTGGGGAAGCCCTTCTCTGTTGAAACCGACCACAAGCCATAAAACATCTCCACTCTTCAACTCAACTTAACGGCAGACTAATGCGGTGGGCATTACTGCTGCAACCTATAACTTCACCACCCGCTATCGTCCTGGGCCGAAGAATGGTAATGCCGACGGCATCTCTCATCAGGATTGGGATGGAGAGCAGGAAGAAGAAAAAGAATGGCAACAACCTTTTCAAGGAGGGGGTGATGTCAGGCCTCAGACCTGCAAAGATCAAACTATAAATAGAATTTCTAAATAGCGCTAGATAGAATTTATAAATAGAGCTAGAACTCATGATCTCAGACTACCAACACATAGGACAATCAGAACTCATGACCTCAGACTGTCAACACATAGGACAATCAAGATATCACCTCACACTCTTAGATAAGTCCTGTAGGGACATACAGTAATTCTACTACTCTCACACAGTTAGCAAAACCATAAGCTGTGCAAGCCTGACTGCAAGGGTATTTAAACCCCTCTGCAGTCCAGGCTTAGTTAGTCTCATCCTATATTCATATTCTGCTACTTGAGTGTTGTTCTAGTTAAGATCTAAAACTCTTTTGTCAAGCTTGGGGTTTAGCTAGAAGAAGTTAGGTAGAGACTCTGGTGGCAGCAAATTACCAGGGTTGGTGTCTGTTAGGTCTCTTGGGTTGGAGACTCTAACAATGCTACACTCCAACTATTAACAGTGCCTGGTGATGCAACTGAACTAATTGGAATCTGTAAAGGGTAAACCGATCAGTGAATATTAAAATTGCCCAATTGAAGGGGATGACTGGCTATAGCACTACACCTCTACCAAATTGGTAGTTTTGCTCAGCTTCAGGTAGACTGAGAGATGTGTAGGCAACATGTCAATGCACAAACGCATTTGCTGCACTGAGCATGGCAGTTGTAAAAGTGTCATACGAAAGAGAGCTCAACTTATCTGCCCACATGTGATGGCCAAAAAAACAGACAAATAGCTGCCTTTGCATGACCATGCCATCCTTTCCCCATGCAATGCAAGTCCTCCTGATCAGCTGCTGTGTAATAGGAAGGCAGCTAGTCTTAGTTTTTAGTGCTATCTCTCTGCACACAATTTCAGTCCATAATTCAGATGAGGAAAGGAGGCCTAAGAAAGATCTGCCATGCCATTGGTGATCTGCAGGTGGAGCATTTGTTTGTTTTAACTGGTAGATTTTTAGGCCAGAAATAAATATGCTACAAAAGACAGACAGTTGATTTGCTCACAGTAAAGCCATTCTTCTGCAAGAGGAGAGGCAACAGCATTTGCATGAGTCATGAGAGATTAGAGTTGAGTTGAAAACACCTAGGTCAGTGAGCAAGTGAACAGTTGAATCCAGTTTGTTGATCTCACAATCAGAAAGAATTTCGCAATAGATGAATTAATAGTGGTGTCCTAGCTATTTATGAAAGCAACTACTACCATGTTGCCACAGTGAAAACAAACATGTTTACCCCAATCAACACCCCATATTACAGCTGCTATCACTACAGGTAACAAGTCCTTGACAGATCTCTAAATCTTCCCAACTGATTGGTATTAGATTTAAAACCTAGTCCACTTCAGTCAAACGTATATAGTGCTTTGCTTTGGAGCTCTAACCATGTAGCTCTAGCCTCTTGAAGACCTGAAGTAGAAAAGTGCACCCAGGAGTATTCTAATCTACATGAGCCTGGTAGCCCAGAAAAATTATTTACTTCTTCATTGCGTATGCCTTCATTGAGCACCATTATTTTATTAAGAGATTGGAATCATCATATCTTCTCTATTGGCTGTCTCAACTTAAATGTGACATGGATTTTCAAGTCCAGCTTTGTTCCATCCAGATTCAGTCTGCCTTTAACTACAACATCCTCACTAACTTGATATCGATGACAATGCCCATGAGATGACATCGTTCATACTAAGGCCCCGTTGGGAAGAAAAGTAAATTATCATGCACTACTTATAATTAGTGTGATTTTGTGATTATGCCAATTTGTCTACATGGACTAGGACCAATTTACTCCTCCAAAGGTCCAGTCAATCTTCCTGGCCTTATGAGTGATTCTTGGTTCTGGCTCTGATCCAGGGGCATGCCAATTAAATCCAATGTGGATCCCCCTCTGTGTACCAGCATATATCTAATTTATTGTGAGGTTGTAGAGAAAATGAATTCATCCAGTTGCTGAGGCATACCAATGACAGATATCTAGATCACTGGACTCAGAGTAGTGTGTTGTTTGCAGTTCTCTCTGCCAGTCTGTCTTCCTATTTGTATGTGTCTGCCTGCCAGTCTCTCTGCTGGTCTATGTGTCTTCCTGCCATTCTGTGTGCTGGTCTGTATGTTGGTCTGTATGTGTGAACATGACCTCATGCAACCTAACTCTCAGTGTTCCTGGGGACATCGGCATGGTATAGTGGCCACCAAAATACCCCTTCATCCATTGCCTTCGAGAGATACCGGTTGAGAGTTTCTGTACCACCTCCATGACATTAACAGAGCGGATTTTTTCCACCAACATTGGGGCAAGGGCATGACGCTTAGTAAGAAGCTCAATGCCACTCCAGGATCAGGTTTGTCGCTCATTCCTAACCAGATTGGAACATTGGGTATGTTGTTGGGAGGAAGATGTAGTTAAGGTTGTTCCATTTTTCTCCTGCCAGTCCTGGCATTTAGATCAGTGTGGTAATGACCATGACAGGCTAAAGGCTTCCAGACCTTGCATTTATATATCAGATGTGGTAATGACTATGAACGGTTCAAGGCCTGGTCAGTTTATAAGGGTAGTCCAACCAGACATCTGGGATAAATGATACCTATACATATACCAATGGTGGAAGAATTACCAAGGTAAGAATCCATGTCCAAAATGAAAATACTGAATGTAGTGGATGACTACTGACTAACAAAGCAAGAAACCATATTAAAATTTCAGTATCATCCAACAGCAGTTCATGTGATCTCAAGGCGTTCTTCAGTGGCCAAAGTGTAACTCACCTTCTATTGTTCCTAGATGGAGTAGTATACACCCATGTCAATCAGGGATGGTTACTGCTAGGCTGTCATCATAAGCTTTTATTGGCTATAACACCTCAAGCACAAAAGGACCCAGCCCAGTTGTAAAGGCAGCTTTAGGATTTCCATGACAGATAGTTCACAGATGGCTAGAATAAAATAGGTGGGGAGGCTAAGAACAGGAGTGGGTCAGGTGAGTACCACTAACACCATTGCCCAGCTGTAGTACCCAATTGGATATGCCTAGATATCAAAACTGGCCATAAAATCAATCTTCTCTACCACTGATTCACACACAAGATATATGAACAATAGAGAAACCAACCTGGTGGGCATTTGCCTCCCACTATCATTGTAGGAGCAACACTCACATTACAGCTTAACAAATTCATATCGTAGCCCACTCCACCTAGCAGCTTAGTTTCTTATATACCATAGCCATGTTGGAATCATGGGTGGAACTAACACACCATCATCCACCGCTCTCAGTTTTTAAGCCCAATGAGCAATTATTTGAGTGTCTCAATTGCCACTGCTCAAACAGCCACAACTGGAATGGCGGTACCACAACAAACCAAAACTGACCCATGCAGCCACAACCGGAGGGGCGTACACAAAGAGGAAATTCAGTCCTCTCTACTGGCACATAAACAATCAACATGTGTCTATCTATCCCTTTAATATATTTTATTGGTATCCATGGTTCTTACTATTTGATCATATTTCTTTAATTACAATCTAGCTACCTATGGATATCCATTGGTAGCCAACATGGTGAATATTTCCTCTGGCTACCATTGCAGGAATTGACTGGGCCCAACTATCGAAAAACTTTGTCCCTAGTATTACATTACACTTGCAGCTTCGGGTCACATGCCCAGGAATGTCATGGTAGCATTGATAAAACTAACACTCACCCCATGTCCTTACCACAGTAGGCCTACCTTACAACCATGCACTCAACCACCAATCTTCCAAGTGACTGGTGCATTATTTCCCATGATTCCAGAAGAGAAATTTACTTAACCTCTGACTGTGGTCAGTTACAGGTTGACCACATGATCTGAGTACATGAAAATATTTCCACTTTTTCTAATTATTTACTACTGAGGAACAGAAAAACCTTTCAAACATATTCCTACCATATATATAGGATCAAACACAAAACTTCCCATAATATGTTGGTATGCAGAACATGCTATGTTACATCACTTATCAAGAATATTTCAGTAAGAAAATAAATCTGGTGCATTTTTTAGACCCAACATGTGCTGGACAGTGTGACCAACTATCAACTACATTTTGTGTGTACAGAACATACCACATTTCATTTCTTACTGAAATTTAACATGATATATTAACATGATATATGAAATATCCTGCCAGGATGCACAAATGAAATATGATCCCAAGTTCTATACACATGTTCCTGCAAATTTCAAACTTTTTTTGTTCAGTTTATACCCTATATTCACACACACACACACACAAAGGCTTATTGTGTGCTAGTATTTTTTAGTGTACCGAGTAGTATAAAGAGATTGTTGATAGACTGGCTAGAATCTCAGTGATATTAGAGCACGCACTTAAGCACCATCTGCAAGATGCCTACACTAATGTATGACCCCAGATAGCATGTAAGCTGGAAAGACAAAGTGATGGGATGTGTGCAAACCCATGATCTTGTGTTACACACAACCATTGACTCTAAAGTAGTTTCCTGAAAACTACATCGACCATGGAATCCTTAAAAAATACTCTCAAGGCACAGACTGATTTTATTGTTAAGATTTGGTGGCTAAATATAATAAGATAATGCAACCATAAGTTATGACTGTTATTCATTATGTCATAGTAACTTCATCCATGCGTAGAGTTTGTTCAATATTTCTTAGAGTTCTGTAAAGTTGTGGAGTAAAGTTTGGTTGTCATTTTGGATTGTAGAAGAAGGGTCCATAATCAAATGCATATAAGTAAAAAAATGTGGATCTAAGGATCATGCGGCCATCAATACAGTTTTGTGGATTCTGTGGAAATCTCCTGTTCCTGTAAAATTTCAAGCAAACATCATCTTTGGGCATGATGTACCCAATCACAAATTTTTGCTCTATAAAATTGGTTCTGGTTGCTCGAAGTTCATATACCCATGCATGGGTCAGGTCATTCAGAAGCACAATTGTTCCAAATATCCGAGGAAATGTCTGACTATGTCCAACAAAGTTGATCTCTCTAGTGCTGGTTGTTATTGAGATCACTTGCCCTTCAGCGAATTGAACCACCACAAACATACCATCATTAACGCAGTCTCCCCAAACCACATCCTCTCCATTGGACAGGAAACCAGTAGGAACTGCAGTGCCTATCTGAATTCTCCCATTGATCTTATGAGAAATCTTTCCATCTTTGTAAGTCCAGTAGTCATGATTGGAGCAAAAGAAAGGAAGTCCATAAAGATCTCTTACGAACAATTGATATGATGGAGGCTCCCCCAGTTGAAGCAAATAAGTCTCGTTCCCACAATAGATGGCAAGGTGATCAGGTGAGACACTTGTGAATCTCTGGACATCAGAGCACACAATTGGTAGATTGAGTGCTTCACAGTCACTATCAAGAACCTTGTACTTTATTTGTGCATTGTCAATAAAATATATTATACCTGGCATATATGTTTCTGATGCACGGAAGATAAATTCTGAAGGACTCATAATTTCACATGGTGGATCATAGTGAAACCTTATATCTAATAAGTTTGAGTCGATTATAATGAAAACCAACCTAAGCAAATTAGGCCTTGATTTCGTATTCAGGCACATTCCTATCACACCAATATGGCTTAATACAGGGAACAATACTATTGTTGAAATTTCACACTCCAAAATGGAAATATTGTGAGCATGTTTCGCTCTGAATGAAATATATTGGCCATAATTTTGTTGATATGCTACCAAACCAATATGGTCTTGCAATGGTATCGCCACAACAATTGTATTACCAGTGTTTATGGGAGTAGGATGTGGGCACCTTTGATAGTTCATGCCACATGCCTCAGTAGAAGAAAGGTACAATCCTTCAAAAGTTGTCTTTATGTCATTAGAGTCTGAATTCTTGTAAAGAAGCTGAGCACCGCTGCTTGTATTGACAGCCAGGAATGATGAAAACGTGCTGGTTCCATACTCAGCGACTACAAAAAATTATAATTACTTGCTAATTACTTGCTATGACTAACAAATATGCAAACCATGTGTACAATTATAGCATAGCAAATGTGAGAGTTACTCTGCTATCTGGAACCTCACCTCTCGCTTCAAGTGTAAGAAACATTGCCACAGTTATGAAGACGGAGTACACCATAGAAGTATAGACCTTCATATTATATCACCAAAGAGCACCAAGTAGGCGGAGAGTACCATTAACTCTTTTCGAACGCGTTATTGTTCCCAGGGTAATCCTTCGCGCGTATATATATTTACGCGCTCGTTTATTTACCTTCTGGAATAGCGGTTTGACCGCCTCGGTCTCCTCATTGGCCCTCTCTCTGACGGTGGTACTTTCATTCTCAACATAGAAAAGTGGAAGAAAGCTTTGCCAGTTGCCAGTCTTCTAACGTAGATGGAGACCTCTCTCCTAGTTTGCCCCCAAATGTTTTCCCCTAACAGTCTTCTAACGTAGATGGGGACCTCCCTCCTAGTCATGTCTCTCCCTACCCAAGGTTGCGTTTGCCCCCAAATGTTTCCCCCTAAATTGACTACCTTTGATTCTTCCAAAGGCCACTTGAGTCATCAATTGTAGGTGAACCTATCTCTGACAGGCTTAGTTGAAAGTCGTCCTTCCAGTCTTACTTTGTCGCCTCTCTATCAGACTGGCCTCTCTCCTTAGCAAGCTGCCTTCCTGGGCTCCCTCAATAAGTCTTAAAACCTTGTTGGCAAAATTCTGGAACAGGTTCCTGAAGCTTCTTCTCATATATCCTCTGCTCTGGATGATCTGGATCTGGCTGCTGACATACCAGCTTGGCTCTCCTTGGAAAACATTTACATCCCCATCAGGTAACATGTCCTAGCTTCCTACAAGAACGTATTAACTTTGGCTAAAAGTTTCTGCTCTAAGTTTCTGCTCTAAGACCTGGTTCTGTCCACTGCTATTCCCCATAAAGCTGACTGGTCAAGCCAAGACAGGATGTAGCAGGATAAATTCCCAATTCAGATCAATGCTCATACATGCATATTATATGGTGTGTTTACACTTAAACAAATGCATTTGAGGGTGTGGTATCAATAAAATGCACACAAAAAACATTCATGCCCATAGTCGGAATCTCCAATAAAATCATTAGAATAGCTTTTTATATTGAGGGAATCAGTGATGTCATTGTGTACGTGTAATACAATGAGGTTGTTGAGCCTTGTTGACTCATAGTGTTGCATACAATGCTTGACCTACATTACAACATGGATATGCTGTCCAGATGTTTCATAGCTGCAGAGCTTGGCTGGAGCAGCAGAAGAAGCAAATGCCCACAACAATGCTGAGTGACCTATGTCAGCTCTTGCAGATAATAAATGACACACCAGCAATTCTCATAAAAAGCTAATGACTAATCTAAATAGTTTCATGTGATATTGTTACATTACTATTCTGGTTATGGAAGGTCTACTGTACTCTACTCTGAATCTAAACTTCAATGTTTGATCGCAGTCTTGGCTTTTTCTCTTTAAACATGTGCAAACATGTGGCAATACACCAAATTACTTGACTTATTGCAGTGAAGAAAAGTCCACTTGGCAAATCATGGGTGCTGGAAACAGCAATAATAAGCAGCTGTTTTTTTCCTACAGTACCATTTGGAAACTTAAATCTGGGATCCAGTTGTATGGAGTACGGTAGACTCTAGTATATCCAAACTCTATACATCCTATCACCTAACCCTGTTTTGATAAGTGAAATTTCTGATATGGGAAGCAGTTATTCCATGTAGCTGTTTTAAGTTTGCATGTCTATTAACACAGTTAAGTGGAACATATTACACAGAAGAAAGGCTAGGCAAAGTCTCGATCTTTTTATAAAGAAGCAGATAATCCTTGCAGCTGCAGTAACAGACTGCTAATGACATGAGTATGATAACTGCAAATTTATATACTTACATACAGAACAATAATTTTGACACCAAAAATCTGTAGTAGTGTTATGAGACTAGATAAATCTGAGAAGCCTGAGGATAAGTACGTGAGAGTCTAGGAGAGTGATAGTGCACAAATAACATAATGCACCAATCAAGGATTTTCTTTAAGCAGCCTTTTGAAATACTTCGGAAGTATTTCAGTTGAAACATTGGCATTATGATGAACACCAGAATGAAGCCTTGGCACTAAAAAAAAAAGCTGATTTAAAGAGAATTCTTAAAGTATTTCATTTCAGCTGAAAGTAATCTACAACTCTGCGTGTGTGCGAGTGTTTTTTTTTGCATAATCTATCCACCTAAGATCTATAACTAGACGAAGTAAGGCCATATTCAAGTAGCTCTCATGGCAACATTTAGTTATTGCTTTCACTATAGATAGCTAGTATTCGTAGCTTGTAACCATTTTTCTATATGGTAATCCAGTAGTTTGTGTACCAATTAATTCGCTGCTTTTGTGAAGAATTCAAGATATGTTCCAAGTGTTTTGGTGGTTAAAATTGTCTGAAGTCACTATTTGTGATACTAAGAAGCTGCTAAACTTAGTTTTAGCTGGGATAGAAACTTTCTTTTTGTCAGCCATTTTTAAGAAAATGTGTTAAACAAATAATACAGGGGTGCTACTGCATGTCTCAATAAAGTAGTAGCAGCTGTCTGTTTGTCTTGTGTCTCTATGTTGTTTGTTTGCCATGCGACAGCCGACTGGAAAGTCAAATCTGGACAAAACTTCACCTACTGAACTGGATTGATGCTTGGATGGTTTTGTAAAGTTTGGTCTCGATTCAGACTGAAAGCCACCGTTGAATTGGATGGCACTTTGTAGTCAGTGAGTTGGTCATTTTTCTCAGGAATATACCTATGCATGCATTTTTTTATGTTGGTGATGATAGCATGAAACACAACATGGCAGATGTAGCAACCAGTCAAGCCAGTGTGCTTGACCAATATTTAGCAAATGTAGTTGTGGTCCAACTGCATTCACATGCATGAAGCAGGATTCCTTGTATTTAACTAGAACTCCAAGCAGAATGGTAGGTACTTTTGCGATATTTCAGATACTTCACACAAGCTGGATCCAGGATTTGAAGTGCTCTTCTCGGAGGAAACTGTTGTGCATCGCTGTTCCCAGCACTCATAGTTTGCTAAGTGGACTTTTCTTTACTGCAATGAGTCAAGTGATTGGCTACATATGTTTGCGAGGTTTAGAGCCAAGACTGCTATCAAGCATTGGAAGTAACTACAATACTCGTTTGAAGTCAGAGTACATTATGGTAGGTCCTAGATAATCTGAATAGCCTTGATCAATATATAGATGTTAAAAATTGTTCAGATTAATCAATTTGGTGGTTATTTACATATGCCAATTAGCTGCAATGCATTTCTTAGCTGCATCCTGCATTTGCATCCAAGCTATGCAACTGTCCAACATTTTGATAGCATATCCATGTTCAGTCAATTGTAGATTTGGGTTGATAATTAATGCACATCACCACAGAGTTGCTACACATGAATGCCATTCATTGCTTAGCGTATTGAACATAGTTACACAAACATGCTTGATTTCATAACCCAGCTCTCCTCGGCTTCTCAGTTGTTACTGATTCCTTTCCTCTTTCTGACTCATTTCTTGCTCTTGCTTGCTCCCATTTCCATCTACTACTACTTGTTTTAATTGGTCCAAAACCCTCTTAGTGAATAGCAGAATTAGATGTAGTTCATTCACATGTATGCAGCTGTTGCTTATATGAATACATGCAATGATAAATGAATAAACATAAGAGTACTAGCTGAGAGATGAAAGATCAGTCTTTCCCTATTCTATTCTGTTCTCACCAGGTCAAATAGATGAATGCCAGATGTGTCAACAAGACCAGAGCAAAAAGTGCTCCTTTAATAGCGCTCATTGTAAAGCTGTAGGACTGGTCTCAGGGTTACCAGAAGAGATGACAGGGATTTGTATGTGATAGTTGATCCACTTACAAGCATTCCAGTTGTTGACATGATCAGTGAAATGGATGAAGAATGCTAAACATCTCTAACTCTTTGCTCATAAGCTACATTGCCTTGTTCCTATATCCTTTATCATTGAGACCTCCATATCTGCAAAGATATGTTAGCATAGATCTGAATAGGTGGGATAAACTCCCACACAACTACAGACAACAAGAACAACAATAAAATGCCAATAATAATAACATGACAAAGCAAGAGCTGGGGAGGTAAACCATGTGCATATTTTAGCATTATAGCGAGCGGATTATGCCCATAACACTGAAAGTTATCTTGACTTTTCTTCTCAATCTTTCTGATGGTCAACGTGCCTTTTTTAAGCAGGTGTGCTGGGTTGCCTGTCTAATCCTTGCCTGCAATGAATGCTGCTAGTGAAAGATCTTTTTCCTGCTCCAAAAGAATAAAAACATACTTACAAAGTACTATGAAATAGAATAGACTTAATGGTCTAATGATACTACAAAGAGGCTTTGGATCGCCTTGATCTAGTCATAATTGCAAATGAATTTGTAAGGAACATGAGCACAGACTCAGAGTGTTCGGGAACTTGTGAACTTATTTCAGACTAGGTTTATTCCAGGTATATATATTCTTTTCAATTACCATGATATTTTTTTCCAATAAGGTGCGTGTATCCCCCTCCCCCACACACACTTTCGCCTGACCAATCCCAAAATGCTTCCTGCCCCTCTGAAGAGAAAACATCACAAGACACTCCACGTTAACATGCTAAAACCATGGAACTTGCCAGTTTTAGTGGGCCTTGCAGCAGCACAGTGCAAACCACTGTAGACAATGGCTCATTATCATGATGTTAGACAACTACAAAGGCAGCCTGAGATTGGGCTCCCAACTCATCCAGCTGCAAGGGGTGATCCATAGAAGGCCCAAGGTGTTCTATGACAAACCAGGAAGATCAAAAGCAGAAAAACACTGCATTAAATGATATGAACAATGCACTGCCCATATCGGTACCACCATACCGGATTTCCAAAGCCTGGGAATCCAACATAACAGGAGCCTGGGAATCCAACATAACAGGAGAACTCAAGTCGATGCTTGACATGGGAATGATAGATCCAGACAAAAGCCCATGGGAATACTCCCTTAGCAGCTATTGGGAATAAGGATGGACCCCTTAAGCTCTGTGTCAAATATTGAAGGGTGAATGTGATCACCAAGGATGACTTCTATCTGATATCATGCATCGACAACTTGATTGATAAGCTTAGGAAAGCAACCTACCTAAGTACTCTCAACTTTGCCAAGCAGTATGACCAGTTGCAGATGTGGGAGTCTGACAAAGATAAAACTGCATTCCACTACCCACATGGGAACTACCAATTCAACATAATGCCCTTTGGACTAAAACGTACACTAACCATCTTCCAATGGTTGGTGAACTTTGTGCTGGACATATTTGAGCAGTTCACAGCTGTGTAATTTAATGATATCATCATCTTCAATATGGAATGGCCAGACCATTTAAACATCTAGGCTAAGTACTCTACCATCTCAGGCAGAAACGACTCGCTCTAAAGTCATGGAAATGCCAACTGGTCATGCAGTCACGCAGGTTCCTGGGACATGTGATCAGGAAGGGCTGTGTGCGACCAGAACAGGCCAAAGTCGATGCACTACTACAATTCTGACAAAGAAAGACGTACGGACACTGCTAAGACTTCCAGTATAATATCATCAGTTTATATTGCACATAGCTCCAATCACAGCCTGCCTCTCATACCTCATTAAGTTGACAGCACCTACCAGATTGGTCTGCAGAGAGTGATCGGGCATTTGACCAACTCAAGGTCAAATTGGCCAGCCAGCCAGTACTCACAAGCCAACCAGTACTCACCAGTCATGACTACAACAAGCCATTTATCCCGCAAACATATGCCTCAGAGAGGCGCAGTATTGAGCCAGAAGAAGGAGGAGTTAGGAGATAACCCCGTCCCATATTTTTCACAGAAGCTTATGACTAGGAAACATGATATTCCTCAGTGGAGGAGGAGTGCCTGGCCATTGTGACAGCACACCAAATTAGCAACCATATTTGTCGCTTAGAACATTCGCAATCCATCTAGACCATCAGGTATTAGAAAAGATGAGAAGACACCTCATGAGGTGGGCTCTAGCCTTGCAGCCCTTCAGTTATGTAGTATTATATCAATTAGGATCGGAGAATGGCAATGTTGATAGGTTGTTTTAATAGTTATGGATATTATATTTGAAAGGAGGCGGAAGTGTGAGTTAGGGAATTATCTCATTTTCTAACAACTGGGGTACCAACCAACACTTTGCGTGACATGGGATCTGGTGGAGACTTAGACTCTTTCAAGTAATCAAGACTTATCAATGATATGCACATTTGGTCAAGCTGACACTCATCACACAATTAGACATATTACATTGGTTCACTAATAAATACACTCATATTGATACGTAATATGGTCATGTCCATTGAAGGAAAGCCAGGCTATTTAAGGCCAACTACCCTCTGGATAACCACTTCTGTTCTAGTTGATTCTTCTATTCTCTAGTCTCATCAGTTTTGTACATAAGTTGAATCTAGCAAGAGCATCAGTCCACCCTGGCAGTGAGAAGGTGGACTGCACTTTAATAATGGGGCCAGAATAATATAGTTTGTAAGGGGACAGGATTTGCTAACTTGTATTGGGCGAGAATATGCTAGCTTGTATGAGGCCAGGATATGCTAGCTTGTAAAGGGCCAGGACATACAGCTAATGTTGCCAGTATATACTAGCTTGTATGGTGCCAGAATATACTAGCTATGTGGAGATAGGATATGCTTGCTTGTATTGGGGCCCATGATATGCTAGCTTGTATGGGGCCAGGATATGCTAGCTTGTATTGGGCCACAAATGCTAGCTTGTATGGGGAAGAATATAGCTACAAGCTTGACTGGGACCAGAATATGCTAGCTTTTATGGAGCATGATATGTTAGGGACCAGGATATGCTAGGGTACATGGGACTATGATATGTGACAGGATCTGAGAAAAGGGACCTTTCGTAGAAATTTTGAAAATCGAGTTATTGATGGTAGGACAAATAACACACAATTGCCTATTGAATGGAACAAAAATTAGCTCTTATTTCCATTCTAAACCAAAGATATGAACCTCAGAATGTAAGAGGATTACAGCATTCATTTCGAGAAAACGCGGTTTGAAAGGGTTTGCTTACTAATCTCCGTGCACCTCCGTGCACGCTTAGTTCGGTAAGAAGAAATGCTTTTTTTGTCTTGTCTACGGAGCAAGGACTACGCTGTGTGTGTGAACAGGTAACTTTTAAGACCATTGTTAGTGTGCGAGTAACAAAAATAAAGAGTGAGAAAACACACACGATGTTTATCTAGCTAATGGCTCAGCTAGTAGCTAGCTAATGCCCAACCGGTACTTAGCGAATGCTCCGCCAGAAGCTAGCGAATGCTCGGCCAGTAACTAGCGACTGCTCGTCCTGTAGCTAGCGAATGCTCGGCCTGTAGCTAGCCATTAGCTTTTGCAGCTTCCTGTGCACTTGGAGACGCCATTAGTCACAACAGTTCTTTTTAACGCGCATTAACAAGGGACTTTCCCCTTTCTAACGAGGGTTTTTCCCATTCTTCCGTATACGCAAGCAGTATTCTCTCAATTGCCCTCGCGTTACATACAAACGTAGGTCCGTCCACGTTTGACCAGCCATCTTCTAACAGCACGCATGCATACAAGGAAGCAAGCAGAAGGTTCAAAACTTCACACAGAGGTAGAGGAAGGATAGTAGATACCTGTAATACAAAAAAAAAAATTTGTCGAAGTATGACTGCTAGACTATTTTTGGTTATAGCACAAAACTGTTTTTTCTACGAAAGGTCCCTTTTCTCAGATCTTATCACATATTATAGTTTGTATGCAGACAGAATATGCTAGATTGTATGGGGCCAAAATAGCTTGTATTGGGCAGGATATGCTGCTTATATGTGGCCATGATATATTAGCTTGTATCGGACCATGATATACTAGCTTGCATAGAGCCAGATTATGCTAGTTTGTATGGAGCCAGAACATGCTAGCTTGTATGGGGCCACAAATGCTAGCTTGTATGGGGAAGAATATAGCTACAAGCTTGACTGGGACCGGAATATGCTAGCCTTTATGGAGCATGATATGTTAGGGACCAGCCTGCATGGGACTATGATATAATAGTTTGTATGCAGACATGATAATATGCTAGATTGTATGGGGCCAGAATAGCTTGTATTGGGCAGGATATGCTGCTTATATGGGGCTATGGTATACTAGCTTGTATCGGGCCATGATATACTAGCTTGCATGGAGCCAGATTATGCTAGCTTGTATGGGGTTAAGATACACTAGCTTGTATATATGGGGCCAGAATATGCTTGCTACCTTGTATTATGGGGTTAGTATATGCTAGCTTGTATGGGTCCAGGATTGTATGGACTCTAGGGTGAATTCCAATTTCAGGAACTTGTTGCCTGTGATAGCATTATAAAGGAAAGAATTCGTAATCTTAGCTGTATACTGACAATTGCTGACATGACTGCTATGGGCTATGACATATCTACTTTTGGCCATTTTACAGATGTAGCTATGGTTTAGGTGTTATCTACATGATAAGCATGTTAGAACACTACTGAGAGGAGGTAAGCACAACAAGCTGAACTCAATTTACAAGGTAACATTATTTGTGATTATGGTACAGTTGTTTAATAACACACATAATTGGTGTTGATGGCGCAGTAGCTCTAGTCCTGATGGACTAATATCCTATCTAACACTATGGCACTTAAATGAGAATGTTCAAACTGTTGGCATATTGGTTCTAGCTGTTGGATTAAAGTATCTTCAAAAATGGGCTGTAATAACATTGATGATGATATTGAAAAATCTCAGGCTAGTGGACTAAAGTTTGGCCATAATCTAAAAACACTGCACTGCTAATAATAACAATATTGGTGGACTCTATATGAACTCTCAGTTGACAGAATAACACTACAATAACCTTCGCAATAATCAACTTGAAATTGTATTCTCTCGACGTTTCAACTAGTTGCTTCGTTCAGAAATAATGAGAAGCTAAGACTCGCGTGTGCAGGCTAACACTAGTCTTAGCATCTCATTATTCCTGATGAAGGCTAGAGCATCTGGCAAATCAATCGGCTAGCTGTTCAGCCAAAAAAAATGAAAATCTGCAGCTGTGCAAATAACTTTGATTTTAGTAAGCATTTGCATGTAACAATCTGCCAAATTAATCGCAACTCCATAACAAGACATTGCCAAATCAGTTGACACCTGGGAGTGCTGTACCTTATTTTTTATAAGTAGACTTTCTTCTTTGGTCCTAATACAGATCAGTTTAGCTGCTAATAGAGCTTTCTCCCAGCACTCTAGAGTCAAGAGCTGTATTGAAAACCACAACAAAGTAAGTTGCTAACCTAAGCTGAGGGCGCTTAGAAAGTTAGAAGTTAATCAGACTACACATGATGATATTCAGCTATTCCATTCTACACGTTCCTGTAAAGAATTTCACACTTCTGATACATTTTACCCTTAACCAGATTTGGAATCTGATAACAAAGCTAAAGAGTTCCAGAAGGAAATGGAAGCATATGTGAACCTTTTAGTCACAAGCTTACCACCTGTGACACAAGTAAGAATTGGGCACAAACAGTAGAAAGTTCAATCTATAAACAAGTAATAATCAATATGTCTGGCCACCATAATCTCATTTGAAAGGAGCAGTGTCGGGATTTGCCAAAGTCCAACAGAGTTGAGTGCCAACAATGGCTTATTACTCAAAGTCGAGAGATTGGTGATCCAGTCTTCTTATTTGTCTGATACTTGATAAACTTCTTTCACATCATCAAGGTTCAGCAAAGTGCTGCCAAAGAGCAAAGGAATCTGTATGGTTGGCAAACATTGTGACAGCACATTGAAGATAGAGTTTCAAGATGTCCGCTCTGCTTCTAGTTTAGAGTTCAACTTGCTGAGCTTTTCAAACATTCACAGTTTCAGATTATCCATGGCAAACACTTGGCACCAACCTTTTCTGAGTGGAAGAAACACAATTATCTTGTCGTGATAGACTGTTGATCGAAGGTGCAAAACTAAGATCAACTACTTCCTCAGCTCACTTCTTGCCATGAAATAACAGTTACTCTATCTGGTGACGTACCTCAATATTCAGCTTATACATTCAGAGAGCTGGCAAAGAAACACAGCTTCGCTCAAGTTACCAGCATCCACAAGTATTATCAGTCAAGTGGACATGATGAAGGAGCTACCAGGACTGTCAGACCTGCTAGACAAGATCAAAGTTCCTTAACTCGTCATGTTAGTTTACTGCTCTACATGTTTGGAGAATGGTTGCAGTCCCGCTGTACTCTTGGTGGGTCAGAAGAAAATGAGACATTAGCACAAGAAGAATTTCGACTATCAACATTGTGTAACTGAACTCAACCTTCTTCAGAAAGGAAACAGAGTGTAGATACCTGATTGCAAATCAAACAGCACAATGATGGATACAAAAAGATGCGACCATATCTACTGAAATCACCCACTGGAATGTAACAAGGAAATCAAAGACACCTGATATTGATTCCATGACAAGATTGGGGAAACCCTGTACCACAAACAGAATGTAGTAATGCCCAGAATACCGAGAAATTGACACACCTATTTCTCCCTCAAGAAGTAGGCTCATTGTGAGTCAAACTCGTATTGATTTGGTGAAAAGCTACCTTAAGAAGGGAGATATACTGGACTGGACTTAGTGTATGTAACTGAGTCCACTTCTGACCGATTATCTGTAAATCATTAATGGATATGTTAACTTTTTCATGTTACCCATACCAAGGCTATTGCCTGTCTATTCATGCAGATTGTTAACAAACTGAACCAGCCAGCTTACTTGCCTGTCTATTTAAAGTACTTTTATGATTACTGTAAGATTATAATGGCAGTTATTCTCTGTAACTCGTAATAAGATAGAGAATGGGTTACTTGCTAATTTACAAGGGCTAATCTCCCCCCCCCCCCCTCCCACACATACACATGATTCGATTTGTGCGTGCCTGACCACATCCTGCAGCATGGCAGCCCTCCACTCAAACTTAATATACCACCATCACCGATATTAATGACTCGTGGCTTTAGAGTTCGTATCTCCAAACTTTGTCCTGAAAATTGCCTGAAGTGCTTATCTCTAAATGTTTCATCCAGAGTGTCTGCTTGACATCTCCCTGGCTCTTATCCATGCTCCAGTTCAACAGTGGGGCTACTGCTGGGGTCTTAGCCATCCCCCAGTTCTGCAGTTGTACTTGTAGCCTATGACCAGGCTGCATGCTTATGATTATGGCTAATTGAGTTGGCCTACAGTGGCATATGTTGGGCCTTGCATTGGGAATAAGTGGGGGAGTGTATGTCAGATAAGACCTTCTCCAATGGTATAACTTATCACACTCCTTCAATTCCATAACTATTATACCAACATAACTATCATCGCATAATTATTCATAAATAGTTACCAGAACAGTGAATAAATGTCATGGATGTCCAGATGAGGTGACAAGTGTCCTTTAGGCTAGAGTGAGGGATGACCAAATTGCCGAGACAAGATGTGAGCTATTACCGGTGGTACTAATTTACAGTGAGAAAATTGGTGATTTACAAACTTCCGATGGTCTTGATTAGGGAATTGCTCAGCAATGCTTTAACTGACATTGTTGCACTAGTGGGAAAATTATGACCACTGAATTGTGAATCGTCCATGCCTACGTCCACTCTTAATTACCCATACCCCCCCCCCCCCCCCCCCATAGGCAGAAAACACCCTTCCAACCAAATACTAGTAAAGCCCACTAATGCTATCATAATCCTTAGCATAAACCATAAACTACTAATATTAACACTGACAAACTTAATAATAGTAAGACCTTCTTTATTTATATAGCCCGGTGTCATATCGAATTGCGTCCTAGTAGATTTATGTCCTACCCGGACGTTATTATTTAGAAAAAGCATCCGGGGGATGTAGTAAATGCGCGTTGGAAGCATCCTACCCTATCGAATAGTGTCGGCCCAGCAAGACTTTCATTTTCAGTGCCACAGTGCCAATAGACTTTCATTTGCATCCATCATAAGTGCATATAATATAATATAACAAGTTTGATAGCAAATTGAATAGACTTTCATTTGCATCCATATAAGTGTAATAATATAATAACTTTGATAGAAAGTTGATCCTCCTGGAGAACAAGTTTAATAGCAAGTTGCTTCAGGGAGCTACTGTAGGGAGCTGCTGCAAGCCTTACACATCCACTGTTCCTCAACAGGTGGTTGAGTTAGGCCTACACACTCCTGGTGGAACCAATGATTGCAGCCATCGCAACTGATCATGTTCCCATAGTCTTCTGGCATTAAGCATGTGCAATATAGTTCAATCTACTGGAACGGTAGTGAATCGCCAATGCCAGAGAGATGTTTGGGCATCTGGGTCCCTTTTTTTCGAGGAAAAGGAACTAAACTCTTACTGTGAAAACACCTAATAGACGGAATAAAATAAGATTGTACAATAATAATGTCATGTGATGCATATATAATGGGTCACCGATATATAACTGCTACTGTGCTTTATAATAATAATTTTATTACTTTATCAGGTGAGGATGCATTACTTTCTGGTCGAAAATAAAGAAGGATGGATCCTCACCTAGTGCCAAATGTAGTGCGAACGCAATGGCAAAAATTCCACAGTCAGTGGAGCCCACTTGCTCTTGCACGTCGGCCATAAAGACAATCATCTCAGGATCTTCATCATCGTTACCAGTGTCTACCAAGGGATGGCAATTTGGTGACTAGAGCTAAGATGGCCAGTCATATGGCTGTCATAGATCCTGACTTGATCTCCCTTCGATGATGTAACACACCAGTGGTTTCCATCCACATAATGTATCTGTATGAATTCTTGGTTTTGTGGGACAAATCCATAATTCTGTGAAAAAAGACAATTTTGCAAATCACCCAGAGATGGAAATTGCTCTTTGAGGATTCTTTGCGCAAGGTTCACATGTTCATCAGCAAGCTGTTTCCCTCTCTTGAGGTCTTCCCTAATGCTTTTTGAAAATTTTAGGGTCTTGCTTCTATTCCTGGGCTGGGTGAAGTGGCAGTCTCCTGACCTCGCATGCTTCTGTGATGGCAGTTTGTCATCAATCCCTTTACCAATTCTATGAAGGAAAATTGTTATATAATGGCATTCAGACTTTTTTGTGTAGGTTGGCATACTGCTTACCACTTCTCTTTAGAGGTCCTTTTAAAGGGACACTCTCTGCCACAGGAGTTACCATCTGCCTTCCATTGGAATGCTCCTCTGGAGGCTGCCTATCCACCACATTCCCATCACTCCTGCTCATCAGAGTAGTTTGCACTACATCACCTACATGTAATGATAATATGATATTTCAGCAGTTTCTATTGTACAGAGACAGCATTGTATTGATTGCATAAAATATTCAACTCACTTTCCTTAGGGTCTTCTGGATGGTACTGGTCTTCTACATGCTTCTCTACAAAACCTGACTCCCTTCTCTGCTCCTCAGATGATGCTTGATGGACTGGACACTTCAACAAAACAAAAGTACATCTCAATGGCTTTCCCTTGCCTTGCATGGCGGTTATTGTACATTTCATCTATTTTTTCATTTAAATTATTTTAGAAAGTGCATGATACAAACATAGAGTTAGATAACTTTCATTTCATTCTATATAATTTCTATAGCTAATATGCCATTAATCTAAATCTAATCTGTGCAGTTTTCTTCTTGTAAACTTTGAGCCTGTTTACATTAATCTTCTTCTTCAAAATTGTCCCCTTCAACGTTTGGACTTCATAAACACCTTTACCAACATGCCGGTTGACAACATAATTTATGGGCCGAGCCACTTATTGAAGAACTTTCCCCCTTTCCTCTCTTTTTGTGCTGTGTTTTCAACAAGGACATGGACACCTTCATTCATCACAGCAGGTGAATGCTTGAGATCGTAGTACTCCTTCTGCTTCTTTTGAGCCTGAGAAATGTTGGAAGTGGCTTTAGAAACAATCTCCTTCTGTATTTCAAATAGGGCTTCCATTGTGTCTACAACATTTTCCTCAGAAAGTTCTAGATCGAGTTCTTCTTGTGGAGAGAGTTCTACATCAAAGGGCAGATGAGGATGACGGCAAAACATCATGTATGAATGAGAAAATTTGGTAGAGCTCTGTTGGGTGACTCTATAGCTGAATAATAATTATAGGGTCTAAAAGCATATCCCAGTTAGTTTGATCTTCATCAATCCTAGCAACCAGAGAATGGAGTTAAATCGCTTGGTAAGCCCATTTGTTTGTGGATGATAAGCTGATGTCACCCTGTGCTGTGTTTGTGTTTTTGCAAAGAGATGCTCAGAAAGTTGATTGACAAACTCACGACCCTGGTCTGAGATGATTATGTTGGGACAGCTAAAGCGACAGATCAACTGCACACATATATAATATGAAAATAATAATTATTGATTATTTCATATATCATAATGCCCTTTGTAGCTATTGTTAAGCCATTTCTTACCTTGTAAATAAAGTTAGCCACACCAGCAGCCTCTTTTGATGGAAGAGGGGTAGCTTCTGCCTACTTTGTGTTACAGTTAAAATGTACTTATTTCCAGATGGAGTCTCAGTTAATGGTCCTATAAGATCTATTCCAAGCTGATGCCAAACCTGAATATAGTATGAGTACAAATTAATTCTATAATGCCAATGTTTCCGTGATTAAAAGCATTTGCTGTCCAACTTCCTTACAAGGATGGACAGTATTAAGATGCTCATGGATCTGTGATATAAGTATAAGAGATCTTACAACTCAATCAAAAGACAGATTCAAAGTCTATCCATCATAACACCACCCAGCCAATCAGAACACACACACACGAATGATTATATGAATACAGTAAAATGACCATAAAAGGAAATGCACAAGGGTGTTAATCAATGTGTTAATGACTGCTTCTTTCACAAGTAATTCAAGTTGGGAGGTTATAATGAGCTAATTAATAATTAATTATAAGTCTGAAGGTGTAGCATTGCCTTTTAGCAGCTGCTTAAATATTACTATGGTACCAAACACAAAAGCTAGTTGCTTGGACATTTAGAATTACAAGTTGTTACATGATGCAGCTGCAAACAAACGCAACTGCAGTTCTATTTCATAGAAAGGTAGTGATATTTTTTGGTACACTAAATTACCTTAGAAACAACAGGAATTGGATGCAAAATTCCAGAACTCTTTTTCAGTTTTGATTTGCTACGCTGACAGTGATCACAGTGACCAATGTAATACTCGACATCATTGTACATTCCAGGCCAATAGTACTTCAGTGTAAGTGCACTAAGAACTCGAGTGATTCCTGTAAAATAATACATCAATATCTATCATGGCATTCTGAAAGCTACATTCGAATAAGTTGTACTTCAGTTATAATACCACACAAATGATGCTAGCAGTCAATAGTTTTTAAACTGGCTTTGGTGTCGGCTGGGGCCAAAGCAGTTGGACAAAACCTCAATTTCAAAACCTCAATTTCTACTATCATTAAAAAATAGTTTTTAATTTCTTAATATATATTTAATCCAAAGGTTCTTAACTGCAGTATCTAATACAGTGCAGCTACTGCTAGTTGTCCTGTGTGTGTGTGTGAGTGTGTTTGTGTGTGTGTGTGTGTGCTGGGGCTTATCAGACCAAGCGTATGCTACAAAAGCTAAATGTTAATTCTTCTAGCCTGGGCATGCCTGCACAGCTAAAATTATTACAAATTGACTAGTATATAATATGAAGACAATAGAATTATGTTTAAATTACAATTATGAAAATTATACGCTATGTTACAGTTAGCTGCACCAACCTAGTTGTCCATCTTCATTCGATAGTCTCTGCTTTTCTTCCGCAGTTTCTACCACAAGCCTCCTCACTGACTTGATGTTAGTATCTTTTTTCTCTTGGTTACCGATATAATATAACCGACCTTCATGGACATTGACTTTCTTCTCAAGCTTCTTTTATAGTTGTGTGTGCTATCTATAGGATAGTTTCCAGAATGAATAAATTCAAATACTTCAGAGAAAGAGAATTTTTCTGCCATCTTTACAACATAAATTTGTCTGCTGGGGCGTAATTCCTCGCCCCTGGATGCTTATGCTCATTGGTTAACGTCCTAGCGGACGAAATATTACGACCTAGGACGTATACGATAGGGGACGTTATCCATTATGACACCGGGCCACTCAAAATACTAGCAACAGTTCACCACTCTCGCTCCTGGTGCTGGACTGCATGAGTTTTGGTCCTAAAAGAGTCACACCATCACCAAAGATAGACATGGCCCTTCTGCAGGAAGATGTGGGGTGTAACTGTTAGGGGGAGTAAGTGGGGGGGGGGGGGGGGGGGGGGAAGTGGAGGAGGTGGTGGGGAAAAGTAATGAGGAAGCAACAGAACAGTTGCTCCCCCCAAATGTGTCATTATTACTCCATTTCAGTAGTGTGAAGTGTGTCAGGAAGATATGCGAGTCCACTGCCACACACCCTGTTGTGGGTATGTTTGGAGAAGACTTCATGTGTGGTCTTTATCAATGAGCTCACTTTGGTAGCTGTTGTAGCCGTACTGGTATGCTACACTCCAACTATTAACAGTGTCTGGTGATGCAACTGAACTAATTGGGATCTGGAGAGTGTAAAACTATCAGAGAATATCAAAAGTGCCCTATCCAAGGGGATGAATGGCCATATCCAAGAATTGCAGTACAAGGGTGTCTAGATGTTTAACTACACTTGTACCAAAATGGTTGTTTTGCTCTGTTTCAGGTAGACTGAGAGATTTGTAGGCAACATGTCAATGGACAAACACATTTGCTGCACTGAGCATAACAGTTTTAAAAGTGTGATATGAAAGCGAGCTCAACTCATCTGCCCACATGTGGTGGCAAAAACAATTGACAAATAGCTGCCCTTGCATGACCATGCCATCCTTTTTCCATGCAATGCAAGCCCTCCTGAGCAGCTGCTGTGTAATAGGACAGCAGCTAGTCTTTGTTTAAAGTGCTATCTCTAAACCTTCTCAACTGATTGATATTTGACTTAGAACTTAGTCCATTTCAGTCGTACATAGTGCCTTGGAGCTCTAACCATGTAGCTCTAGCATTTTGAAGAGCTAAAGTAGAAAAGTGCATGCAAGAGTACTCTAATCTACATGAGCCAGGTATCCAGACACAATTCTTCATTGCATATGCCTTCTTAGAGCACCATTATCTTTTAAGAGATTGGAGTCATCATATTTTGTTTATAGGCTGTATCAACTTAAATGTCGTGACATGGATTATCAAGTCACTGTTTGCCAGCTTTGTTCCATCCAGATTCTTTGTGCCTTTAACTACATCATCCTCTGATGACAATGCCCATTAAATAGCATTGTTCATACGAAGGCCCTGTAGGAAAGAAAAGTAAACTATCATGCACTACCTAGTGGGATTTTGTGATTAAGCTAACACAGACAAGGACCGATTGACTCCTCCCAAAGTCCAAGCAGTCTTCTTGCTCCTATCCTATAGTCACTGACTGCTGGTGACCAGGCCTTATGGATGATTCTTGGCGCTGGCTCTCTAGAGGCAGGCCAATTAAATCCAATGTGGAATCGCCTCTGTGTACCAGCATTTATCTATGAGGAAAATTTATTGTCAAGTTGTGGAAAAAATAAATTCATCCAGTTGCTGAGGTATACCAATGACAGATATCTAGATCACTGGACTCAGACTAGTCTGTTGTCTGCTGTTATCTCTGACAGTCTGTCTTTCTATTTGTATGTGTCTGCCTGCCAGTCTGTCTTCTGGTCTATGTGTCTTCCTACCATTCTGTCTGCTGGTCTGTTTGTTGGTCTGTATGTGTCTGCCTTCTACCTGTCTTCTGGTCATGTGTCTTCTTGCCAGTCTGTCTGCTGGTCTCTCTGCTGGTTTGTATATATCTGCCTGCCAGTCTGTCTGCTGGTCTGTATGTGTCTGCCTGCCAGACTGTCTGCCAGTCTGTAAGTGCCTGCCTACAAGTCTGTTCAGTGGTCTCTATGTTTCTACCTAGCAATCTGTCGGCTGATCTGTATGTGTCTGACTGCCAATCTGTCTGCTGGTCTATCTCTCTTCTTTCCAGTCTGTCGGCTCATCTCGATTTATCAGTCAGTCTCTCAGTGTGCCTACCTGCTAGTCTGTCTGCTGTTCTGTTTGTCTGACTGCCAATCTGTTGTCCACTGATCTGTCTGCCAGTCTATAAGCTGGATAGCTCCTCTATTATGCACATCACACATAATATCTAATTACAGACATTATGCTACTCAGTTTCGAGCCAAGGTATAAGCTATCTGTTATCACTCTATTATTGTATGTCCTATGCCTAAGTTTGTAATTATCTTATAGCTTTACCCTGAACCCTTTACTGGGTTGTGATTATCCCTCCTTACTCTGAACTGTCAGATGTAATGATACAGTCTCAAACCATATGTCGTTGCTGGCAAATGTACACCATAGTGCTGTACCATGTGATGCACCAGAGCTACTGCCTGGATACCAACATAGTGCTGTACCAAGTAATGCACCAGAGCTACTTCCTGGATACCAACACATAAAGTTTTCTGTGGCATGGTCTCATAAAAGCTGCCTGTTTGCTAAATGCCCTGTCAGAGCCTAGCCAGACATTGCTGTTTTCTGCTCTGCCTCCCAAATACTTATAATCTTCTCTCAATGAACTGTCAGTTGACATAATAACATTACAATAGCCTTCTTCTTGAAATAGTATTCTCTTGACATTTGGACTAGTTGATCAGGAGCATCATACATATGTAGGCATGTCTCTTGCTCCTGGATCTGGTGACCTGATTGCAATATATACATAAAAATATTTATGTCAGAAGGAATATGACCTCATGTAACCTAATTCTCAGTGTTCCCATTGGTATCAGCATGGTATAGTGGCTACCAAAAGTCTCCTGCATCTATTGCCTTAGAGAGACACCGGTTGAGAGTTTCTGTACCACCACCATGACATTAACGGAGCACATTCTTCCCACCCACATTGGGGTGAATGTATGGTGCTTAGACAACCTCAATGCCACTCTAGGATCAGGTGTGTTGCCCATTCCTAACCAGATTGGAACAATGGGTACGTTGATGACAGCTGTGGGACATTTCGATGACTTGTGAGTGTTGAAGTCCGAATTATGGAAGGATGAGCAAACAGGACCTATAGTCCAAGCTTTCTTACTACAGATATTGCTAGAAGATAAGTGATGCTGTGGGCAGAGCAAATGAAAGAGCAACAAAGATGGGAAAGGAAAAGAGGTTGCATGAGCTAGAATTCTAGGTGGAAAGGTGTCAGGTATTTGAGGAAGTTAGGTAGAGAGGAGTAATTGATGAAGAAAATAGAGTTGCTGTAGTCAGTGGTGGAAGGAGTGCATCTGTGAGGCAGCATTTCATCATGAAGAGAAGGTTTACATAGCCAAATTAACTGAGAAGGATGATAATATTGCCTACCTTACCAGCTTCAAGTGACTGATGCAGAAACATGTGTCAGTGAAACCTCTATGGGTGGGGGGGTTGACCATGATGAACACACTCAATGAACTCTCAGTTGGCATAACGAAATTACAATGACCTCAATAATCTACTTAAATTTTATTCTTTCTACGTTTTGATTAGGTGCTCTAGCCTTCATTAGGAATAATGAGATGCTAAGACTCTCAATGAAAGAAGGATCCTATGGTATTAATTCATTATGTAATAATTGCTATGTAGCAAGGATGAGTGAAGATGTAAGGTGGGTCTGCAGGAAGTTCGACATCAGCGTCATTTCCATGTCACGAAGAACTCTGAGGGCACAACTGAGCCGAGTGATGGATGAATTGCCAGCTGGTATGCACTCATGTCTTGTGTACCACATCCCTTGCAGCTATGGGAAGTACTACATAGGCGATACCATCAGATGACTGGAGCCCAGAGTGAAAGAACATCAAGATGCTGTACAAAGTGTGCTAAAGAGAAGTCTGCAATTGTTGAACTTGCATGAAATAATGGACGTCCTATTTTGTGGGAGGAAGCCACCATCTTATACCAGGCCAAAAGACAGAAGGAACTGCTAGTAAAGAGGCATTGCACATGAGCCTAGCAACAAAGTGTGAGCGGTTCAATCGAGACTTTGGAATGGACTTGCCTGGCTGCTGGGTGGCCACTCTCAAGAGCCTGAACTTGAACACAACCACCATAATTATTCTGTGTTTTATTTTTTGTCAGTAAAAAAAAGTATTTATCAACTTTGTTAATTTATTAGTGATATTACGTTTCATTAAACTAAACCAAATAATTTAATTGTTATTGTAATCTGCTGTTATTATTTATTTTGTTTGTTTAATTATTTTTGCCATATCCAGTTCACATGCTGAACGTGTGTGCCAGGATGTGGTTTATATCATGTGGTGGATAGCTAGCTACTGGTAGAATTATATTAAGCTCACATGCACCTCATTCCAGATGAAGGCTATAATTATAGAGCATCTAGTGGAAATGTCAAGAGAGTAAAGTTCAAGTTGACTAGATTGTCATTGCAATAATGAACACATTTATATGTCTGGAAGTTTGCCTCTCATGGATCGAATGCATTTTGTGTGAAACATGTTGTCAGAGTTTGCATGTCTTTCATTGTGTTCATCATATTCACTTGAATATAAGTCACACTGGAAAATGTAGTCTTCCACTGGAGCACACCTAGCTGATTTATGCAGCACTGGAGGCATTGCAAGGTCTGTAAATCTCTTGCACTTCATGCCCACTATAAAAAGCTGTCAGAGTTGATAAAGAAATCCTTCTGTACTTGCAGAATATCTGTGAAGGTGGAAGGATTTGAAAACAGAGAGATTCATTACCTCAAGGATGATAGAATAGCAGCTTTAGCTGTTCCAGGCATTGCTAAAACTACTCACAAGCTGTTGGAAGAGAGTGACTGACATGGAATAGATCCATTCACCTCCCTGGAGGAGAAGGATGAAGAAGAGATTTAACTGAAGAAATTCCTCATTGACGTTAATGGCAACATAAATTACTGCAGCTAGCTCTAGGTCTATGTTGTTCATAAACAGTCTTCTACCATAGGTTGCAACTCTAAGTGTTGCGGTATAGTATTTACGCAGTTAACCCCCCTCCCCACCCACCATTAGCCTTTTGCTTTTGCTTTTGCTTCTGATGTGTGAATCAAAAGGTGCCATTGAATTAAGAAGATATGAGACAAATGGCTTGCTTTTGGGAGGGGTTATACTGCAGCACTTGTCATGTGTAGCCACAACCTACTAAGCCGAAATAATTATATAGAAGTCGCAACTTATATTCAAAGGATACGGTATTTATTTTTTTACATTCGTCCTGATGAAAAACGCAATATTTGGACATTGGATTGAAGCATTGACCAACAAACCAAAAGCTGAGTGGAAAAATAAAATCTTGAAAATTATTGAAAGGTTCTGCTGTGCGTGCTTAGTATTAATTTACTGAATTGGAGGAGTTTTTTTATCCTTCCCCTTCTCCCACCTCTCAGTGGTAACCTTTTTTTTTCTCCTACTCCTTCCTTTCTTCCTCCTTCCTCTCTCCCTTCCCTCCTTATTTTCTCCCTCCCATCCTTCCCTTCCCCTCTCTCTCCTTCCTCTCTCCCCTCCCCTCCTTCCCCTCTGCTCCTCCTCCCTAATGCCCCATCGCACATCAATAATACTGTCAACTTTGACATGATGGTCCTCGAGTATTGTGACTCCTCATTTCTCTCACTGTCTGTCTTTGACCTGGACCAGTTATTGATCAACATGGCCATGGAGGAGTGCACCCTCACCGTAGGGAAAGCTCTGGAGCTAGATCATATTCTCAACACCACATGTGTCACTCGAGATCTCCGTATGTTGCTGAAGGAGTCACATGGCTCGATCATCCCAGTACATGTATGATGTGATGATTCTCATCAACCTGTTTGCAACGAGATGCTAGGGTTTGTATTGCACTGCATAGGAATATAACTGTATTCCATAGCAATGAGATGCTAGGGTTTGTATTGCACTGCATAGGAATATAATTGTACTCCATACCAATGAGATGCTAGGGTTTGTATTGCAATGCATAGGAGTATAACACTACTACATAGGAATGAAACCTTCTAGGGTTTGTATTGCACTAAATAAGAATATAATTCTACTCCATATGTAACCTACTTCTTCATGTTGTAGAGCTGCCTTTCTGCTCTTGAATTTGCCTGGCATCTTGCGAGTGATCCTTACAAAAAAAAATTTACAAATACAAAATCATTCTATGCATTTTAAACTAAAAGACGAGCAAGTGCATCTGAAAAGGTGTTCTGGCATCTGCATACTCCTTCAAAGTTTATAGCACACTAATTGAAACCAGCCCCCGGGTCGTTGGTCAGATTCAGTTTTTTTCTCTGATCTGTTGCATTTTAGCTGCAATTTTTTTAGTAGCAAGATATGTCTATAGAGAAATTCCAACACATCATTTGAAAGCCAATAAAATAAGCAACAATTTTATGTCAGAATTACAAGGAAAGAGGGAGCCGATATGTGAGATAGCAAAATTTGTTAATGTAAAACACCCAAGATTTTTTCAAGGATGTGATATTAAAATGGCACCTCCCCCACCCCCCCCCCCCCCCCCCCCCCCATTCCCCCTCCTTTCCTAAGTTTTTAATGAGGTGCTTTCCCAGCCTATGTACATGTATGCATATACTATAACAGCTAAAAGCACAACCACAGTGGGAGGCTAACATTTCCCTGGCTTTTACTGTAAGCAGAGGTGGTCTACATAGACCCAATTAATGCCCATGGCTGTGAATACATCAGCTCAAAGCAGTGCCCTGCAATTATTTATGCTGGCACAATTTTGAGAATTCTGAGAATTCTGGCAACAGTTGGGTGTGTGGCCTAATACCCTGGGTTACCCCTACCATCCTGGATCATGGTGCTCCAACTTTGCACCTTTTACATATGTACATGGGTTTTCCCCTTCCATGGATCCCTTCCCTCCCCCTCCTTGGAAATGAGGATGGCTGATGAATTCCAACAAATTTCATCACAAAGCCTGATTTTTCCTGCCAAGCCTACAATTTCACAAATACTTGTCTGTTCTTCCTCTCATAACTACAATATGAACCTTGATTTGCCCCCTACCCCTACAATTTCATAAACCCTGCTTTGCCATCCCCTACTTACATAATACTGTAAAAGGAAACACTTTGTTAATGACAGAGTACGACATGATTTCCCTCCTGCAGGTTTAGTCCACTGTGTAAAGGCACATGAGGGGAAGCATCTGGCTGTGTGTCTGCAGCTGCCATCTAGTCGAACCAACTGTCTATCAAGCCTGAGGTGGATTGTCTATTGCATCCAGCATCTGGATGACTTGACCAGACTCTATTCCACAATCAAAAGAGCCAAAAGAAGGAGCAGATCTGGGTAGCAAAAGATGCGTGTGTTTGTATGCGAGAGCTACAGTATAAGTCATTAATATTTTGCGGTGCCATGCAGTCCTATGTCTGAGTCATTGGGAAAACTAAAGGCCAGCTCACAACATGGCAATGGATGAGCATATCATACTGAGGCCATCTTACTCACTGTGAACTTTGACGCACTCTGAAAGGGTGCCTGCAGCACCAGTTAGGGTGTACATTATCGCAGTTAGGTGTCCATTATGGCAGTGTGGTGTGTATTATGGCAGTGTGGTGTGCATTATGGCAGTGTGGTGTGCATTAGGGCAGTGTGGTGGGCATTACGGCAGTATGGTGTGTATTATGGCAGTGTGGTGTGCATTACGGCAGTGTGGTGTGCATTATGGCAGTATGGTGTGCATTACGGCAGTGTGTTGTACATTACAGCAGTGTGGTGTGCATTGCGGCAATGTGGTGTGCATTGCGGCAGTGTGGTGTACATTACAGCAGTGTGGTGTGCATTGCGGCAATGTGGTTTGCATTGCGGCAGTGTGGTGTGCATTGCGGCAGTGTGGTGTGCATTGTGGCAGTGTGGTGTGCATTGTAGCAGTGTGGTGTGCATTATGGCAATGTGGTGTACAATATGGCAGTGTGGTGTGCATTACGGCAGTGTGGGCAAGAAGTTTTTCTGTTGTTGCTATAAAATTGTCACTGCAAATAGCCAATTTCGACGAACTACCTAGAACTAGCTACATTGAATAGTCAACTTCCATGAACTCGCTATACTGATAGCCAACTTCCATGAACTAGCTACACCGAATAGCCAACTTATATGAACTAGCTACACCGAATAGCCAACTTCCATGAACTATATACACCGAATAACCAACTTCAATGAACTAGCTATACCAAATAGCCAACTTCCATGAACTAGCTACACTGAATAGCCAACTTCCATGAACTAGCTACACCGAATAGCCAACTTCCATGAACTAGCTACACCGAATATCCAACTTCCATGAACTAGCTACACTGAATAGCTAACATCCACACCAAATAGCCAACTTCCATGAAATAGCTACACCGAATAGCCAACTTCCATCAAAGCTACCCCGAACCGAAAAGCAAACTTCCATGAACTAGCTGCACTGAGTAGCCAACTTCCATGAACAAGCTACACTGAACCGAAAAGCCAACTTGGATTTGTTGTTAATACATGTGTGTCACTACTAGCTAACAAGCTACATCAAGCAGAAAGCTCATTTACTGCATGTCTAATACTGCTATTAGCTAGTGTCAGGTACGCTACCTTACTCCTCCTCCTGAATAATATTAGCACTAAGTGTAGCCCTTTTACTTGGCTACAAGGGTACGTCAGCCATGATGCCTAGACCTCCAGGTACTGGGTCTCTTTACCCAGTCACCCACCTAGACTAACTATCTCTAGCTTCCTATCCAGAAGCTCTTACAGACTCACCCCTTGGTCCCTCTACCCAGGTATATATGTGAATATATACTGATAGATACTTATGCAATCATGACCAAGTGCATCAGTGCATGACACTGGCTAACCAGACTAGTACAGTTCAGTTCTCTCTGTAACTTCTCCCTCTGAGGGACTGACTCTTATATACTCTCTGTAGGTCATGAGGTCTTTCCAGCCAATCAGGATAGAGTAGAATGTTTGTGGAAGGTTCCCTCTGTAAACTTAAGTCTGTTTGATAGTATTCCTTTTCTTATCTTGTATGTAGGTTTGTGTTTGGTTGACTGAAGTTGTAGTGTGGTTTCCTTTGATTCATTCAGGGATGCTGGTGGGTGTGGTGTCAGTGTCAGGGTGGTTGCTCCTGCTTCCCTGACAACTAGTACCACCATTATCAAACTACTAGGCAACCTACAACATCCCATAGTAAAACCACTGACTGGCTTATCTGTTAGCTTAATACCACTTAACTCCCCCCCCCCCCCCCCACACACACACACACACCCCAAGTTACCACCTATTCATGCATTGTCCTTCACCCTGATGTCTCTGTAGATAAATCTGAAGTAGGAGGAGGTTTCTAGGCTCCAATGAGTTTCCTGTGTCCACAAAATGCCATAATGTTTACATGAAACTAAACAGCTGATGGTGCCATTTACTGATTGGCCACCTGATGCTGTATTGATAAGCTGGAATTTTTTTTTCTTTTTTTTTCTAAACCATCACCATCACATGCTAGATTGTAGTATTCTGATTGACATGTTGCTGCATTGATGATGCTGGATTAGTTTCTAAACAAGTGCACTGTTGCTTTTCGTGGTGCTGTCTGTTTCACAATACAATGGAATGCCATGTGAACTGGTCTTAATTCCAAGAATGCTGGACCACTAAATGTGTCACCTATTCCATAGCTGCATAGGATAGGGTACTATTGGACCATTTTAGTTGGGTTTTTTCCCTTTTTGACCTACTAATTGAATCTGCATGCAATGGAACCATTCATATGCCTTCTGCATGCAATGGAACCCTTTTTTCTTCTTTTTTTCCATCCTTCCTGCTTTTTTACCTTCATTATCCCTTTGCTACATTTCCTTCCTCAATCTTTCTTCTGAATACCTCTCCATGTTGTAGTATTATTTGTACACTTGTACGATGTATATACACATACTCATAATCTCACACCCACTTTACTCTCTTTCCTGTTGCCCCTCCCCCCCCCCCATACACGCACACACAGCACACTCAGATTGCATATAATGAGCTTTCCTCTTCCATCAGATCAGTCGTGGAAGACTCCTTGACCTCCCCTAACTCTCCCCTCACCAGCCTCACAAGATCACAGTCCGACTCAGACTCCCTTACTTTTTTATAATCCCATCACCTATACCCTCGCTCATGCCACTGGCAGCTTGAAGGCTGACATAAGTGAGATAGAGAAATCAACTACCTCCATCAGTAATTCTCTACCCACTCCTTTTTCACCTTTCAACAGTGCTGGTGGTGATAGTGGCGTAGGTTTAAATGCCAGATTGAGAGATTTTTCAACCAGCGATACTTTCCCCAGCAGTCAGAAAGGTAGTGTTGAACAAAGGTCTTCAAATGCTCCTTCAGCATCACTCCTGTGGAAAATGCTCCATCTCAAGCCTTCAATTCAACAGCAAAGAAATCTCCTGAAACGGCTAGGGCCAAGACTGCTTCACAAGGTGACATTACTACAAGAAGTTAGAAGGGTTGAAAGTCAGAACACTGATGGGTGGGTTCCTTGTTACCTGAAGACAACAAGGACAAACATTTGAGTCTCGAAGAGGTGATTTTCCCTTCTCTGAGCCCAGAAGTGAAGTGTCCTATTGGAGAGAAAATCAGTTCCCCTTCGAGTCAGAGAAAAGTTGAAGCTTCCACCACTAGTGCTGCTTGTACTTCTAATGCTTCCTCTACATCCAATCCATGATCAAATAGTTCTTCAAAAGTGAATTCTGTTCAGGATATGCCAAGAACTTGAAGGACACTCGGAATTGGACTACTTTTCCAAGAAGAATCATCAAAACACTCCCCTGCCCCCCTAGATTCTCCTTCTTTAGCTACTACAAGGAAACAGCTACAGGATTTTCCAGAAGAGTACATCACGAGGATCTGATCATCTGGTTTCATCAGATGGAACAGAACTGAGCCTTGATTCACCTCTCTACAGCCAGGAGGTACCTGAGAAATGGGTGGGAACTGCTGAGGAGGAGGGTGTTGATGGAGACGGGAACAGGAGCAAGAAGGTGAGCAAAATTTACGACAGACAAGACTCTGTGAAGACAAAAAGAAGCTTTATTCAAGATGATATCCGATCCAGACATGTCTGGTTCACATATAGGGAGATGGAGAAACTGAAGAAGCCCTCCATCCTGAGTGAGCTTGTTCATTGTCACTAAGCCAGGCCTGGACAGGAATACATTCGTGTATTCTCATTTCAGATGATATGAGTGAGATTCTGATGAACATTACGTGAGGGATTGCTAATCTCACTTGCGCGCTGTGTTGTGAGTTGAAAGTAGGAGCCATGATAAGTGACAGAGGTATATACCTGGTGGAGGTATTGGATCCTGAAAATCACCTCTCGAGACTTCTCTCCTGGTTGACGGAAAATCTCCCCTTGGCCAAAATCATGTTCAGCTTTCACAACACCATCAGAAACAATGATATATTTGATTAGAGCATGACTTTGGAAGTGTGTGGTAAAGGATAAACAAAAATATTTGTTCTCATTCCGCACACATATGAAACCTTGAAGTTGTTTGTGGAAAACCTGAAGGCATCCTTGATGCTTCGGGTTTTCTCTACATCCTCGCAACCAGGATTCCTTCATTAAAGTGGCCAGGATGAATGAGATGGTACAAAACCCATGCTCTTCAGGCATGGCTATTATCAAGAATAGCTTGGTCTAGTCATGCTCCTGGGCTCAGGTGGGTGACTTTGTCACTATAAACTTGAAATCGGAGACCATTCCACTCACAATCTCAGTTGAGTCTGAGCTGAAGCAGGTGTCCTCGGGTTTAGCTTCCTTGTTTGAGATTTTGCAGTATGTGATCATTATGGAATTGACTTCCAATGTTCTGCCTCTGTCCAGTTTGAACTACATGTGTGCTCCTGTGTTCTCATTCTCACCTATAAAATGATCTAACTCTGCAAGGAGGGACTTAACTCCTGGCCATACATATGCAAATCCATACGCCCACCACCTTTTCCAAAATGTATGGTTATCGATGCCCATCCACTTTCCAGAATCACCGGCGGTATCAAAATGTTTAACAAATCTAATCCAATTATATCTTGCTCCAATCCTCTCTATGAGTTTTCAATCTCTTTCAAAGAGCTGTATGACATCACGTTGAGTCCGACTTTGATTAGAGAGTGGGTCCTATGTACTCATGATACTTGAACCAGTTGCTGGGATATCTTGTCGATCTCTCATATGAGCACCAGAAAGATAACCAAAAGCTAGTGAGCATCAAGAACATGGCCAGCAGATTGTCCACGCCTACCTCTGAGAATGTGCCTAATGAATTTCAGCTGTAGAGCACCAAATAATGTACAGTGTTGGTGAGGCTGGTTCCAAGAAGAAGGCTATCTGCAGTAATCGAGGTGATAGCTCTTGTTTCTTCTCCAGCAAAAGGACTGTTGGAGTTTCCTCGCTGTACAAACTACAAGCAACTCAAGTTCTTCAAGAAGCACGTAGCACAAGCAAACTTTTGAAATCTGATGAGATCCCTCTCTCGATCTTCCTTTCTCACTGTTCATTCTATGGAAGTGATTGTGTTGACATTAGAGTGTGTTTCATTGTAAGTAACTATGCTCTCTATCGCCTCTCAGATGTTGACCACATTCAACACTGGGTGGAGTCTGGAGGTGTATTTTCCTACCAGTGTATGGACCTGACAAATTCGAATCTTGTTCGTAGTTTTTATTGACTGTGGCTCAAATAGGTTAAGTAGGTGAATGTTGGCTTGTACTATACATCTCTCTGCTACAGATATCAAGGGGCCGGATAGGCCAAGGTTTGTATTGCACAATAAGAATCATCAGCCACACTCTCCTTTCTGAGAGCTATGTCATGCATCAACCTCCACGCAGTGGGGTTCAATTAATTCAAAGTTGAATTAGTTAGAGACTGTCATTTGGGTATATTTAATTCAACTGGTTTAGTTAGTTGTCACAGTTATTTTATTTATTTAAACTGTTTTTTGAAGTCCATTAAGTTGAATTAAAATTGAATTAAGGGGGCATAGAAATTAAGGGGAATAGACCATATTTGTGGTCACCAATTTAATCCTTCATCCATTTTGAATGGTTTTATCTCAAAAGGTAGCTAATTCTCTGTGCTTTCCAATGATATCTTAAAAAATTGTGCTGAAGTTCAGAGAGTGTGATCACAGTAGGTAGAAATATTTCTATGCACACAAAAGTTAACTATTCTAACAGCGTTGGAAAAAAGATGAGTGATGCGAGTATTGATCACATATCAAGTAGCTATATATTGTTATTAGGTAAAGCAGTGTTGCCATCAACATCTGGCTGAGAGCCTGACACACTGGCAATAGTACAGAGGTATATTTTTAATACAAATTTTCAGCCTTCATCAAGACTTGCCATTTATGTTGCTGTCAGTCAGTTTCTAATAAATCTCCCCCCCCCCTTTCATTCAGCAGGAAAAGTGAGCCCACAGAATGAACCGTATCTCATGGAAAATTGTCTGGATTGAAAAAGTGATCATTCAATTTGGAGCAAAGAGAGATGATATAAAAATTATATACTATGGACAAAAATTGAGTGAGCAAAACTGTGAATAATGTCGGAAATACACATTTCTTTGAATCATGAGAAAATAATGTTCAAAATACAACACACCAGGGGGCAGGGGTAGATTCAGGGTGGTTGTAAACCCCTCATTTTGCTCTTGATCATGATTATCATTCTTGCACTCTTTCATCAGCAACCTACAGACTCACCAGAAATACAGTGGCTAAGCAGGGCACAGGAGCAGGCAGGCCTGTGATAGCCAGCGCTAGGAAAGGACCAGCTACAGATGCCATTTGAGGGTTAAGGATGGACCATAAATGGTAAAGTCGTTATTTCTATAGTTCCAAACTTCCAGCACCATTTGAGTCTTCAGCTTCTAGATATCTCTTCTTCTCCCACAATTCTAACCCAGAAGATCCTTCGTAACTCTTCATGACTCCTTACTTTCGTCTTTCCAGAGCTTTTGTTTGCATTCTTCTTGACATGGAATTTAACAGTACTAATAATGCTAACAAGTAAATAGCAGTACCAATGTGTGTGTGTTAGTGTGTGTCAAACCAGTGGCCACAAAACTTGAACATAAGGTCCGGAGAAACTGAAAAATTCCTCAAATAGAGTTTTCAAAGCCCACTTCCAAGGTGGTGGGGAAAACAAACATGAAAATGAAATCAACGGAGTAGCCTTAAAAAAGCCAATCTTATGGTCTCTTTATTTAATTCAAAATTAGTTCATTTTAGTTGACTTGTCATGTCAATTTTAGTTGAATTGTTTAGTTAAACTGTCATTTCGAATTTATTAGTTAACTTGTCACATCAAATTTAATTGAACCCCACTGCCTCCACGATACAGAAGTCGAGAAAGAAATGGACTACCTCTTGTCAGACTATGATCTGTTGGATGATAGCATCGACGGAGAAACTGACAAGAAGAACCAAGCCAGCCACTCTTCAAAGGCAGAAAAACACAGCATTCAATGTGTGTGCAAATCTGAAGACAATATAGACAAACTCAAGAGAGCAATGGTGTACATGAGCCTGGCTATCACAAAAGGAGTGTCGTTTGAAGTCTGCAATGCATCGATGACGATCCTCTACCAGCGATGCTGCTGCTGGTGGAGGAACTGAGATTACGGGACCACCTCAGCACTTCCTTCTATCCCCACTTTGTCTTCTTTACAAACTTCGGCGTGTATATATGCTTGAACAAAGCCAGTAAGAAGTGCTCTCCTTCAGTACTTGACCCGAGCAAGCTGTCGGTGAAGAAGTGATTGTCACATTGACCTTCTGGAGAGGCTGCAAGTATTTCCACCCTCCACTCCGCAATACTTGTACTACTACAATGTTGTTATCCATCATCACAGTGGGTCTCGTGCCTCTTTCTTATGGGGATTCCAATACCCTGTCCTTCCTTGTCCAAAACTCCAAACTACTTTAGTTTGATATATATACCATGACAGCAAATTTCTATCACTATGGGACCTTGTTGATTTTTCATGCATGATTTACTCCATCTTTGTTGATATTCTGCATATTGTATTGTCCTCAAGTATGTATGTTCGCATGTGCGAAGTTGTATTTATGTCGCTTAGATGGCAGATGACCCTCTCAATGTTCACGTGTTTATTTGAGCTCAGGATCTGATATATAACACTGGCCATGTCTTCATAGGTAAAGATCGTTTAGGCATTGGCGCGTTGTAAGAAAGTAGTTTAACTGGTGATCACCGCTTAAGTTGATGGAAAGATCTGGATTTTTGTGTTGTTGTTGGCTTCTTATGGTGCGTGTGAGAACTTGCTACTACTAACCCTGGATTCAGAATTATCATCACTGACAAAGGACTGGATTATGGTAATAAGCGTAATAATTCTGCAACAAATTATGAATTTTTATATTGTTATGAGGTCTTGCATATAGATTGGATCAGCGATGTCTTTCAATAGAATGAGGTACAACAGATGATTACTCTGTCCCAGTGTGTTCATTATTGTCTACTAACTCAATATGTACCTGCTGCTAGACTAGCACATTGGATATAAACATGAGCTGTTAAACTAGCGTATCAGATATAAACCTGAGCTGCTAGACTGGCATATCAGATATTTACCTGAGCTGCTAGACTGCCATATCATCAGATATATGCCTAATCTTCTATACTGGCATATCAGACTCAGGCCTTGTGTGTTCATGTATGCATGTGTGGTGTTTTGCAAACTTGTGGTGTGCCCACCTCATGTTGAGATGTAAAAAATTGAAAATGAATGCACTTTGTCATGCAAACATCATATTCTAGTTATGATTTCATCACATAAATTAATGGACCGATAACTTGGTATTCCTAATCAAGATTTTGATTTGTTGAGTATTTCTCCCAAACCAAACCAAATAATGTTATGCAACATTATCCAGTGTGCATTGCAAACCTAAAAAGTGCTTTGTTCCAGTCAGTCAGAAACTCGGGACTCTGGAGCGGGTCAACAGCTTGGGGAAAACCATTGAACTGACCAGGTCCAGGCTGGAATAAGCTCTGCCATACTTCCTGTTCTCTAATTATCAAGCAACCAAGAATTTAACAAGCTTGGTATGAGGTGGTGCACTACAACTCTGTTGAATCTCGGAGTGGGGAGGTGTACTAGGCTATATACCAACTCACCTGAATCTTGGAGTGGAGTGGTACACTAGGCTATATACCAACTCAGTTGAATCTTGTAGTGGGGTGGATATACCAACTCAGCTGAACCTGGGAGTGGGATGGACCACTAGGCTATATGCCAACCTAGCTAAATCTTGGAGTGGGTGGTGCACTAGGCTATATGCCAACTCAGCTGAACCTGGGAGTGGGATGGAACACTAGGATATATACCAACTCAGCTGAATCTTGGAGTGGATGGTGCACTAGGCTATAGGCCAACTCAGCTGAATCTTGGAGTGGGTGGTGCACTAGGCTATATGCCAACTCAGCTGAATCTTGGAGTGGGTGGTGCACTAGTCTTGGAGTGGGTGGTGCACTAGGCTATATGCCAACTCAGATGAATCTTGGAGTGTGTGGTGCACTAGGCTATATGCCAACTCATCTTGGAGTGGGTGGTGCACTTGCACTTGCTTGTTTTTTTGGTTGTTCTTGTTTTGTTTTTGTTTTTTATTTTTTTATGCAAAAGTTTCAACCAAATGCTTCTGTCTTCAATTGCACTGATGAAGTCAGTTGAAACAATGACATAAAACCCTGAAGATTAATTATGATGATAGTAATATAATTATAATAACCTTAACTTAAAATTGTACTCTCTTGACATTTTGACTAGATGCCTTTGTAGTATATCAACAACAACAACACCAATGCCAACAACAACAACAACAGTAATAGTAATAGTAATAATAGTAATAATAATAGTATATAATAATAATAGTAAGTAATAATAATAGTAATAGTAAAAGTAATAGTTATAGTAATAGTAATAATAACAACAACAACAAAAAAACAAACAATATAATAAT
Source organism: Cladorhizidae sp. MBARI D1340-BT2 (assembly GCA_028752905.1). Taxonomy (NCBI): domain Eukaryota; kingdom Metazoa; phylum Porifera; class Demospongiae; order Poecilosclerida; family Cladorhizidae; species Cladorhizidae sp. MBARI D1340-BT2. Next base: position 6,588,671 of record JAQNBH010000002.1, read on the forward strand.
AGCAGTAGTAGTAATAAGAATAAGAATAATACTTTTAAACTCTGACTTGGCACAATACACGCCGAGTCATTAGAATTATGAAATGTAATTATTGGTGAGAAGGTGCTACCGACAACGCAGAGGACTGCAAGTGAAGAAGTGGCCAACCAACTATGCAGCTCCAGTGTGACTGTTTGGTCAAGTGTAAACTGTATTACAGTATAGCCTATTGCAAGTTACTGTCATTTATTATCGTGCTCTACCTATTAAATGGTTGGTCACACTGCTTAATTAAACTTCTATAGAATGCCAATAACAATGAACTATAAATGCTGGTTGTTTATATTATGTGTGTGTGCCTACGAGCATACTTGGGTGTTGGTTCCACACATTCCTTGTGAAAGTGTCGGTCATGGATATTGTCTCCTCAACAGACAGTCTTGTTGCCTCTGTTGGCAACCAGACAGACTTTATCCACATACACATACAATACTCTCCAGGCTGTGTTCTACATACTTCTAGCTGGCATGATACACACACTCAGCAATTATAATATTTTTGTGCACGACACGGACATGGATATCTTAATAGCCCTGAATTAGCACGATATTGATTAACCAACCTTTGTGGCCTGGTGAAGGTGTGCTCCATTACATTAGTATCCTATTAGTCAGTGATTCATTGCATTACTCCAAGTTACTATGATTATGACAGAACAAAAAGGGATCTTACATTAGCACATCCCATCATAAACTGCTTTATACACACACACACATCCTAGCTTGACTATTATTATATTGTACGTTGCAATCCACCTTGAGCCATCTAATGTTGAGCAACACTAAGCAACTGATTGTGTACATATTGTGTATGGATATATGCTACTAACAGCATTTACTGAAATTACTAGCTAAAATTATGATGTGATGTTGAGAACTCCCCCCTAAAAAATATTTTCTTCGTAAAGTTCCCCAGCACTCCAGCAGCTACTTCTGTATACTACAATAATCTTCGCAATAATCAATTATTATTGTCTCAACATTTCGACTAGATTCTCTAGCCTTCATCAGGAATAATACTGCACTACATTCAGGGTAACTCTCTATGCTGCACTACATTCAGGTTAACTATCTATGCTGCACTACAATCAGGTTAAGTCTCTATGCTGCACTACATTCAGGGTAGCTCTCTATGCTGCACTACATTCAGGGTAACTCTCTATGCTGCACTACATTCAGGGTAGCTCTCTATGCTGCACTACATTCAGGTTAACTCTCTATGCTGCACTACAATCAGGTTAAGTCTCTATGCTGCACTACATTCAGGTTAACTCTCTATGCTGCACTACATTCAGGTTACTCTCTATGCTGCACTACATTCAGGGTAGCTCTCTATGCTGCACCACATTCAGGTTAACTCTCTATGCTGCACTACATTCAGGTTAATCTCTATGCTGCACTACATTCAGGTTAACTCTCTATGCTGCACTACATTCAGGTTAACTCTCTATGCTGCACTACATTCAGGTTAACTCTCTATGCTGCACTACATTCAGGTTAAACTCTCTATGCTGCACTACATTCAGGTTAACTCTCTATGCTGCATTACATTCAGGTTAAAAATGGTCTCTGGTGCTATGCTGTTGCAATTATCTGCTCAAACAGAAAGAAACACATTGTCATCTAAAATGAGTGTTATATGCAATGGCTATATAATCCCCCCCTTTTAAGGGTTAATATATCAACGGGCCTATCATTATTACCTTACTTTTTTGGCTTACTTAGTGAAACTATGCCATGCTAAAAGCTGGTATACCAATCCTGGAGAAAGCTCTCTCTACTGCCTGTATCCCTGACTTACCAGGGAGAGCTAACACTCCTCTAGGCCATGTCAGCTATTTTATGACTAGGTATGTAATACATGTTGTATTTGCCCTTGTGTGCTTGGTGCCACCACGTCTCACAACTGCAAATGAAATGTGTATATAACACTCTTTGTATGTGTACTAGTTGGTGTGTTTTAGAAGGATTAAGGTTTGTATACCATCTAGGAGGAAAATTCTGTGAATAACGGTAACATTGTCAGTGGGTATGGTCTAGGAAGGGCTTCCCAGAGATTGTCAACTTAAGATTCAAGGGAGATTCATGTCACATTAGTGATATTGTGATCGTGGCATCTCCTTCACTACATTAGGTTGCATCACTTGGATAGAATTGAGTTCAGGTCGCTTGAGGTGTGTCAGACATGATCTATTGGTGTGCTTTGTTTGAGTTTATCTACAGAATGGGTGAAATATTGTGTTAGACACGACATAATAGGTAACGGGGGTGGGTGGGGGCATGCATGGTGTCTCTCATATGGAAGGTTGTGATATTCCAATCTGTGTCGTCCTGCCTTAAAAAAGATCAAAGTCTCCATGTGCTGGTAATAGATAAAACAAAAGCAGGTGGAAATCCTCGTCACTAGAGTGGCAACCACCTTCTTCATGGTCCCTTGCTTCACTGCGCACTTGGTTCGGGATATGAGAGTTGAAGTTCGTAAATCAATAGGAGGAGTTCATGCCGCCTTATTGAAGCAACTTGTGTGATGATGAAACCAAGACGTCGCATGTGTGTTGTGAAAGCTCAAGGCTATGGTGTTGAGATGACTGCAATTATATGGATGGATGGATGGATGGATGGATGGATGGATGGATGGATGGATGGATGGATGGATGGATGGATGGATGGGTGGGTGGGTGGGTGGGTGGGTGGGTGGGTGGGTGGGTGGGTGGGTGGGTGGGTGGGTGGGTGGGTGGGTGGGTGGGTGGATGGATGGATGGATGGATGGATGGATGGATGGATGGATGGATGGATGGATGGATGGATGGATGGATGGATGGATGGATGGATGGATGGATGGATGGATGGATGGATGGACGGATGGACGGATTGATGGATGGATGAGTACATGGATGGGTGCATGGATGAGTGCATGGATTGGTGCATGATGGGTACATGGATGGATGGGTACATGGATGGATGGGTACATGGATGGGTACATGGATGGGTACATGGATGGGTACATGAATGAGTTATGAGTACATGGATGGGTACATCGATGGGTACATAGATGGACACATGGATGGATGCATGGATGCCCATCATGGGTACATGGATTGGTACATAGATGGGTACATGGATGGGTACATGGATCGGCACATGGATGGACACATAGATGGATGAATAAATATAAGTTATTTTAGTTGGGTAGCTGCTTCATTTGTATACCTAATTGGCTCTGTTTAATTTGCTTAACTAGAAAAAACTTCGATACATTTGCTCTGGACCCACAAGAAACATGGAAGTGTGACCATGCTATGCTCCATTGATACACTTGTATGACTTGTCCTCCCCACACACCCCCTCAGTGCTGGATTCTGTAATGTATAGATGCTATATAACACATTATTTCACTCTTTACTGTGTAGATGCTATATAACACATTATTTTTGGGAGTTTTACTTTTAATAACATTCCCACAAATGACTAGTTAGCATGACCATAGCATTGGCATAGAGCTTGACCACATGCAGCTGGCTGTGTTGTAGATTTACTACACATGTATGTACTGTTACCTTAGTATTATGTCTCTCCTATCATTTCAAGAACAGTAATGCCTCAGAGGTCACTAGCCACACCAAGAGCGGATGCTGAAAAGACTGTTGTGGCCCAGGCTATGTATATCATTGACCTTTGTCACTGAGGGAAAGTCTAGGAAAGGAAGGGTTACTTACCACATGTGTGTGGGGGAGCTACAATTGGTAGCATGCAAAATTATATACCTGCTCCTAGGATGTCCGCTTCAAAATCACTAAATATTTTACACACTGGACTAATGTGATGCATTCCATATACTGGTAATGAATGTGGGTATTGTGATCCTCCTGCTGTTAATATGTGCAGCATCGAGCTTGGTCCTCTCTCTATTCCGACATCTTCTCTAACCACTGGCGCCAAGGGACTCATCCTGAAGACATTGGGGTCCATCCTCATCTTCATCCTTGAAATCAGTGAGTGCAGCCATCATCCGAAACCTCATGAGAATGTCTGAAAGTAGAACAGCATTAGGAGGACTGTTGAGTGTGTTTCTTGTGTTCTAAGAATATTTCAAAAGAGATTTTCATTTTCAATTGTAAACCATCCCTGCAGTATGCCTACTAACTCTGCTAGCTGGGTCCAACGATAGACCGCAAGTGCAGAGCTTCAAGTTCAGATCAAGTTTGCCAGTCATTTGTGGAATGGTTGTTCATCTCAGTGCACCCCAAAGTATGGACTTTTTCTGGTCAGCTGGGATTTAGAAAAGTGTGCTGTTCCTCAACAAAGTCTTCAACAGCAGTCTTCTAACAGGTTGATTAAGTTCTCTTACACTGACACAGCTGGTAAGCATGATAGAACGGCAGGATATCACACTTAAACTGGCAATTAGCCAAAGTAACCTAAGACTTGGAGTCCCATGCGCTTCATGTGCCATTGTTACACCATCCAAAATAAAATATTAAGCGGTGATCTGACCTTTGCACACCTGGTGGTAGCCAAGCACCCGGCTTTCTTAGCAGGTCATACTACTCAAGGTTTTCACCAGGACATGGAGAAGCTTGCTCTTGAAGTTCCTTTGCAGCCATGTCACCATGGACCATAGGCTGGTGAACAGAAATACATTTGGGTGGAAGAAGGACCCATTTGACCTGTGGACCCTGCAGTGCACGTTCATTTGCATCGTGGGATTTTATAGGAGGAAACCACCATCTTAGACACCAGGACAGAAGACAGAAGCAACTGCTAGTGACGGAGGATTGCGCATTTTCGTAATAACAAAGTTTGAGTAGTGCCATCCAGATTGTTAAATGGACTTACTTGGCTGCTAAGGTGGCCACGCTCAAGAGCCTGAACTTAAAACGATGACCACCATCATTTTTCTATATTCAGTTGGTGATTTATTTGTCATTCTTGTTCATTCTTTGTTAATGTATCGAGAATGCCTTTATTATTACTTATTTCTTTTGTGTTGTTATTTTAATTATAATAACATTCACTTGAAATTGTACTCTTTGACTAGATACTCTAGCCTTCATGAGTTGCGAAGACTTAAGTAAGTTTGTTATATAATTATACTACGGTATATTCTTTCTTCTTTTAACTAATGAAGGTTGGGTTTTCAAACCTCAGGGCCGTGCCCAGGTTGTCTCCTTCAGCTAACTAATCGATGCCTCTACAACTAGCTAAAGCTGGTCCGGAATCTTCTATCTTGAAGATCCCACTGCTGCCACCACTGTTGGGAAAATTACCTTCTCCTACAACCTTCCTTCCACAACAAGAAGAAATAATAACTAAAAATATACCATAGTCCGAGCGATACCTACCTTGGGGTAATTTACCTGTGATCCCTAAGTGTTCCGAGTCTGACTTACCCCAGTCAGCACTCTACTTAGACCAATATCCGGTGGTGATTTATGTCTCAGCTCTCTCACCAGAGCTCCATGATGATATCATCCCTTTTCGGCTGCCTACCCTGTTCCTAGGTAGATAATTCAATGCTTCAAAATCATTCATCAGCATTTAGCCAAAGACATAACACTCCGTATCTTTTTCCTGCGAGCTGGTCAGTCCTTATATATCCTACATGACAGTATTGGCCAATCATTTCACAGTAGAACATTCTATTTGTATAAACTACAACTGGTTCTTAATATTCTTTTCTGTGTTTATTCATCTCCGGTCTGTGTTATCCATTTGTAGCCTGTGTTATTCCTTTGTGGTCTTCAGACATGGGAAGACATCCTGTGGGAGAGAGTGGCTCCAGCCTGTCAGGTAATGGTGCTGGCAACTTCCCTGACACTTCCCCTTCCTCTAGATGAGAGCTATGCTCTCTGCTAAGCCCGTCGGCATTGGCATTCTTAGAGCCAGGTCTGTGAGCCATCTTGTACTGGTATGGCTGAAGGTGGAGCAGCCACCTAGCAATTCTGCCATGAGTGTCTCTTGGGCGGGACAGGTGTGTGAGGAGGTTATAATTCCTTTGAATCGTGAAGTGAATTACCTCGAGGTAAATCCTGAAATGCTTTACCCTCTCAACAATGGCTAGGCCCTCACGTTCGATGGACAAGTAATTGACTTCGCGAAGTAGTAGCTTATGTGCCCTGTGTATGCCAGAGGGTGTTCTTCTCCATCACTATTGAGTTGTGACAACACATACCCATTCCCCATACTTGAGGTGTCTGTTTGTAATATGAACACATGACCCCACTGTCGCATATGGAGGACCGGGTAGTTAACAAGTCAGTCTTTCAGGGTGTCAAATGCTTTTTGTTAACTGATGACCATCGGATCTTATTTGGGTGGTCCTTCTTGGTTGCATCTGACAACAGTGTGGCTATCATGGCAAAGTCAGGAAAAAACTTGCGGTAATATCCGCATACCATATATCTTTCTTCGTTCTGGGTATAAGGAATGCCTTGATAGCTGCCACTTTAGCATCTCAGTTTCACCTCTCTGTGTCCTACCCAATAACCAAGGTAGGTGCATTCATTGCATGTGAGCTTGGAACTTTTTTCTGTTAATTCTTAGTCCTGCTTTTCTCAGTCTTGTGAAGACATCTGGAAGATGTGCGAGGTGCTGTTTCCATGTCGAACTGTGTATTATTATGTCATCGAGGTAGGTGGCCGCTTAGTGAGTAGTATCATTGAAGATGGTACCCATGAGGCACTGGAAAGTCAAGGGAGCTGCGACCAGACACAAGGGCATGGTGGTAAATTCATATTTACCCCATGGAGTAACAAAAGCAGTCTTTAGCTGACTCGTTACTTCCATGGGGACCTGCCAGTACCCTTTGGTCAGGTCGATGGCTGTGATCCACCTCGACTCCCCAACATTATCGATCATTTCCTCAATCCTGGGAATAGGATAGGGATCATATTGTGTTACCATGTTTAACTTGCGATAATCGGAGCAGAGTTGTTTTGATCCATCCGTTTTTGGTACTAATACCACAGGTGCCACCCAGGGGCTCTTCGAGGGTACAATAATGCCCTGGTTGAGTAGAGTTCTTATTTCGTTCCTTAGACACTCATGGGAGCTATGAGGGTGTCTAAAAGGTGTGAGTCTGATTGGAGAGGTATCACCCATGTTGATGACGTGTTCCACTGCGGTGGTTCACCCAGATATCTCACTGATAATGTCACTGAATTCTCTTGTTAGGTTTTCCAGCTCCGTTTCCTGCTGTGGTGTGAGTGTAGCTTCCGATCTTTCTCCCAGTACAGGATCCAGAGTGGTGGTGCACTCCATGGCCACCATCGCCGAGGGAATGGGAGAATGCCATGCCTTCATCCCATTCATGTGGTAGACCCAGATGTGCTTCGGACCCTGACCTGCATCAACCTTATATGTAACATCAGTAATTTTGGCCACAACGGTCATTGGCCCATGCCACTCACTAAGTAACTTATTGATTTTCTTGGGGCGAAATACCAAAACTTGATCTCCAATCTCAAATGTCCTAACCTTGGCCTTTCGGTCATTGTATTTCTTATGGTCAATCTTGGCCCTCTGTTCGTTCATTGAGGCCACTTCCCCTACAGTGCTTAGTTTCTCTCTTAGGGTTCTCATATACTCCACAACCTCCACTTCCTCCTCTCCTCTCTTCCCCTGCCAGTACTTGGCCAACTCATCAATCAGTGTTTTCATTGCTTTGCCATATAGCAATTCATAAGGCGAAAACCCAGTAGTGCTATGTTTCGAGCTTCTGTAAGATCACAAAATGAAGGGGAGGTAGTCATCCCACTCCCGTTCATTAGGCCTCTTCTGCATTACCTTCCTTAACAGTTGTTAAGGGTGTGGTTAAATCTCTCCACCATACCATCCAACACTAGACCAGGTGCCAACACTAGACCAGGTGCCAGCACTAGACCAGGTGCCAACACTAGACCAGGTGCCAACACTAGACCAGGTGCCAGCACTAGACCAGGTGCCAACACTAGACCAGGTGCCAACACTAGACCAGGTGCCAACACTAGACCAGGTGCCAACACTAGACCAGGTGCCAACACTAGACCAGGTGCCAGCACTAGACCAGGTGCCAACACTAGACCAGGTGCCAACACTAGACCAGGTGCCAGCACTAGACCAGGTGCCAACACTAGACCAGGTGCCAACACTAGACCAGGTGCCAGCACTAGACCAGGTGCCAGCACTAGACCAGGTGCCAACACTAGACCAGGTGCCAGCACTAGACCAGGTGCCAGCACTAGACCAGGTGCCAACACTAGACCAGGTGCCAGCACTAGACCAGGTGCCAGCACTAGACCAGGTGCCAGCACTAGACCAGGTGCCAGCACTAGACCAGGTGCCAGCACTAGACCAGGTGCCAGCACTAGACTAGGTGCCAATACTAGACCAGGTGCCAACACTAGACCAGGTGCCAGCACTAGACCAGGTGCCAGCACTAGACCAGGTGCCAACACTAGACCAGGTGCCAACACTAGACCCCAACACTAGACCAGGTGCCAACACTAGACCAGGTGCCAGCACTAGACCAGGTGCCAACACTAGACCAGGTGCCAACACTAGACCAGGTGCCAGCACTAGACCAGGTGCCAACACTAGACCAGGTGCCAGCACTAGACCAGGTGCCAGCACTAGACCAGGTGCCAGCACTAGACCAGGTGCCAGCACTAGACCAGGTGCCAACACTAGACCCCAACACTAGACCAGGTGCCAACACTAGACCAGGTGCCAGCACTAGACCAGGTGCCAACACTAGACCAGGTGCCAGCACTAGACCAGGTGCCAGCACTAGACCAGGTGCCAGCACTAGACCAGGTGCCAACACTAGACCAGGTGCCAGCACTAGACCAGGTGCCAGCACTAGACCAGGTGCCAGCACTAGACCAGGTGCCAACACTAGACCCCAACACTAGACCAGGTGCCAGCACTAGACCAGGTGCCAGCACTAGACCAGGTGCCAACACTAGACCCCAACACTAGACCAGGTGCCAGCACTAGACCAGGTGCCAGCACTAGACCAGGTGCCAGCACTAGACCAGGTGCCAACACTAGACCAGGTGCCAGCACTAGACCAGGTGCCAACACTAGACCAGGTGCCAACACTATACCAGGAGCCAGCACTAGACCAGGTGCCAACACTAGACCAGGTGCCAGCACTAGACCAGGTGCCAACACTAGACCAGGTGCCAGCACTAGACCAGGTGCCAGCACTAGACCAGGTGCCAACACTAGACCAGGTGCCAACACTAGACCAGGTGCCAGCACTAGACCAGGTGCCAGCACTAGACCAGGTGCCAACACTAGACCAGGTATCAACACTAGACCAGGTGCCAGCACTAGACCAGGTGCCAGCACTAGACCAGGTGCCAACACTAGACCAGGTGCCAGCACTAGACCAGGTGCCAACACTAGACCAGGTGCCAACACTAGACCAGGTGCCAGCACTAGACCAGGTGCCAACACTAGACCAGGTGCCAGCACTAGACCAGGTGCCAGCACTAGACCAGGTGCCAGCACTAGACCAGGTGCCAACACTAGACCAGGTGCCAACACTAGACCAGGTGCCAGCACTAGACCAGGTGCCAACACTAGACCAGGTGCCAACACTAGACCAGGTGCCAGCACTAGACCAGGTGCCAACACTAGACCAGGTGCCAACACTAGACCAGGTGCCAGCACTAGACCAGGTGCCAACACTAGACCAGGTGCCAGCACTAGACCAGGTACCAGCACTAGACCCCAACACTAGACCAGGTGCCAGCACTAGACCAGGTGCCAGCACTAGACCCAGCACTAGACCAGGTGCCAACATTAGACCAGGTGCCAGCACTAGACCAGGTGCCAGCACTAGACCAGGTGCCAACACTAGACCAGGTGCCAGCACTAGACCAGGTGCCAGCACTAGACCAGGTGCCAGCACTAGACCAGGTGCCAGCACTAGACCAGGTGCCAGCACTAGACCAGGTGCCAGCACTAGACCAGGTGCCAGCACTAGACCAGGTGCCAGCACTAGACCAGGTGCCAGCACTAGACCAGGTGCCAGCACTAGACCAGGTGCCAACACTAGACCAGGTGCCAGCACTAGACCAGGTGCCAGCACTAGACCAGGTGCCAACACTAGACCAGGTGCCAACACTAGACCAGGTGCCAACACTAGACCAGGTGCCAACACTAGACCAGGTGCCAGCACTAGACCAGGTGCCAGCACTAGACCAGGTGCCAGCACTAGACCAGGTGCCAGCACTAGACCAGGTGCCAGCACTAGACCAGGTGCCAACACTAGACCAGGTGCCAACACTAGACCAGGTGCCAACACTAGACCAGGTGCCAGCACTAGACCAGGTGCCAGCACTAGACCCAACACTAGACCAGGTGCCAACACTAGACCTGGTGCCAGCACTAGACCAGGTGCCAGCACTAGACCAGGTGCCAGCACTAGACCAGGTGCCAACACTAGACCAGGTGCCAGCACTAGACCAGGTGCCAGCACTAGACCAGGTGCCAGCACTAGACCAGGTGCCAGCACTAGACCAGGTGCCAGCACTAGACCAGGTGCCAGCACTAGACCAGGTGCCAACACTAGACCAGGTGCCAGCACTAGACCAGGTGCCAGCACTAGACCAGGTGCCAGCACTAGACCAGGTGCCAACACTAGACCAGGTGCCAGCACTAGACCAGGTGCCAGCACTAGACCAGGTGCCAGCACTAGACCAGGTGCCAGCACTAGACCAGGTGCCAACACTAGACCCAGCACTACACCAGGTGCCAGCACTAGACCAGGTGCCAGCACTAGACCCCAGCACTAGACCAGGTGCCAACACTAGACCAGGTGCCAGCACTAGACCAGGTGCCAACACTAGACCAGGTGCCAACACTAGACCAGGTGCCAACACTAGACCAGGTGCCAACACTAGACCAGGTGCCAGCACTAGACCAGGTGCCAGCACTAGACCAGGTGCCAGCACTAGACCAGGTGCCAGCACTAGACCAGGTGCCAACACTAGACCAGGTGCCAGCACTAGACCAGGTGCCAACACTAGACCAGGTGCCAGCACTAGACCAGGTGCCAACACTAGACCAGGTGCCAACACTAGACCAGGTGCCAACACTAGACCAGGTGCCAACACTAGACCAGGTGCCAACACTAGACCAGGTGCCAGCACTAGACCAGGTGCCAGCACTAGACCAGGTGCCAACACTAGACCAGGTGCCAACACTAGACCAGGTGCCAGCACTAGACCAGGTGCCAACACTAGACCAGGTGCCAACACTAGACCAGGTGCCAGCACTAGACCAGGTGCCAACACTAGACCAGGTGCCAGCACTAGACCAGGTGCCAACACTAGACCAGGTGCCAACACTAGACCAGGTGCCAGCACTAGACCAGGTGCCAACACTAGACCAGGTGCCAACACTAGACCAGGTGCCAGCACTAGACCAGGTGCCAACACTAGACCAGGTGCCAACACTAGACCAGGTGCCAGCACTAGACCAGGTGCCAACACTAGACCCCAACACTAGACCAGGTGCCAACACTAGACCAGGTGCCAACACTAGACCCCAACACTAGACCAGGTGCCAGCACTAGACCAGGTGCCAACACTAGACCAGGTGCCAGCACTAGACCAGGTGCCAACACTAGACCAGGTGCCAACACTAGACCAGGTGCCAACACTAGACCAGGTGCCAGCACTAGACCAGGTGCCAGCACTAGACCCAGCACTAGACCAGGTGCCAGCACTAGACCAGGTGCCAACACTAGACCAGGTGCCAACACTAGACCAGGTGCCAGCACTAGACCAGGTGCCAGCACTAGACCAGGTGCCAACACTAGACCAGGTGCCAACACTAGACCAGGTGCCAACACTAGACCAGGTGCCAGCACTAGACCAGGTGCCAGCACTAGACCAGGTGCCAACACTAGACCAGGTGCCAACACTAGACCAGGTGCCAACACTAGACCAGGTGCCAGCACTAGACCAGGTGCCAGCACTAGACCAGGTGCCAGCACTAGACCAGGTGCCAGCACTAGACCAGGTGCCAGCACTAGACCAGGTGCCAGCACTAGACCAGGTGCCAGCACTAGACCAGGTGCCAGCACTAGACCAGGTGCCAACACTAGACCAGGTGCCAACACTAGACCAGGTGCCAACACTAGACCAGGTGCCAGCACTAGACCAGGTGCCAGCACTAGACCAGGTGCCAGCACTAGACCAGGTGCCAGCACTAGACCAGGTGCCAGCACTAGACCAGGTGCCAGCACTAGACCAGGTGCCAGCACTAGACCAGGTGCCAGCACTAGACCAGGTGCCAACACTAGACCAGGTGCCAGCACTAGACCAGGTGCCAGCACTAGACCAGGTGCCAGCACTAGACCAGGTGCCAGCACTAGACCAGGTGCCAGCACTAGACCAGGTGCCAACACTAGACCAGGTGCCAGCACTAGACCAGGTGCCAACACTAGACCAGGTGCCAGCACTAGACCAGGTGCCAGCACTAGACCAGGTGCCAGCACTAGACCAGGTGCCAGCACTAGACCAGGTGCCAGCACTAGACCAGGTGCCAACACTAGACCAGGTGCCAGCACTAGACCCAACACTAGACCAGGTGCCAGCACTAGACCAGGTGCCAACACTAGACCAGGTGCCAGCACTAGACCCAACACTAGACCAGGTGCCAGCACTAGACCAGGTGCCAGCACTAGACCAGGTGCCAACACTAGACCAGGTGCCAGCACTAGACCAGGTGCCAGCACTAGACCAGGTGCCAACACTAGACCAGGTGCCAACACTAGACCAGGTGCCAACACTAGACCAGGTGCCAGCACTAGACCAGGTGCCAACACTAGACCCAGCACTAGACCAGGTGCCAGCACTAGACCAGGTGCCAGCACTAGACCAGGTGCCAACACTAGACCAGGTGCCAGCACTAGACCAGGTGCCAGCACTAGACCAGGTGCCAGCACTAGACCAGGTGCCAGCACTAGACCAGGTGCCAACACTAGACCAGGTGCCAGCACTAGACCAGGTGCCAGCACTAGACCCAGCACTAGACCAGGTGCCAACACTAGACCAGGTGCCAGCACTAGACCAGGTGCCAACACTAGACCCAGCACTAGACCAGGTGCCAGCACTAGACCAGGTGCCAGCACTAGACCAGGTGCCAGCACTAGACCAGGTGCCAGCACTAGACCCAGCACTAGACCAGGTGCCAGCACTAGACCAGGTGCCAACACTAGACCAGGTGCCAGCACTAGACCAGGTGCCAACACTAGACCAGGTGCCAACACTAGACCAGGTGCCAGCACTAGACCAGGTGCCAGCACTAGACCAGGTGCCAACACTAGACCAGGTGCCAGCACTAGACCAGGTGCCAACACTAGACCAGGTGCCAACACTAGACCAGGTGCCAGCACTAGACCAGGTGCCAACACTAGACCAGGTGCCAACACTAGACCAGGTGCCAGCACTAGACCCAGCACTAGACCAGGTGCCAGCACTAGACCAGGTGCCAGCACTAGACCAGGTGCCAACACTAGACCCCAACACTAGACCAGGTGCCAACACTAGACCAGGTGCCAGCACTAGACCAGGTGCCAGCACTAGACCAGGTGCCAGCACTAGACCAGGTGCCAGCACTAGACCAGGTGCCAGCACTAGACCAGGTGCCAGCACTAGACCAGGTGCCAGCAATAGACCAGGTGCCAGCACTAGACCAGGTGCCAGCACTAGACCAGGTGCCAGCACTAGACCAGGTGCCAACACTAGACCAGGTGCCAACACTAGACCAGGTGCCAACACTAGACCAGGTGCCAGCACTAGACCAGGTGCCAGCACTAGACCAGGTGCCAACACTAGACCAGGTGCCAGCACTAGACCAGGTGCCAGCACTAGACCAGGTGCCAGCACTAGACCAGGTGCCAGCACTAGACCAGGTGCCAACACTAGACCAGGTGCCAACACTAGACCAGGTGCCAGCACTAGACCAGGTGCCAGCACTAGACCAGGTGCCAGCACTAGACCAGGTGCCAACACTAGACCAGGTGCCAGCACTAGACCAGGTGCCAGCACTAGACCAGGTACCAACACTAGACCAGGTGCCAACACTAGACCAGGTGCCAGCACTAGACCAGGTGCCAGCACTAGACCAGGTGCCAGCACTAGACCAGGTGCCAGCACTAGACCAGGTGCCAGCACTAGACCAGGTGCCAGCACTAGACCAGGTGCCAACACTAGACCAGGTGCCAGCACTAGACCAGGTGCCAGCACTAGACCAGGTGCCAGCACTAGACCAGGTGCCAGCACTAGACCAGGTGCCAGCACTAGACCAGGTGCCAGCACTAGACCAGGTGCCAACACTAGACCAGGTGCCAGCACTAGACCAGGTGCCAGCACTAGACCAGGTGCCAACACTAGACCAGGTGCCAACACTAGACCAGGTGCCAGCACTAGACCAGGTGCCAGCACTAGACCAGGTGCCAACACTAGACCAGGTGCCAACACTAGACCAGGTGCCAACACTAGACCAGGTGCCAGCACTAGACCAGGTGCCAACACTAGACCAGGTGCCAACACTAGACCAGGTGCCAACACTAGACCAGGTGCCAACACTAGACCAGGTGCCAGCACTAGACCAGGTGCCAGCACTAGACCAGGTGCCAGCACTAGACCAGGTGCCAACACTAGACCAGGTGCCAGCACTAGACCAGGTGCCAACACTAGACCAGGTGCCAGCACTAGACCAGGTGCCAACACTAGACCAGGTGCCAGCACTAGACCAGGTGCCAGCACTAGACCAGGTGCCAACACTAGACCAGGTGCCAACACTAGACCAGGTGCCAGCACTAGACCAGGTGCCAACACTAGACCAGGTGCCAGCACTAGACCAGGTGCCAACACTAGACCAGGTGCCAACACTAGACCAGGTGCCAACACTAGACCAGGTGCCAGCACTAGACCAGGTGCCAACACTAGACCAGTTGCCAACACTAGACCAGGTGCCAACACTAGACCAGGTGCCAGCACTAGACCAGGTGCCAACACTAGACCAGGTGCCAACACTAGACCAGGTGCCAGCACTAGACCAGGTGCCAGCACTAGACCAGGTGCCAGCACTAGACCAGGTGCCAGCACTAGACCAGGTGCCAACACTAGACCAGGTGCCAACACTAGACCAGATGCCAACACTAGACCAGGTGTCAGCACTAGACCAGGTGCCAGCACTAGACCAGGTGCCAGCACTAGACCAGGTGCCAACACTAGACCCCAGCACTAGACCAGGTGCCAACACTAGACCAGGTGCCAGCACTAGACCAGGTGCCAACACTAGACCAGGTGCCAACACTAGACCAGGTGCCAGCACTAGACCAGGTGCCAACACTAGACCAGGTGCCAACACTAGACCAGGTGCCAGCACTAGACCAGGTGCCAGCACTAGACCAGGTGCCAGCACTAGACCAGGTGCCAACACTAGACCAGGTGCCAGCACTAGACCAGGTGCCAGCACTAGACAAGGTGCCAACACTAGACCACAACACTAGACCAGGTGCCAGCACTAGACCAGGTGCCAGCACTACACCAGGTGCCAACACTAGACCAGGTGCCAGCACTAGACCAGGTGCCAACACTAGACCAGGTGCCAGCACTAGACCAGGTGCCAACACTAGACCAGGTGCCAGCACTAGACCAGGTGCCAGCACTAGACCAGGTGCCAACACTAGACCAGGTGCCAACACTAGACCAGGTGCCAACACTAGACCAGGTGCCAACACTAGACCAGGTGCCAGTACTAGACCAGGTGCCAACACTAGACCAGGTGCCAGCACTAGACCAGGTGCCAACACTAGACCAGGTGCCAACACTAGACCAGGTGCCAACACTAGACCAGGTGCCAACACTAGACCAGGTGCCAACACTAGACCAGGTGCCAGCACTAGACCAGGTGCCAACACTAGACCAGGTGCCAGCACTAGACCAGGTGCCAGCACTAGACCAGGTGCCAACACTAGACCAGGTGCCAGCACTAGACCAGGTGCCAGCACTAGACCAGGTGCCAACACTAGACCAGGTGCCAACACTAGACCAGGTGCCAACACTAGACCCAGCACTAGACCAGGTGCCAGCACTAGACCAGGTGCCAGCACTAGACCAGGTGCCAGCACTAGACCAGGTGCCAACACTAGACCCCAACACTAGACCAGGTGCCAGCACTAGACCAGGTGCCAGCACTAGACCCCAACACTAGACCAGGTGCCAATACTAGACCCAGCACTAGACCAGGTGCCAGCACTAGACCAGGTGCCAGCACTAGACCAGGTGCCAGCACTAGACCAGGTGCCAGCACTAGACCCCAACACTAGACCAGGTGCCAACACTAGACCAGGTGCCAGCACTAGACCAGGTGCCAACACTAGACCAGGTGCCAGCACTAGACCAGGTGCCAACACTAGACTCAGCACTAGACCAGGTGCCAGCACTAGACCAGGTGCCAGCACTAGACCAGGTGCCAGCACTAGACCAGGTGCCAGCACTAGACCAGGTGCCAGCACTAGACCAGGTGCCAACACTAGACCAGGTGCCAACACTAGACCAGGTGCCAACACTAGACCAGGTGCCAGCACTAGACCCAGCACTAGACCAGGTGCCAGCACTAGACCCAGCACTAGACCAGGTGCCAGCACTAGACCAGGTGCCAGCACTAGACCAGGTGCCAGCACTAGACCAGGTGCCAGCACTAGACCAGGTGCCAGCACTAGACCAGGTGCCAACACTAGACCAGGTGCCAGCACTAGACCAGGTGCCAACACTAGACCAGGTGCCAGCACTAGACCAGGTGACAGCACTAGACCAGGTGCCAGCACTAGACCAGGTGCCAACACTAGACCAGGTGCCAGCACTAGACCCAGCACTAGACCAGGTGCCAGCACTAGACCAGGTGCCAACACTAGACCAGGTGCCAACACTAGACCAGGTGCCAGCACTAGACCAGGTGCCAACACTAGACCCCAACACTAGACCAGGTGCCAGCACTAGACCAGGTGCCAGCACTAGACCCCAACACTAGACCAGGTGCCAGCACTAGACCAGGTGCCAACACTAGACCAGGTGCCAGCACTAGACCAGGTGCCAACACTAGACCAGGTGCCAACACTAGACCAGGTGCCAGCACTAGACCAGGTGCCAGCACTAGACCAGGTGCCAACACTAGACCAGGTGCCAACACTAGACCAGGTGCCAACACTAGACCAGGTGCCAGCACTAGACCAGGTGCCAACACTAGACCAGGTGCCAGCACTAGACCAGGTGCCAACACTAGACCAGGTGCCAACACTAGACCAGGTGCCAGCACTAGACCAGGTGCCAACACTAGACCAGGTGCCAGCACTAGACCAGGTGCCAGCACTAGACCAGGTGCCAACACTAGACCAGGTGCCAACACTAGACCAGGTGCCAACACTAGACCAGGTGCCAACACTAGACCAGGTGCCAACACTAGACCAGGTGCCAACACTAGACCAGGTGCCAACACTAGACCCAGCACTAGACCAGGTGCCAGCACTAGACCAGGTGCCAGCACTAGACCAGGTGCCAACACTAGACCAGGTGCCAGCACTAGACCAGGTGCCAACACTAGACCAGGTGCCAACACTAGACCCCAGCACTAGACCAGGTGCCAGCACTAGACCAGGTGCCAGCACTAGACCAGGTGCCAACACTAGACCAGGTGCCAGCACTAGACCAGGTGCCAACACTAGACCCAGCACTAGACCAGGTGCCAACACTAGACCAGGTGCCAACACTAGACCAGGTGCCAACACTAGACCAGGTGCCAGCACTAGACCAGGTGCCAGCACTAGACCAGGTGCCAACACTAGACCAGGTGCCAACACTAGACCAGGTGCCAACACTAGACCAGGTGCCAACACTAGACCAGGTGCCAACACTAGACCAGGTGCCAACACTAGACCAGGTGCCAACACTAGACCAGGTGCCAACACTAGACCAGGTGCCAACACTAGACCAGGTGCCAACACTAGACCAGGTGCCAGCACTAGACCAGGTGCCAACACTAGACCAGGTGCCAATACTAGACCAGGTGCCAACACTAGACCCCAACACTAGACCAGGTGCCAACACTAGACCAGGTGCCAGCACTAGACCAGGTGCCAGCACTAGACCAGGTGCCAACACTAGACCAGGTGCCAACACTAGACCAGGTGCCAACACTAGACCAGGTGCCAACACTAGACCCAGCACTAGACCAGGTGCCAGCACTAGACCAGGTGCCAACACTAGACCAGGTGCCAACACTAGACCAGGTGCCAGCACTAGACCAGGTGCCAGCACTAGACCAGGTGCCAGCACTAGACCAGGTGCCAGCACTAGACCAGGTGCCAGCACTAGACCAGGTGCCAGCACTAGATCAGGTGCCAACACTAGACCAGGTGCCAACACTAGACCAGGTGCCAACACTAGACCAGGTGCCAGCACTAGACCAGGTGCCAGCACTAGACCAGGTGCCAGCACTAGACCAGGTGCCAACACTAGACCAGGTGCCAGCACTAGACCAGGTGCCAGCACTAGACCAGGTGCCAACACTAGACCAGGTGCCAGCACTAGACCAGGTGCCAGCACTAGACCAGGTGCCAGCACTAGACCAGGTGCCAACACTAGACCAGGTGCCAGCACTAGACCAGGTGCCAACACTAGACCAGGTGCCAGCACTAGACCAGGTGCCAGCACTAGACCAGGTGCCAGCACTAGACCAGGTGCCAACACTAGACCAGGTGCCAACACTAGACCAGGTGCCAACACTAGACCAGGTGCCAGCACTAGACCAGGTGCCAGCACTAGACCAGGTGCCAGCACTAGACCAGGTGCCAGCACTAGACCAGGTGCCAACACTAGACCAGGTGCCAACACTAGACCAGGTGCCAACACTAGACCAGGTGCCAACACTAGACCAGGTGCCAGCACTAGACCAGGTGCCAGCACTAGACCAGGTGCCAACACTAGACCAGGTGCCAGCACTAGACCAGGTGCCAGTACTAGACCAGGTGCCAGCACTAGACCAGGTGCCAGCACTAGACCAGGTGCCAACACTAGACCAGGTGCCAGCACTAGACCAGGTGCCAGCACTAGACCAGGTGCCAACACTAGACCAGGTGCCAGCACTAGACCAGGTGCCAACACTAGACCAGGTGCCAGCACTAGACCAGGTGCCAACACTAGACCAGGTGCCAGCACTAGACCAGGTGCCAGCACTAGACCAGGTGCCAACACTAGACCAGGTGCCAACACTAGACCCCAACACTAGACCAGGTGCCAAAACTAGACCAGGTGCCAACACTAGACCAGGTGCCAGCACTAGACCAGGTGCCAACACTAGACCAGGTGCCAACACTAGACCAGGTGCCAGCACTAGACCAGGTGCCAGCACTAGACCAGGTGCCAACACTAGACCAGGTGCCAGCACTAGACCAGGTGCCAACACTAGACCAGGTGCCAGCACTAGACCAGGTGCCAGCACTAGACCAGGTGCCAGCACTAGACCAGGTGCCAACACTAGACCAGGTGCCAGCACTAGACCAGGTGCCAACACTAGACCAGGTGCCAGCACTAGACCAGGTGCCAACACTAGACCAGGTGCCAACACTAGACCAGGTGCCAGCACTAGACCAGGTGCCAGCACTAGACCAGGTGCCAGCACTAGACCAGGTGCCAGCACTAGACCAGGTGCCAGCACTAGACCAGGTGCCAGCACTAGACCAGGTGCCAACACTAGACCAGGTGCCAACACTAGACCAGGTGCCAGCACTAGACCAGGTGCCAGCACTAGACCAGGTGCCAACACTAGACCAGGTGCCAACACTAGACCAGGTGCCAACACTAGACCAGGTGCCAGCACTAGACCAGGTGCCAGCACTAGACCAGGTGCCAGCACTAGACCAGGTGCCAACACTAGACCAGGTGACAGCACTAGACCAGGTGCCAGCACTAGACCCAGCACTAGACCAGGTGCCAACACTAGACCAGGTGCCAGCACTAGACCAGGTGCCAACACTAGACCAGGTGCCAGCACTAGACCAGGTGCCAGCACTAGACCAGGTGCCAACACTAGACCAGGTGCCAACACTAGACCAGGTGCCAGCACTAGACCAGGTGCCAACACTAGACCAGGTGCCAGCACTAGACCAGGTGCCAGCACTAGACCAGGTGCCAGCACTAGACCAGGTGCCAGCACTAGACCAGGTGCCAGCACTAGACCAGGTGCCAGCACTAGACCAGGTGCCAGCACTAGACCAGGTGCCAGCACTAGACCAGGTGCCAACACTAGACCAGGTGCCAGCACTAGACCAGGTGCCAGCACTAGACCAGGTGCCAGCACTAGACCAGGTGCCAGCACTAGACCAGGTGCCAACACTAGACCAGGTGCCAGCACTAGACCAGGTGCCAACACTAGACCAGGTGCCAGCACTAGACCAGGTGCCAACACTAGACCAGGTGCCAGCACTAGACCAGGTGCCAACACTAGACCAGGTGCCAACACTAGACCAGGTGCCAACACTAGACCAGGTGCCAACACTAGACCAGGTGCCAGCACTAGACCAGGTGCCAACACTAGACCAGGTGCCAACACTAGACCAGGTGCCAACACTAGACCAGGTGCCAACACTAGACCAGGTGCCAGCACTAGACCAGGTGCCAACACTAGACCAGGTGCCAACACTAGACCAGGTGCCAGCACTAGACCTGGTGCCAGCACTAGACCAGGTGCCAACACTAGACCAGGTGCCAACACTAGACCAGGTGCCAACACTAGACCAGGTGCCAGCACTAGACCAGGTGCCAGCACTAGACCAGGTGCCAGCACTAGACCAGGTGCCAGCACTAGACCCAGCACTAGACCAGGTGCCAACACTAGACCAGGTGCCAGCACTAGACCAGGTGCCAGCACTAGACCAGGTGCCAACACTAGACCAGGTGCCAACACTAGACCAGGTGCCAGCACTAGACCAGGTGCCAGCACTAGACCAGGTGCCAGCACTAGACCAGGTGCCAACACTAGACCAGGTGCCAGCACTAGACCAGGTGCCAGCACTAGACCAGGTGCCAACACTAGACCAGGTGCCAGCACTAGACCAGGTGCCAGCACTAGACCAGGTGCCAGCACTAGACCAGGTGCCAGCACTAGACCAGGTGCCAGCACTAGACCCAGCACTAGACCAGGTGCCAACACTAGACCAGGTGCCAGCACTAGACCAGGTGCCAGCACTAGACCAGGTGCCAGCACTAGACCAGGTGCCAGCACTAGACCAGGTGCCAACACTAGACCAGGTGCCAACACTAGACCAGGTGCCAACACTAGACCCAGCACTAGACCAGGTGCCAACACTAGACCAGGTGCCAACACTAGACCAGGTGCCAGCACTAGACCAGGTGCCAACACTAGACCAGGTGCCAGCACTAGACCAGGTGCCAGCACTAGACCAGGTGCCAACACTAGACCAGGTGCCAGCACTAGACCAGGTGCCAGCACTAGACCAGGTGCCAACACTAGACCAGGTGCCAACACTAGACCAGGTGCCAGCACTAGACCAGGTGCCAGCACTAGACCAGGTGCCAGCACTAGACCAGGTGCCAACACTAGACCAGGTGCCAACACTAGACCAGGTGCCAGCACTAGACCAGGTGCCAACACTAGACCAGGTGCCAACACTAGACCAGGTGCCAGCACTAGACCAGGTGCCAGCACTAGACCAGGTGCCAACACTAGACCAGGTGCCAACACTAGACCAGGTGCCAGCACTAGACCAGGTGCCAACACTAGACCAGGTGCCAACACTAGACCCCAACACTAGACCAGGTGCCAACACTAGACCAGGTGCCAGCACTAGACCAGGTGCCAGCACTAGACCAGGTGCCAGCACTAGACCAGGTGCCAGCACTAGACCAGGTGCCAACACTAGACCAGGTGCCAACACTAGACCAGGTGCCAACACTAGACCAGGTGCCAGCACTAGACCAGGTGCCAGCACTAGACCCAGCACTAGACCAGGTGCCAGCACTAGACCAGGTGCCAACACTAGACCAGGTGCCAACACTAGACCAGGTGCCAACACTAGACCAGGTGCCAGCACTAGACCAGGTGCCAGCACTAGACCAGGTGCCAGCACTAGACCCAGCACTAGACCAGGTGCCAGCACTAGACCAGGTGCCAACACTAGACCAGGTGCCAACACTAGACCAGTTGCCAACACTAGACCAGGTGCCAACACTAGACCAGGTGCCAACACTAGACCAGGTGCCAGCACTAGACCAGGTGCCAACACTAGACCAGGTGCCAACACTAGACCAGGTGCCAGCACTAGACCAGGTGCCAGCACTAGACCAGGTGCCAACACTAGACCAGGTGCCAGCACTAGACCAGGTGCCAGCACTAGACCAGGTGCCAGCACTAGACCAGGTGCCAGCACTAGACCAGGTGCCAGCACTAGACCAGGTGCCAACACTAGACCAGGTGCCAGCACTAGACCAGGTGCCAGCACTAGACCAGGTGCCAACACTAGACCAGGTGCCAGCACTAGACCAGGTGCCAACACTAGACCAGGTGCCAACACTAGACCAGGTGCCAGCACTAGACCAGGTGCCAGCACTAGACCAGGTGCCAACACTAGACCAGGTGCCAACACTAGACCAGGTGCCAACACTAGACCAGGTGCCAATACTAGACCAGGTGCCAACACTAGACCAGGTGCCGGCACTAGACCAGGTGCCAACACTAGACCAGGTGCCAGCACTAGACCAGGTGCCAGCACTAGACCAGGTGCCAGCACTAGACCAGGTGCCAACACTAGACCAGGTGCCAACACTAGACCAGGTGCCAACACTAGACCCCAACACTAGACCAGGTGCCAACACTAGACCAGGTGCCAGCACTAGACCAGGTGCCAACACTAGACCAGGTGCCAACACTAGACCAGGTGCCAGCACTAGACCAGGTGCCAGCACTAGACCAGGTGCCAGCACTAGACCAGGTACCAACACTAGACCAGGTGCCAACACTAGACCAGGTGCCAGCACTAGACCAGGTGCCAGCACTAGACCAGGTGCCAACACTAGACCAGGTGCCAACACTAGACCAGGTGCCAACACTAGACCAGGTGCCAACACTAGACCAGGTGCCAACACTAGACCAGGTGCCAACACTAGACCAGGTGCCAACACTAGACCAGGTGCCAGCACTAGACCAGGTGCCAACACTAGACCAGGTGCCAGCACTAGACCAGGTGCCAGCACTAGACCAGGTGCCAGCACTAGACCAGGTGCCAACACTAGACCAGGTGCCAACACTAGACCAGGTGCCAACACTAGACCAGGTGCCAACACTAGACCAGGTGTTGTGGCCTCAGGGATGTTCCCATGGATCCTTCAGGATTCCCTTGGAGCTCTCCTTTCTTTGTCCTCAGCCATGGGGGGGTTCAGAGACTGGGACTCCCCCCCCCCCCCCCCCCCCCCCCGAAAAAAATAATATAACCAAACCACAAAAACCTCTTCCTAACTAATGAAGGTTGGGTTTTGAAAATTCAGGGCCATACCCAGGTTGTCCCCATCAGCTATCTAATCGATGCCTCTAAAGCTGGTCCAGAATCTTCTACCTTGAAGATCCCACTGCTGCCACCACTTTTGGGAAAATTACCCTCTCCTACAACCTTCCTTCCTAAAGAAGAAGATATAATAAGTAAAAATACACTGTAGTCCAAGCGATAGCTACCTTGGGGTAATTAACCTGAGAGCCTAAGTGTTCCGAGTCTGAATTACCCCATCAGCACTCCACTTAGACCAATATCTGGTGATTCATGTTTCAGCTCTCTCACCAGAGCTCCACGATGATATCATCCCTTTTTGGCTACCCTAACCTATTCCTAGGTAGATAGTTCAATATTTCATCGGCATCTAGCCAAAGACATAACACCCGTATCTTTTTCCTGCTAGCTGGTCAGTCCTTATATATCCTACATGACAGTATTGGCCAATCATTTCACAGTAGAACATTCTATTTGTATAAACTACAACTGGTTCTTAATATTATTTTCTGTGTTTATTCATCTGCAGTCTGTGTTATCCATTTGTAGCCTGTGTTATTCCTTTGTGGTCTTCAGACATGGGAAGGCATACTGTGGGAGAGAGCATGGCTCCAGCATGTCAGGGAGTGGTGCTGGCAACTTCCCTGACACTCATACACTACAAAAAATTAAAATTACTTGCAATAGAAATATGCAAACCATGTCTAGGTGGTTATACATGTACACACAAATCAACCCATCTCCTGTAGCTAGATTTGCATTTTTGATAAATTATCGAAGTCCTAGATACTAACCTACGATAATTTTAAAACAGCAAATGGTAAGATTATGTGATAGATAGAGCTCACACAGTCGCATGACCTGGGGCAGAGAAGAGAACAGCTTCTGTAAGTGCTGGAATATAATCTCTCCTAGGATATTTGTAGTTCAGAATAGTGAACACAGCTTAGGCAATTTCCTAGGCTACATTCCGGTATCTCCTTTTCAAAGATGGCTGTCTTCCACAATCCCTCAACTCAGAAATTATTTGTCTCATGGCTGTTTGCATCCATAAAAAATATTTCATAGATCATGAGTTCTATAACATGAAAATTTTTCATAGAAACACTAGGTGTTCCAGATTTACAGTAGTTAGTTGACATTGACTAAGCCAACTAAAACCTTACCTCTCGCTTCAAGTGCAGGAAATAACATTGCCACCATTATGAATAGGGCATAAACCATAGAAGTATAGACCTTCATATTACACCACCTAATAGCACCAAGCAATATTCTCTACCATTAAATGAGCTGAAAGGCTTTTAAAATGCATTAGCAGTTACCTGAGTAACCCGATTCTCAAACATGCATGTTCCTTCTAATGTGCATATGCTCGCCTCAGAGAAAATTTTCAACAATGACTTTGTTTGCGGATCTATGGTTGTAAATTCATCAAGGAAACATCTCCAACAAACCACCTTGCTGAAACACACCTTTGACGTTCAACACTTACTGAAGCTGCTCAAGGGCCCTCATTTGAGAGAGCAACATCCTTCAAGTGTCTTCAAGCAACTAACTGATCTCGTTTCCTTTTTGTTTTTGTTTTTGGGCTATTGTGTTTGATGTTTATCTCAAGCATGGTGACAGGCAGTATAATGGAGCATAAATCTTCATCCTTCCAATGCCATAATAATGAAAGTTGAAAGTTCTGGCTGGCGTAAACTCCTCACATGGAAATACCATATTCCTATTTATTTAATGCTTGATATTAAGGAGGTGTAATGTTAGTGATATTGACATAGCTCATGTTGGGCAGATACGCTTATCCTGCCAGCTATGCCAAGTAATAGTACCAAATGTTTGATACTAATAGAGTCAATATTCACATAACACAACCATCAAGTAGGTCTCACTAAAATTAATAATCATTACCAGCACAACAAGTCAGAGTTCATCCATAGGAAGTGCAACTCCAGAAGACTTACTGCTGAGTATGCATGCATAATAATATATAGTGTACACTGCACAAATATTATCAGAGTCGGATGTTACATTCATAAATATCATACATAATAGGGTTAGGTGCAAGTTGATTACCAAGTTGCTTGTCGCTATTATGGTCAATATGGAGGGGTTGGGTCAGTTGGATCTCTTGATCCTCCTCCAGGAACCACAGCAATTTCATATTATACCACCTAAGAGGTAAAAGCACCAAGCAGGAGAACTAGGCAGACTCTCTCATTAACTTCAATGCTAGCCAAACTAACTGTTACCTAGTTAATTGCCCCTACCGGGTCCTTTGGTACTTATGTATATAGCAGGGATGATTGAAAACATCAGGAGGATCTGCAGAAAGTTCAATAGCACAGCCATTTTCAGATCAAGAAGGACTCTGAGGGCACAATTGAATTAACCAGCTTGTATGCATGCATTGTGTGCTATACCCCTTGCAGCTGTGGGAAGTACTACATAGGTTAGACCAACAAAAGACTGGAGACCAGAGTGAGTGAACATCAAGATGCCTGTAAAAGTGTGTCAAAGAGAAATCTGTACATAAATGGGACAATGGAAATTCTATTTTGTGGGAGCAAGCCACCATCTTGGGCCAGGCCAGAAAGCAGAAGGAACTGCTAGTGAAAGAGACACTGCACATCAGCCTAGCACTAAAATGTGATTGGTTTAATCGAGACTGTGGAATGGACTTGCCTGGCTGCTTGGGAGCCACTCCCAAGATCCTGAACTTGAAACCATGACCACCATATTTTTTCTGTCGGTTCAGTCGGTTAATGTTTTAGGAAGTCTTTTTTATTTATTAGTTATTTTCTAATTATTGTTTTGTTGCCACATCCGGTTCATGTGCTGGATGTGTGTACTAGGGTATGGTTTGTTTCACGTGGTAAATAGCTAGCTACTAGTATAATAATTTATAACAAGCTCACGAAAGTCTTAGCATCTGATGATGGCTAGAGTATCTAGTCGAAACATTGAGAGGGTATATAATTTCAACATTTAATCTTCAGCTATATCCAAACAGGTAACAATCAAAGAGGTATTGCTGAGCGATACAACAATAATGCATTCCATATAGCGCACTCTGTACATCCAAATATTTCTCGTATATATTTGGAGCAATCCTGAATGGTGGGTGAACTTCCTCACCCACCCCGAAAAACAACAACAGGTCCTCATTAAATATAGTTATGGTTAAAATGCAAATCTACACACAAGCACAATTCTACACAAGCATAATTCATGGTTACAATTGACAGAAAGAATCCCTTAAGGCTAAATATATTTGTAATGAGGTAAATCTCCCTAAGGCCACTTAACTAATCAAAAATAGCATTATATTTTTAAGTAGAAGGTCAAAGTTCATCATGCATTATCAACGAACTCTCAGTTGACATAGTAGAATATAATAACTTCTCATGATCGTTGTAAAATTTATTTCACAGTTTTCAGCTATATAGATACTCTAGCCTTCATCAGAAATAAAGAGAAGCTAATAACCAAGATGAACTAAGTTAACTTGAGCAGGATCTTTTATTAATGTGGAAACATCTAAATACAGAAAGGAAGATAAAGACAATGTGATGAATTGTCGAAGATGTTTTAAAGGTAGCACAATGAATCTCCAATAATGTAGTCAAATTATTAGTAGCAATGAAGACAGAACACAATTCAGTTAGACAAACTCAGCTAGACTGAGAGAACCAAGAGCTAAGTAAGAATATGCAAAGAACAGAACAGAATGTAGTTGGTAGATACATAGCCACAGCAACACACAGCAATTCTTGCAGAACCCTGCACAACCACAAACACAAATCATAGGGTGCAGCTGCAAGATCTAGCAGGTTTGTGCAAGTTTTGTGCAAGATCCTGCAAGCTGCTGATAAGCCTGACCACAAACTTCAGCTATACTAACCACAAGCTATGCACATTATAATCACACATAAGCAACTTCACAATTTTGAAGTCAATCCTTCACAGACACTGATGCAAGTTTTCAAGTTTCTGAGAAGAAGAATCCTATAATAGTAATTTCTTATCTACCAGGATGGTGAAGACAAGAGGAAGGTCTGTGGGAATTTCATTATCAGATCAAAAAGGATCCTGAGGTAACAATTAAGTTTGGGTGATTGATGAATTAACAACTCATGCATTTTTCACCTTTTGAAGCTGTAAACACTACATCGCAGAGACCAACAAATGACTGGAGATCGGAATGGAAGAACGCAAGATTCCTGTAAAAAGTGTGCCAAAAGAAAGTCTGCAATTACTGAACATGCAGAGCACAATGGTAACCTATCAAGCCAATACCTTAGACCAGGCTAGGAGACAGAAGGAGCTGCTACAGTCCAGGAGAAATACGGTTTGACCTCAAACAAAGAAATTTCCACAAATAATGTTCCGAGAATAACAAACTAAAGTCCATGCGGTGGAAAAATGCCATAAATCCAATATTATGATTGCATTTCAGGCCTGTTCACGTTTATTTGGCCATAACTTTATTTCAGATTAACATTTTTACTACTTTGAAAGCCTAAAATATCCTCTCAGTAAAGTAAATTCAATTTAAAAAAAATTCAATTAAATATAATCACATCCATACTAGGTAAGGATCATCACATCTGTGACTACGTCATGTCAATAGCTAGGGCTTGTGATCGGCTACACTTCTTAGTCTAGTCGTCTTGGATAGCTGTTTCAAAGTGGATATCACAGTGGATATCACCACAGGGAAGCAGTACAGGTTGAGGCAACATCAATGTTACACTTTTTTTCATTGCACCATCTTCCTGGCTTCACCACTTCCTATTTTCTTCCTCCAGCCCTGCAGATATTGTATCATTTAGAACTCTCCTATTTGTAATGAACCAATCCAGAATGTAGATGACATTGCTATGCTCAGAGAAAAGGCTCTCACTCAAGTTCTTAATAATTGTTATTTAAAGAGGACTTCCGACCACAGGCTGGGTGTAGTGTTTGACTAGGACTAGATCCAATTGAAGTAGCTGGAAAGGGTTTACTTTCCATGAGTGAAGTTCTGAGAACCTTTCAATCCTTCACATTTGGTAGCAGTGGTGGGATGAGGATCTGACTGTTGTACAGACAACCCACAACCTAGCAGAGCTACAGTTGGATGACTACACATTCTGGGAGAGAGTATACCCAGATTATAGCCCAACAGCAACCAGTACTAGCCCAACAGCAACCAGTACCAGCTCAACAAGAATCAACAGCAATGAGCACAGATGGAAGCTTGGCAGAGACCCTTCAGTTTCTCTTGAAGGACCGAGAACGACAGGAGGAAGTGCGAGCAGCCGACCTACGAAGACGCGACAACCAGATGAGAGACCAGATAGACATTTTCAGAGCCCTGGTAGAAGGAGTACGTCTACAGGGAGCAGCTGCAGAAATAAGAGCAGAGAAGACCACAGACCTCAAGCTAACCAAGCTCCAGGATGGCGAGGACGTGGGAGACTACCTAACCATGTTCCAAAGGCAAGCGGAATCGTGCAAACTGGTGAGGACAAAGTGGGTCTTCCACCTCGCACCCTACTTATCTGGGAAGGCTAGACAAGCCTATGCAGCACTGGGAGTGGAGGACATCAATGACTATACTGCAGTCAAGGCAGCCATCCTCCTCCATAGGTACAATATCACCACAGAGACATATCGGGGGAGGTTCCGCTCGACTACCAGGCTACCCGAGGAGACCAACCGCGATCTGGTAACCAGGCTGGAGGATCTAGCCACCAGGTGGATGCAGGATTGCAACACAGCAGATAAGATACCATCTAAGGATCGAGGACCAGGCACTATGGTAGAGGAGTTAGTTCTACCACAGCGGTGCAGGGAGGCAGTTCTCCAGCTGGCCCACAGCACTCCATTGGGGGGGCACCTGGGGAAGAAGAAGACTGCTGACCGGATATTACAGAGATTCCCAGGACGGACAGACAAAGTCATACACACAATCGAGACGGGCTCTGCATGAGCCATCCGTCTACCTGCTTACCGGCTACCTCATGCTTACCGGGAGACCGTCAAGAAGGAACTGGGGGAGATGTTGGAGGCAGGGATTATCGAGCATTCGACGAGTGCATGGAGTGCTCCCATTGTGCTTGTTAAGAAGAAAGATGGGTCTCTTCGACTGTGCGTAGACTATCGGCGACTGAACGAGGTATCAGGTGGTGATGCCAACCCTATGCCCCGAATCGACGAACTGATTGACAAGTTGGGGAGGGCAAAATATTATATTTCCACCCTCGACTTAACAAAAGGGTATTGGCAGATGCCAGTGGCCGAAGGATCCAGACCCAAGACAGCGTTTGCGACTCCATTTGGGCTGTTTCAATTCAACGTTATGCCCTTCGGTTTACAAGGAGCACCTGCCTCATTTCAACGGTTAATGGACCAGGTCATTAATGGTGTTGAGTTTGCAGAGTCCTACCTGGATGATCTCGTGATTTTCAGCAGTGAATGGAACGCACATTTAACTCACCATGGAAGCTGTCCTTTCCAGACTGAAGGAAGCTGGGCTTACGGCAAAGCCAAGAAAATGCAGTTTTGGAGTGGATCAGTGCATCTACCTTGGACATGTCGTGGGAGGAGGAACAGTTAGACCCGAATTATCTAAGGTGGGGACTGTACAAAGGTTCCCGGCTCCTGTTACGAAGAAGGATGTGCGAGTTATTCTGGGTCTAACCAGATATTACCGGAGGTTTATCCCGAACTTTGCAGCCAGTACAGCACCAATTGGCGACCTGACCAGGAAGACCACACCAGTAAAAGTACAATGGACCCAGGAGTGTGAGCACGCATTCCAGAAGCTCAAGGATGTATTGTGCAATGACCCAGTGTTGAAGAATCCCGACTTCAACAAACCATTTTGTCTACAAACGGATGCATCCCATCGTGGTGTGGGAGCAGTGTTATGTCAGAAAGATGACGATGGGCAATATAATCCCGTGGCATATTTCAGTTGGAAATTGATCCCTCGAGAACAAAATTATGCAGCAGTAGAGAAGGAATGTTTGGCGGTAAAATTAGGGGTACAGGCCTTTCGAGTCTACCTGATTGGCCGACATTTTACAGTGGAAACCGATCATCAAGCTCTGACATGGTTAAACCGACTCAAAGAAAATAATGCAAGACTAACACGGTGGAGTCTGGCTTTACAACCGTATGATTTTACTGTTATACACCGACCCAGCAAGACCAACGGCAATGCAGATGCTCTCTCTCATGCTCCGGTAACCTGACGTATCGCCAGCTTACCACTGAAGAAGGGGAGAGGAGTGTGGAGGACTCAAGCCTCCATTAAACTGAACAGTATTATTATTATTAATTCGGTAATATAATTGTGTATCTTGTTTCCTTTGACTGTTTTGGTGACCCTCTGTGTTGTAATTGGTTTTTGGTTTTGAGTTGGAAATTCTATGTTTCTTGTCGGGTGTTTCTTTCATGTTAGATTTATATTAGCTTATGGAACTCTATGGGAATCCTATGTGTGAATTTCTGTGCGTGTATGTAAGATGGAATGATGTAATGTATGTGGGCTGGAAGGAGATAAAAAGGTCCTGCCAGCCACTGTTGAGGCTCTCACTCAAGTTCTTAATAATTGTTATTTAAAGAGGACTTCTGACCACAGGCTGGGTGTAGTGTTTGACTAGGACTAGATCCAATTGAAGTAGCTGGAAAGGGTTTACTTTCCATGAGTGAAGTTCTGAGAACCTTTCAATCCTTCACAACTGTAACTTCTGTACTTATTCTGAAAAGTATGATTGAAAGGAAAAAATACTTCAAAGTTATTCATGTCAGAACATTAGGAGAGAGTTGGACATATGTGCAACTAGAAATAATGATTAGGTTATGATTAACAGGTAAAATGACATGTGCGAATGACCTTCCTACTGCAAATGCAGTTTACCATCAGCAGTGCAGTTCCAGTTTTAGGAGGAGATGACAGATGCCCCAAACACTTGTAGAAACAGGCCCCACCATGAAACTTAAAACTTAAAACAGGAATTCCTGAATAAAAAGTTAAAACTGCAGCATTTCTTCTAAGAGTTGTCGCATATTTAGATGATGACAAATGACAGTGGATAACCTGATGAAGAGTACCTACAAAATACTGAATAGTGTGGTGCACATGAAGAAGTTATAGGAGCACTTCAAGAGAATCATTATCACCAAGTTGAATGAAAAACAAGATGTAGTTACCATTAATTCAACTGGCAGCTCTATTTTGTAGGATTTCCATAAACAGTCAAAACACAACATGTCTGCAAATGAGAAATTGAGATTAATAGAGACTACTGCTAAGCTCGTTCAGAGTGACATAAAGTCCCCACCTTTTAGATTTAATTCTCCCTGACCAAGAATGAAGTATTTTGGTTGAAACACTGGCTTCAAAAACCAAAAAGCTGATTTAAAGATAAGCATAATTATGGTAATCGTACAAGTCTATATATGTTGCAAATGATGCATTCTCCAGTCCAGAAGAAATGTTGTCAGCTTCTGCAGAAGATTTCCTCCCAGAAATATGACAAGTATAACTCAGGACCATGTTCGTAGGTAAAAACACAAATGTAAAGCTGGCATCCATAGTTCATTCTATTATGCAGTAAATAAGGCTGACGGTACTCCTTGCAACCCTGCAACTTGGGCTTGGTTTTACAAGTGCACCATCATAATTCGTCATGGTTCTTGATAGACACTCTGAATTCCCTTGGTCTTATTTAGTTGTTAAAATATATAGTGCTGCATTTGCACAAGAAACAAAAATGGCTGTCTACACAGCAGGCAACAGATCCAACAAGTGTCAGACAATGTTGACCATAATGTCTGCAAAATTTATTGAGCAGGTACCTTCCATGGTATGGGGAGTATAACCATCAAAATACCTGGATCAATCAAATGCAAGCTGGTCCTTAAGATCTTTGTTCCATCTGCAGAGAGTGCTGCCATTTGGCACATTAGCAATGAATATTTCAAACCCTACCTTACTCTACCACTTCTAGTTTATAAGACGATTGTAAACCTAAAAGTTGAAGACCCAACATTCTTGATGTACTCTGGAAATTGTCCCTAATCCTTTGCTCTCCAAGGCATTCCTGGTCTGGTATGATACAGATAGCGCATGCTGGACAACATCCAGAAAAGTCATCAGTGATGTTTCTTTCCATGATTGAGCTGCAGCCCAGCAATCATCTTGTGTGTTCTCAACTATACTATTTGTGAGCTCTCATGCTGCCAGGCACAATGTCGCACCAATCTTGACATTTGACCAGCCATTGTTGTGGAAAGTGCTCACAATTATACAGTGTCAGCCTAGTGATGGCGATTTGAGGAACATTGTGCTATGCCTAGGAGCTCTACTCACTGAGATAAGCTTCTTGGGTAGTGTAGAACACTTGATGGGAGGCTCAGGACTCCAGCAACTTCTTGAGGTTGTATATGCCAGCAACAACTCTGTCAGTTACATGCTGAGTCACAAAGCAGTTGCTAGAGCTGTATGTATGTGGGCATTTCGTGATTGATGCTGCTTTGAATACTATATTTATTGCTGATTGCTACAATTTCCTGTACCCTACAAAGTTGTGGACGATACCGAAAGCCTGAATGCTGGAGAAGAACGTGATGGGATGCCACACCTTACGAAGGTATAAGAAGAAATGACCTGTAGGAGACAGCCTATTTTCATGGATTGCATCTGAAGATGAAGTATGCTCATCAGTCATTCATCAGTCATTCCCAACCACAACCAGATGAAGAACAATGTTAAGATGAAGAAGACCAATTGTTATGCTGCCTTCCTTTGGCTACAATACATGACCATGATAGACATCATATCTCTGTTCCTGAAAGCTGAAACTGGGATCTACATTTACAGTTTGTGCATAACAGGCTGCCTTGCCTTGCTGTTTAAGGGCACACACTGTATGGTAAACCAGCACTGGCTATCCATGAAATGTTGCCTTACTTTGCTGCTTCAGAAGACACACTCTATGTTAAATCATCACAGTCTGTCTATGACATGTTACTTTACATTGCTACTGCAGGACACACACTTTATGTTAAATCAGCATACATGTATCTGCGGCAAGGTTGCTCTGTACAGAAACTTCCAAGAAGATTATTATGTGGTGAGGAGGAGGAATCGTTAACTGGGTGGGTTGTCCACGGATCTCATCACTGAGCAGGTTCTGATGAAGAGTGTAAAGACAAGTGCAGGACCCAGAGGAACTCGTATGACAAAAACACAAAGAAATGTGTGGCTTTATCTCTGTTATCACCAGTGGCATGAGAGCAGTAAGTTTAGTAACTCTTGACAGGTCTAAACAAGTTGGTCAACGAACCTTAGACTCATTCAAGAAAGTGTACCTGGCTCTAACACCAGCATCAAGAGTGAGTGTAAGATTCAACAACAACTGGTGCAGGTGGATTCAAAACTCGTATTTTAGAGACTCGTGACTACTGAAGACCATGAGGATGAACTTTAATATCGCTTCAAGTTTGAACTATGTAGCTATCCTCCTTGTTTGAGTCTTCATGCCTCCCTCTGTAAGCTAACAATTATGTCTTAGCAGATGTTCTCTGGGAAAATGACCAGCAAAGTGTTCGCTGAACCATCAGGCATTGTACACTTTGTAATTGTTCATCACATACCAATGTCAACTATGTGATGATTATAAGTGAAACATACGGTGGTTTTTGAGGACTATGAAGATGTTCCTTTAGGGATGCTACCCATCTTCATCAATCAAGAGCACATAGAGGTGTTGCTGTGATCTTTACTGGAGACATATTTCTGAAATAAAAAGGTGGATTTCTAGCAAACAAGATCAACAATCTTGGTAAAAAGTTAGAGCAAGCTGGTTGTGCAACTATTCTGCTGATTATCAGAAAAGCTTTACAGTCAACTGAAACCAATGACATCATTCTTGCATTTGTGTGATGATACTGACTTTCTGACCCTGCTAATCTATCATTGTGATTTGTAAACAAAACATATATTGTTGTCAAAGCTAATTGGAAGAAAAAACAGGATATGGAATATTGAGCAAGTGAAAAATTATTATTATGCAATACATAATATATCCTCAGCCACAAGATTAGTAACCTTAGACACAGATAATATGGGGAGTAGGATCTTGGCAAGGAAAACTGGTGGGAACAAAACAAAGATAATGGAGGGGAGCCAGAGGAAATGTTGAAAAAATGAAGGACACAGATGATTAATATAGAGGGAATTAAGAGTTCCCTGCTTTATACAGAGCTTGGAATATAGGTTTTGAACAGCTGATTGAAGGCCAATGTTTTAATTTCTGTCAGCAAAAAATGAGTTAGCAAAATATTTATGGCTTTTATGGCCTCTGGGGTGTAATGATCTACGGCACCTATCTCTAGTGTCACCAAAGTTACCAGCAAACCCCTGCTCTCTAGAGTCAAAAACATAGTGCCATATTTGTCATTTCTTTTGTCTTCTATATAGCAGCAGAGATACAATTGTGACACACTGTTAGTTCAAAAATACCAACTCTATCTGGAGAGAAGATGACAAAGTCAGGTGTATCTGATGGGGATTTATGTTCAGAGATAGAGTGATAGGTAGGAAGTTCTTGCTAACCAACTGAGAAAGTTAGCATAGATTTTTACAGGATATTTATAAATGTAACATATCCAACTCAGATAATATTTATGTAACATGCACTAAATATTATTGTGCATACATACTCAGCAGTAAGTCTTCTGGAGTTGCACTTCCTGTGGATGAACTCTGACTTGTTGTGCTGGTGATGCTTGATGGTTGGCAACTGCCAGTGAGTCCTAGTGATCAGGCAAAGACAGCCTTCTGCCCTGGACCAGGCGCATGGGATTGTATCAGTTTTAAAGGATGCCATTTGGCCTGACTGGCGTACCCAGCTCCTTTCAGCGTGTGATGGACAAGGTTATGCGTGGCCTTTCTTATGTCACAATCTACCTTGATGACATTCTGATCCACTCTGCGACTGAGGAAAAGTACGGCCAACACCTGCAAGAAGTATTCAACCGTCTTAAAACAGCTGGACTGACCTTGAGGGGAAGGAAGTGTCACATTGGCATGACAGCAGTATCTTACCTTGGACATGTGTTTTGTGAAACAGGCATGGCTCCAGACTCCCAGAAGGTCCAGGCTGTACATGATTGGCCAGTACCGACAGACAACACAACTGTACGCCAGTTTCTTGGTCTTGCCTCCTATTACCGGCTATATATTCATCGTTTTGCTGACATCGCAGCCCCCCTCCATGCTCTGACAAAAAAAGGTGTGACATTTACCTGGACCCCAGAATGTGATAATGCTTTCAGGACTCTAAAGAATCACTTACTTCGGGCACCAGTTCTTGCATACCCTAACTTCAACCCAGAGGCTAACGAATTCATATTGCAAACAGATGCTAGTGCCGTTGGACTTGGTGCCATACTTGAACAAGATGGCCATGTGATCGCATACACCAGTCGGTCTCTAACTACACCAGAGAGACAGTACAGTGTTATACAACGAGAATGTCTAGCGGTGGTATATGCCCTCAAGCAGTTCCGTCACTACCTGCTGGGTCACCATTTCCAACTCCTCACTGATCATGCACCACTACAATGGCTGTCTGCGCAAAAGATGGAGGGAATGCTATGTCGCTGGGCTCTAGCCATGCAGGAGTACGACTTCCACATTGTATTTCGCAAGGGCTCTCTTAATGCTAATGCAGATGCACTCTCCCGCATGCCCAATATCCCCTGTGCTCTCACCTTGGCTCTGCCACATTTATCTGCCTCAAATATTTGCTCTGCCCAGCTTACGGACAACCCTATTTAAGTTTTACAGGCACGTGCTCGATCTGACCAACCTCCTCAAGGTCGTGAGTGGCGTCAACATCCTCTATGGCGATACCGACAGTTGTGGAGCCAACTCAAAGTCATTGATGGTGTGCTATGTCGCAGCTACACACCTAGCCCAGTGTCTGAAGCAATAACAGTTCCTGTCTTGCCTGCTAGCCTGCGTAGTCAGGCCCTCATCTGCAACCACAATGTGCCTAGTGCCTGACACCAAGGGGCCGACAGAACACTAGAGAGACTTCGCCAGGAGGCATACTGGGGTAGCATGGCACAAGATGTGGAGCGACACTGCAGACAATTCATCAAATGCCAAGAATCTAAGCTACCAATGCCACAATGTGCACCTCTGAAGAATATTTCCATCGGCCGCCCATGGCAAATGACTGCAGTTGACATTCTGGAGGTACCAATATCCACCAACAACAACCGCTACCTACTGGTGGTACAAAACTACTTTACCAAATGGGCCGATGCCATCCCTCTAACTGATCAGACAACTGCTCGAATCACAAGAGAGCTAG
This sequence comes from Cladorhizidae sp. MBARI D1340-BT2, assembly GCA_028752905.1. Classification (NCBI taxonomy): domain Eukaryota; kingdom Metazoa; phylum Porifera; class Demospongiae; order Poecilosclerida; family Cladorhizidae; species Cladorhizidae sp. MBARI D1340-BT2. The sequence continues at coordinate 6,625,654 of JAQNBH010000002.1, forward strand.
TCAAGTTATTCTCGATATACGGACAGCCCGAGATTCTACATTCAGACAAAGGTCAAAATTTCGAAAGCTCCATTTTGGCCCAAACTTTAGAAGCATTCGGCATCCATAAATCTCGTACCACAGCATATCATCCCCAAGGTGATGGAATGATAGAACGTTTTAATCGGACTCTGTTACAGCTGCTGAGGTCTTATGTTGAGAAAGAAGATGACTGGGAACCCTAGTCTTCTATGCATATCGCACCTCCGTTCACTCACCTACGGCCGCCCTGCTACACGTACACTTTTCTCTAAAACTAGGGTATATGACACCGTCTCCTACCCTGCTCACATTCGCGCCAAATTAGCGGAGTTGAAGGACTTTGTTGACTCCAACCTGGCTGAAGCGGCCTCTCATCAAAAAGTCAGCTATGATCAACATGTGTCCTCTACCAACTTCGCAGTTGGAGACCCAGTGTGGTTATCTATCCCAACAGCGGGGAAACTGGATCCTAGATAGGAGGGGAGATGGAGGATTAAAACGATTAAGAGCCCAGTGAATATGGAAATAATGGAGGGGAACTGTACAAGGGTAGTTCACACTAATCGACTTCGGAAACGTAGCCAGCCAGTTTCCAGTTCCCAGGATCAATCCGAATGGGATAATGCACCACAGAAGGAGTAACAGCAACCATGGAGCCCACCATGTGTAGACCGCATGTATATTACACCGACTACTCCAGCTCCAGCAAGACGATACCCACAACGGTTACATCGTCCGCCAGATCGATTAGTAGCAGGAGTCTGAATGAAGCTCGAGTCGAGCTTTAACTGGGAAGGGAGTATGTAAGATGTATTTGTAGGCATGTTATTACTTCATTGCTGCAATAGATTATGATTACATTCCTGTACAGGAGTGATGTCATGTCATTCTTCTAGAACTTTCGGTTGAACTTGATATAGAATACGGATACATAGACTTGCACGTGGAGTTGTTTGAATAATGAGATTTTGTTGATCGACTGTTGAGTATTACAGTTGTGTTGTGTAAATATTAACTCTATTTTTATCAAAAGTTTGGTACTATTACATTGGCATAGTCAGCAGGATAAGTGTATTCGCCCTACATGAAGCTATATCAACATAATGCATCCTTATATCGAGCACTAAATGAATGAGAAATAAAATAGATGTTGCAACTTCTATTTGAGTGAATATGGTATTTCCATATGAGGAGTTTACCCCAGCCAGAACTTTCAACTTTCATTATAATGGCACTAGAAGGATGATGATTTATGCTCCATTATACTGCCTGTCATCATGCTTGAGATAAACATCAAACACAATAGCAAAGAAAAAGCTAAAACAAAAACTAAAGGAAACAAGATCAGTTAGTTGCTTGAAGACACTTGAAGAATGTTGCTCTCTCAAATGAGGGTCCTTGAGCAGCTTCAGTAAGTGTTGAAGGTCAAAGGTGGGTTTCAGCAAGGTGGTTTGTTGGAGATGTTCCTTGATGAATGTAAAACCATAGCGCTGAAAACTTTCTCGCATGCGCACGTTCGAGGGAACATGCGCGTTAGAGAATCTGTTACTTTGGTAACTGCCAACGCGTTTTAACCGATTACACGCCGTATTCCTAGTATATACCCGCGGGCAAATTATTCATGAATTAACGAGGTATTTTACTTATTATTTTTATATCTTCCGTTCTGCAGGGACTCCACCCATGAATCTTGGGTCATATTAAGCCACATGATAGCTCTACTTCCTGTAAAAAAAATCGAGCCTTCCTTACCAACTGGGCAGAACTAACCAGCATTATAAAACCTTGTCATCTTCTTGGGGGTGAATATTTTCATATTTTCACACTATTATACACACATTATAATGCCAACACAAGATGGAGCATCTATTTACAAACCCTCTACCATATGCAAAGCCAGTGGGTTGTTTTCCCCATCAAAATGCTAACAAATAATAATACAAAAAACAAATTATAAGAGAGTGAAAATGCTAACACATACTAGAATAAAACCATAATATAAAACACAATTATGTAAGGGAGTGTCTTGGGTAGAGCTCCGTCTTGCTGTCACGGGTAGAGTAGAACTTGCTCAGTCTTGGGTATAGCTTGCTTGGTCTCCGGCATGATATTTCACCATGTTTTTATTCTACACAAACATGAGATACCAGGATAAGAATAACACTTGAATACTGGAGAGACGAGAGAAGTAGACGAAGGGACAGGGAACGAGAGAAGTAGACGAAGGGGCAGGGAACAAGAGCGAAGTAGACGAAGGAGCAGGGAACAAGAGAGAAGCACAGAAAGGAGCAGGGGGTGCATAAACATTACTGATAGTCCACCAAGGTATGGTATTTACGAAAACAGTCACGGCCTGTTGATCCACCACACAAAGGAACCTTACAAAAACAACACTGGGACCTTGCCTCATGCCTGTAACCTTTACAAATGCAAACTACACAGCGCTTCTTTGCACAGCACTGTGGGAAATGACCTAGTTTTAAATTGAGGCGATCTAGCTGACTATTTGCCTGACTACAACGTTGACCTGCACGCTGCCGAGAAGAGAAAGAACCAATCAAAGATTTAGCTACAACAATCCTAGCTTCTAGATAATTACCCTTCCTTACTGATATTGGAGCTCGGACAGAAGAAAACAAAATAAATGAATTCAATCAACAAGCTTCTATCAAATACGAAAAAACCCTTTTCCACCATCTCCTAGACTTTCTACCCAAATTATAGTAGCCTATTCTCTGATCTGCTCTGTCCACACCTCTCATGAATGACTGATAATCAGGCAAACATGGGGGACATGGCAGATCCTCTCTAGAACCATCAATTTTGCGCCTTTTTACAGTAGGAGGTACTAAATTATTTTCCGCGGGATGTATATTAGTTATCATGTAGATTGACCGTTTATCTACCCAAACTAAAGCCAGGAGTGCACCATTAGACCTATAATCATAATAACCTCTATTTCTAATCGAAGCTTTTGTTACTAAATCTGGAGGAAAGTTCCTCCTAGTATACCTAGCTGTACCACATGCACCAAAGCCTTTACTTGTAAGCGTTTGAAATAAATTAGGACTAGTATAATAATTGTCCATGTACACATGGAAGTTCTTATGTTCTAATCCTTCTAACAAATCTAAAACAACTCTACTACACAAACCAGTTTTATCAGCTACTTCCACGTTCTTACCTGTATAAATCTGCAACCGATAAATGTACCCATTCCTAGCATCACAAAGGACAAACACTTTTATCCCCCATTTTATTGGTTTGTCCTTCATATACTGTTTGAAGCCAAGCCTACCTTGAAAGGGAATCATAGCTTCATCAATACTAAGCTCTTGATGCAAAGTATATTCACTCTCAAACTTAGGAGTAATCAAATCTAATAACTTCCTTACCTTATAAAGCCGATCATAATTCAGGTTACCCTTTGTAACCAACAAGCCATCAATAGAATTTACATGTACATAACGCATTAGCTCCAAAAACCGAGTCCTAGGCATTACTTTACGAACCAAAGATCCAGACAAATCCGAGTGATTAGTGGACCAGTACAATTCTAAGTATGGAAGTGTGGAAACTCCCATTATTATCAACATTCCTACAAAAGCTTTCATTTCCTCTATATTAGTATCTACCCATGGCCTGGAGAGACTAGCCATCCTAGAAACGTAACTGTTCGTCTCTGCTACTAGGAGTTCCCACACTTCAAGAGTAAAAAAAAGGTAAAATGCATCTAAAAATGTACTTGATGCACCAAGCAATGAAGAAGTTGGACCAGCTGTTGCTGTATAGTCCAATTTCAAAGGAGTTGGCTCCTTTATTTCCCACTTACCTGTGACCTCAGTTAGCCTAGAACCAGTGCCAGATGCTTGGGCAGAACCAGTGCCAGATGCTCGGACAGAACCAGTGCCAGATGCTCGCACACGCCTATAACCTCTGGCCCGCCTACTACCAGTACCTTTTGGAGGACCACTAGCAACACTTACGACTCCACTACCACTTGAGCTGCTTCCCCCTTGGCCAGTACTCCCTCGCCCACCTCTCCCTCGGCCAGTACTCCCTCGCCCGCCTCTCCCTCGCACAACTCCAGCACCAGTCGTGTTCCCACGCCCTGTAGAGACTTCAGGCAAGGCTTCCTCATCCTCCAATGTAACAAAAGGAGTCATAGATGCCTCATCTCCACTCTCATCATCCGATGCTGTAGGAAAAGTAGTGGGGAGGGTGGGAAAAACAAGATATATATATCAAGTTTGTGGTCAACATTTGTAAATTCAAATTCAAATGAAAATCAACAACTCCAACCTACACTCTTAGCTATAACTTTTTTCCTATAACTATCCTGTCTGAATTTGGAATACCAACAGAATAAGCTAGTATTTGGCAATAGTACACTCTCAGTTGACTATGGTAAACAAAGGCTATGAAGCGCTAAGGTTAGAAGAAACTTACAATCGAGAAGTCCATCCAAGCACGCCTCTTCTCTTAGAGCAACTGGATCCAGAGTGTTTCCTCGGTATGAATAGATGTCTTCACCTTCTTCCCCAAATGAATCTGACCCAGAATCGCCAGAATCGTCGGCTAAAAGTTGAGAAATAACGTCCTCACAGGAGAGCATCTTTGAGCAGTTAAAAAAAAAAAGCTCGACCAACAAAAATGGCGTTCAACCGCTGGATTTTTGTTGCACGATGCATCAACCGGAAATAATCATTTTTGTGACGTTCTCTAGTCTACTAGGCATGTGCAGAACCCAACCGGGGCTGTTAGCTCGTAACGGTTCATTTTATATATTTTTGTGTGGCGAAGGATGTAAGGTCTCGCGCCATATGGCGCTTACGGCGTTTAATCGGATAAAAAGTTTGGTACTATTACATTGGCATAGTCAGCAGGATAAGTGTATTCGCCCTACATGAAGCTATATCAACATAATGCATCCTTATATCGAGCACTAAATGAATGAGAAATAAAATAGATGTTGCAACTTCTATTTGAGTGAATATGGTATTTCCATATGAGGAGTTTACCCCAGCCAGAACTTTCAACTTTCATTATAATGGCACTAGAAGGATGATGATTTATGCTCCATTATACTGCCTGTCATCATGCTTGAGATAAACATCAAACACAATAGCAAAGAAAAAGCTAAAACAAAAACTAAAGGAAACAAGATCAGTTAGTTGCTTGAAGACACTTGAAGAATGTTGCTCTCTCAAATGAGGGTCCTTGAGCAGCTTCAGTAAGTGTTGAAGGTCAAAGGTGGGTTTCAGCAAGGTGGTTTGTTGGAGATGTTCCTTGATGAATGTAAAACCATAGCGCTGAAAACTTTCTCGCATGCGCACGTTCGAGGGAACATGCGCGTTAGAGAATCTGTTACTTTGGTAACTGCCAACGCGTTTTAACCGATTACACGCCGTATTCCTAGTATATACCCGCGGGCAAATTATTCATGAATTAACGAGGTATTTTACTTATTATTTTTATATCTTCCGTTCTGCAGGGACTCCACCCATGAATCTTGGGTCATATTAAGCCACATGATAGCTCTACTTCCTGTAAAAAAAATCGAGCCTTCCTTACCAACTGGGCAGAACTAACCAGCATTATAAAACCTTGTCATCTTCTTGGGGGTGAATATTTTCATATTTTCACACTATTATACACACATTATAATGCCAACACAAGATGGAGCATCTATTTACAAACCCTCTACCATATGCAAAGCCAGTGGGTTGTTTTCCCCATCAAAATGCTAACAAATAATAATACAAAAAACAAATTATAAGAGAGTGAAAATGCTAACACATACTAGAATAAAACCATAATATAAAACACAATTATGTAAGGGAGTGTCTTGGGTAGAGCTCCGTCTTGCTGTCACGGGTAGAGTAGAACTTGCTCAGTCTTGGGTATAGCTTGCTTGGTCTCCGGCATGATATTTCACCATGTTTTTATTCTACACAAACATGAGATACCAGGATAAGAATAACACTTGAATACTGGAGAGACGAGAGAAGTAGACGAAGGGACAGGGAACGAGAGAAGTAGACGAAGGGGCAGGGAACAAGAGCGAAGTAGACGAAGGAGCAGGGAACAAGAGAGAAGCACAGAAAGGAGCAGGGGGTGCATAAACATTACTGATAGTCCACCAAGGTATGGTATTTACGAAAACAGTCACGGCCTGTTGATCCACCACACAAAGGAACCTTACAAAAACAACACTGGGACCTTGCCTCATGCCTGTAACCTTTACAAATGCAAACTACACAGCGCTTCTTTGCACAGCACTGTGGGAAATGACCTAGTTTTAAATTGAGGCGATCTAGCTGACTATTTGCCTGACTACAACGTTGACCTGCACGCTGCCGAGAAGAGAAAGAACCAATCAAAGATTTAGCTACAACAATCCTAGCTTCTAGATAATTACCCTTCCTTACTGATATTGGAGCTCGGACAGAAGAAAACAAAATAAATGAATTCAATCAACAAGCTTCTATCAAATACGAAAAAACCCTTTTCCACCATCTCCTAGACTTTCTACCCAAATTATAGTAGCCTATTCTCTGATCTGCTCTGTCCACACCTCTCATGAATGACTGATAATCAGGCAAACATGGGGGACATGGCAGATCCTCTCTAGAACCATCAATTTTGCGCCTTTTTACAGTAGGAGGTACTAAATTATTTTCCGCGGGATGTATATTAGTTATCATGTAGATTGACCGTTTATCTACCCAAACTAAAGCCAGGAGTGCACCATTAGACCTATAATCATAATAACCTCTATTTCTAATCGAAGCTTTTGTTACTAAATCTGGAGGAAAGTTCCTCCTAGTATACCTAGCTGTACCACATGCACCAAAGCCTTTACTTGTAAGCGTTTGAAATAAATTAGGACTAGTATAATAATTGTCCATGTACACATGGAAGTTCTTATGTTCTAATCCTTCTAACAAATCTAAAACAACTCTACTACACAAACCAGTTTTATCAGCTACTTCCACGTTCTTACCTGTATAAATCTGCAACCGATAAATGTACCCATTCCTAGCATCACAAAGGACAAACACTTTTATCCCCCATTTTATTGGTTTGTCCTTCATATACTGTTTGAAGCCAAGCCTACCTTGAAAGGGAATCATAGCTTCATCAATACTAAGCTCTTGATGCAAAGTATATTCACTCTCAAACTTAGGAGTAATCAAATCTAATAACTTCCTTACCTTATAAAGCCGATCATAATTCAGGTTACCCTTTGTAACCAACAAGCCATCAATAGAATTTACATGTACATAACGCATTAGCTCCAAAAACCGAGTCCTAGGCATTACTTTACGAACCAAAGATCCAGACAAATCCGAGTGATTAGTGGACCAGTACAATTCTAAGTATGGAAGTGTGGAAACTCCCATTATTATCAACATTCCTACAAAAGCTTTCATTTCCTCTATATTAGTATCTACCCATGGCCTGGAGAGACTAGCCATCCTAGAAACGTAACTGTTCGTCTCTGCTACTAGGAGTTCCCACACTTCAAGAGTAAAAAAAAGGTAAAATGCATCTAAAAATGTACTTGATGCACCAAGCAATGAAGAAGTTGGACCAGCTGTTGCTGTATAGTCCAATTTCAAAGGAGTTGGCTCCTTTATTTCCCACTTACCTGTGACCTCAGTTAGCCTAGAACCAGTGCCAGATGCTTGGGCAGAACCAGTGCCAGATGCTCGGACAGAACCAGTGCCAGATGCTCGCACACGCCTATAACCTCTGGCCCGCCTACTACCAGTACCTTTTGGAGGACCACTAGCAACACTTACGACTCCACTACCACTTGAGCTGCTTCCCCCTTGGCCAGTACTCCCTCGCCCGCCTCTCCCTCGGCCAGTACTCCCTCGCCCGCCTCTCCCTCGCACAACTCCAGCACCAGTCGTGTTCCCACGCCCTGTAGAGACTTCAGGCAAGGCTTCCTCATCCTCCAATGTAACAAAAGGAGTCATAGATGCCTCATCTCCACTCTCATCATCCGATGCTGTAGGAAAAGTAGTGGGGAGGGTGGGAAAAACAAGATATATATATCAAGTTTGTGGTCAACATTTGTAAATTCAAATTCAAATGAAAATCAACAACTCCAACCTACACTCTTAGCTATAACTTTTTTCCTATAACTATCCTGTCTGAATTTGGAATACCAACAGAATAAGCTAGTATTTGGCAATAGTACACTCTCAGTTGACTATGGTAAACAAAGGCTATGAAGCGCTAAGGTTAGAAGAAACTTACAATCGAGAAGTCCATCCAAGCACGCCTCTTCTCTTAGAGCAACTGGATCCAGAGTGTTTCCTCGGTATGAATAGATGTCTTCACCTTCTTCCCCAAATGAATCTGACCCAGAATCGCCAGAATCGTCGGCTAAAAGTTGAGAAATAACGTCCTCACAGGAGAGCATCTTTGAGCAGTTAAAAAAAAAAAGCTCGACCAACAAAAATGGCGTTCAACCGCTGGATTTTTGTTGCACGATGCATCAACCGGAAATAATCATTTTTGTGACGTTCTCTAGTCTACTAGGCATGTGCAGAACCCAACCGGGGCTGTTAGCTCGTAACGGTTCATTTTATATATTTTTGTGTGGCGAAGGATGTAAGGTCTCGCGCCATATGGCGCTTACGGCGTTTAATCGGATAAAAAGTTTGGTACTATTACATTGGCATAGTCAGCAGGATAAGTGTATTCGCCCTACATGAAGCTATATCAACATAATGCATCCTTATATCGAGCACTAAATGAATGAGAAATAAAATAGATGTTGCAACTTCTATTTGAGTGAATATGGTATTTCCATATGAGGAGTTTACCCCAGCCAGAACTTTCAACTTTCATTATAATGGCACTAGAAGGATGATGATTTATGCTCCATTATACTGCCTGTCATCATGCTTGAGATAAACATCAAACACAATAGCAAAGAAAAAGCTAAAACAAAAACTAAAGGAAACAAGATCAGTTAGTTGCTTGAAGACACTTGAAGGATGTTGCTCTCTCAAATGAGGGTCCTTGAGCAGCTTCAGTAAGTGTTGAAGGTCAAAGGTGGGTTTCAGCAAGGTGGTTTGTTGGAGATGTTCCTTGATGAATGTAAAACCATAGCGCTGAAAACTTTCTCGCATGCGCACGTTAGAGGGAACATGCGCGTTAGAGAATCTGTTACTTTGGTAACTGCCAACGCGTTTTAAAAGGTAGAGAACGTTGACGAGTGCTCTTATGTGGTATAATATGAAGGTCTGTACTACTATGGTTTATGCCCTATTAATAACGGTGGCAATGTTATTTCTTACACTTGAAGCGAGAGGTAAGGTTTTAGTTAGCTTGGTCAATGTCAACTAAACTGACTGTAAATCTGGAACATCTAGTGTTTGTATGAAAAATGTTCATGTTGATATATTTTGTAGAACTCTAGTCTACGAAATATTTTTTTATGGATGCAAAGGACCATGAGACCAATGATTTCTGAGTTGAGGGATTGGGATCTTTCAAAACGAGATATCAGAACATATGCCTAGGAAATTGCCAAAGATGTGTTCACTTTCTTGAACTACAAATATCCCAGGAGAGATATATTTTCATCACTTATAGAAGCTAGTTCTTTTCTGTGCGCAACCTCGTGTGGCCCTAGCTATCGCATAATCTTACCAATTTTTGTTTTTAAATTATCATAGCTATTATAGGACTTTGACAATTTATCAACAATGAAAACTTTCCAGATATACAGGTAGTTGATTTGTGTGTACATGCATAATCATCTATACATGGTTTGAAAATGTATTTGACATTGCAATTAATTTTTTTTGTAGTGTATGAATATCGAACCAGCACATTTTCAACATTCCTGGCTATTAATACAAGCAGAGGTGCTCAGCTGATTCACAAAAATTTTGAATCCAACAACATAGAAACGACAACTTTTGAAGGATTGTATCTTTCTTCTGCTGAGGCATGTGGCATGAACTATCAATGGTGTCCAACACTGAGTGTCATAGGCGACGGTAATCGATCTGTTGTGGTGTTACCATTGCAAGACCATATGGGTTTTGTTTCATATGAGAAAATATTTGACCAATACTTAACATTCCATGAGAAATACGCTTTCAATGTTTCATTTATGGGGTGCGAAGTTACATCAATAACAGTGTATCCTGCGTATAGAAAATATGATTTGGTAGCAAGGTGCTTGGATACGAAAGCAACCCAGAATTTTCTGACATCATTTTACATGTTTATTAACTTATATTTTATTTCACGGTCATTGCTCGTACAAGACAAGTCTTGCAATGTTGGGAACATTTCAGAATTTGTCTTCTTGGTGGAACCTAGAAATGCTTTAGGTACAACATATTTTATTGACGATGGAGAAGTAATACAACATCATGAATTTATTATTGCAGAATGTGAACCACTCGGCGTGAGCGTATGCTCTGATGTCGAAAGATTTATAAGTGTAAATTCTAATCTGCTTGCTATCTATTGTAAGTCCAACATTTATCTGCTTACCCTGGCGGAACCTCCAAAACTTCTAAGTTTCGACAGAGACCTTGATGGACTCCTCTTCTTTTGCTCCAGTTTGAACTACTGGGTTTACAAAGATGATCAAATTTCTTATCATCACTTTAACAAAGTCCAGATAGGCTCTGCAATTTCTATTCATTTGTTCAATGGAAAGGATGTGGTTTGGGGAGAGTGTATTTATGGTGGAAAGTTTTTGGTGTTTCAATTGGCTAAAGGGCACGTGATCTCAATAACAACCAGCACTAGAGAGATAAACTTTGTTGGATTTAGTCAGACAGTTCCTCGGATAATTGGAACAATGGTGCTTCTTAATAACCGGCGACAGGCAGTGATATATGACCTTCTAACAGCTAAAACTGAATTCATAGAGCAAGAATTTGTGATTGGTTCCGTTATGCCCATTAATGATGTCTGCTTGAAATTTTACACAAGCAATGAACTTGAACAGAGTTCACAAAGCTGTGTCGATGGCCGTAAGATCCTTAGATCTTCATTTTTTGATTTATTTGCAGGTTTTGAAGGACCGATATTCTACAACCCAAAATGACAACAAAAAGGGTTTGCAAATGCTTCTCAACTATTATCGAACTCTAAGTAATAATGTACAAACTCAGCATGGATGAAGTTAACTTATGACATAATGAATAATACCCAATCATTACCTATGGATGCATTATGTTATTATATTTAGCCATCAAATATTTGGTGTATGGTTAACAATAATGACAAGAAGTCCAGCATAAAGATTCCCCTAGATTTAGATTCAACGTGTCACAATTAACATTTGAGGGTTCTAGAAGATATTGAGGATAACAACACAATTAGGTGACTTGTCATTACCAACCACTTGAATTAGAATAGTCCCTGGTTGTGGTAGGGCAGGGTTGAGGGTGGAAAGGTTGCCGTTGCGGTGGTTGGCCCTGTTTCTGTAGTAGAATGGTTAGACCAGTTACTTCTGGATTGAGTTTCAGTCAATTGAAATTAGCAATCAGTCTGTGCCTTGATGATTGTGGATTTTAAATGCTATAGACTTGAGTCAGATAGTCTTCAATTCCATGGTCGATATAATTTTCATTGACTGGCTAGCTGCTCATATTACAGCACACATGTTTAAGCACCAGCTGCAAGATGCCTACACTCATGTATGACTCCAGATGGCACATAAGTAGGATAGACTATGTGATGTGCTGGATGGAAACCCATGATATTTTGTGGTTACACAAAACTATAGTCCCTAAAGCTGTTTCCTCAAAAATCTCTTTATACTTCATAGTAAACTCAAAAGACCAGCACCCAATAAGCCTTTGTGTTGATAAATGAACAGGGTTATCATACACAGGACCAAGAGGTAAATTTGTTGCATTTGAAATTTGAAGGAAATTTGTATGGGACATGGGTTCATTTTTCATGTATGCATCATGACAGGATGTTCAAATTTCTTGTTGCATTTCATACGAAATAAGAAATATGTTCTGTACACAAAAAATGTGGTGTGGAAGTTGGTGAATCCACTATCCAGCACATTTTGGGTGTACAGAATGCCACATGGGGGGATATTCTTGTTTAGTAATGTAACATAATTATGCATATTAAACATATTGAGGGTAGATGAGTCTTTTGTTTAATCCTATATGGTGGGCATGTGTTTGAAAGCTATAGTAACTGTGATTTCTGTCAACAGCTTGTAATTATAAAAAGTGGAAATTTTACTCCGATAATTTGGTGGTTATTTCAGTTTAGAGCTAATTTTGTTCAATTGATCATAAACATAGCCAAGATTGATTTAGTATATTTTTTAAACTCTCTTATATATATCATCAGGGAAAAAATATTGCCATTAGTGTTGCCGATTTTATAAAGCGAATCCATGATAATAATAGTGGCACAAACTAGAATGAGGATTTCAGCTGACAACATAAAATGTGAACAGGCTTTTTGTCAACATAAACATAAATTGTTTTCAAATCTTTATCCAACATACCAGCAAGTACATTTTTAAAAATATAATAAGTAAGAATGTTGTCAGTTTCCAGATATCGTCACACATGTTTGTCTATGTCACACTGTGTATGTGCTGGAACTAGAAGCAGTTGCAGAAGCGCTTTCTTGATGTGCATTACTATGGTAAATTACTTGGAAGCTCAGCCAACTTCTAGGAAGATTAACACTAGAATATGGAAGACTGGTGTCACAGATCTGGCTAGTGCAACTAGGTTATCATAAACCATTTGTGAGGCTCCTCTGTAGCTAAGTGGTAATTACCGTGGTGGAATGCTTAGAAAGTGAACAAAGCTTCAGAAGCATCAGTCATTAGTAGTGTTTCATCAGTCTACTGACAGTCATGATCAATGTGCAAACAAACAACAACGAAAAAATCTGACCTGAGAGTTGACACATGCTAAATTATAAATTGGGTCTATTAAATTATGAAATATGATACTATTTCGAGGAACTGCATCGAAATAAGCATTATGGTATTTTGCCACAAAGGAAAAACGGTAATAATTTAATAGTCTTGTACTTCAAAGGGTATAACATACCATAACTCTAAGTAGCTCTACATAATATATTTTAGAACACATTTTTTTGTTGCAACCGATTCCATCTAAATCAGTTGCATCACATTATTTAAAGCAATAAATAATACAATTATCTAGCATGATGTTTGAACTCCTAAACTGGACCTACAGGCTTAAAAATCAAAGATCTGATTTAGAGATAAAATTACAAGAGAGTCTCAATAGTCAACATTGACTTTTTACTCTATCGACATTTCGACTAGATGCTCTAGCCTTCATTCCTAATGAGGGCTAGAGCATTTAGTCGAAAGGTCGAGAGAGTAAAATTTCAAGTTGGTTAATTTTATAATGTTAACTGAGTTAATGATGTCAGCTGAGAGTGATGTCAGCTGAGAGTAATAGTACAAGATTTAAGTTGATTGACTTTTTCTCCATGGGCACAATGCACTAGCTAAGAGTGAACTTCCAAGAATGACAAGTCTTTACTAAATATCAAACTAATTTGATCATCATTTTCATATGAATAATGAAAGAATACTGAGTTAAAAGCTAAGGAATTAAGGAGCTAAATCAGATCAGACAGACACAATTCTGATCTTAATATTCCGATCAATGCAAGCAACTTCAAGGCATGATGACAGCTAGAGCATGTCCCACTGATAGATCTGGCTGAACAAGATGGAAAGTCGGCATCTGAATCATGACAGCATGAGCTGTAAAGGTTATCATACATATTTACAGGAATGCATCATTCTCTAGTAAAAAACAACATTTCTCTTAATTTGCAAAGAATAGGTAGTAAACGATTGAATTATGACTCATTACTAGTACGTCATATCAAAGGTTTATTTCATTAAATTGAAGCAGCCATTCTTGGGAATGTCAAGCCTGGCACTATCATTACCTATGGAAGGAGGACCCAGTAAACTTCCCCTGTGAGATGCTGCAATACAGATACTTAGCACACATTGTGGCAAACCTCTGTCAACAAGGTTGCTGTGAGGTCTTAAACCTCAGTTTTAAAGTATAGGAAACCCACCTATGGGACAGGATCCCACCTTTGGAGCAGAAAAAGGCTTGATCAATGGAAGTATCTTCCCACAGAAGAGTTTGTGGATGCCCTTCATGGCTGCCTATCATATCTCAAAGACAATACATCATGAAATGCATTGTTATGAAGGCAGAAGCCTAATTACTCAATTGGTAATGTGATTAGCCAATTCAAAGTGCCTTTCTCAGATGTGAGGATCATGGCAAACTTCTGTGATCTTGATAGGATGTACTTCAGATCTGCAGCAGCTGAAGTAGATATTTTGTTTGTGGATCTGATATGACATGATGTCATATGAATAGTTAATTATTGCTCTGAATGGAGCTGTTAATTTTAAAGTGGTGCTATATATAATTCATTGGATCAGGGCAATACTGGCATATTTAGGAATGAGTCTTACTTCCATTGGTCTGTCAGGATGGCAGAAATGATATCTGATTGAGTCCTCTAAAGACTGATGTTCAGAGAGGTTTGACTCACAATAATTATAGTAAGTCACCAGAAAAGGATAGTTTGGCCATGGCGGCAAAGGCTTGTAGTTCTCATAGCTTTTAAGTAAGATCACTCTGTATTTGAGTGTTACCAGCAACATTGGGTGATGTGTCCATCTGAGAGACAACTGGAGCTGAGATAATGGAACAGGAGTAGACAAGAAAAGTGGTTGTGAGCACATTGTTAGAACATGACCCTTTTCCTGGTAAGTAGTCCATAAATGGTTTCTTGGCCTTGGTAAAGAAACAGTTGATACAGCAGCCATTTGGGTTATATAACCATGACTAATATGACAGAAACACCAAAACTAGCCTACACAAAGGAATATGTGAGTATTGCATGTGGAGGAAGAATGTTTGTTGGAGTAGCTCATGAGAATACTCGATTGCTGATATCCTGCTTTGTGTTCATTGATGTAGCTATAAATTTGAGTCTTCTGTTTTCTCTATATGGCCCAAATAAATGTTCTAACTTTAGTAGCTAGTAGCTACATTGTTAAGAATAAAAATTTAGAGACTCATGCTTTAAGTTATTACTTAGTTCCTTGATTGAAATTGCTAACAATAGTCTTCCTGGCCAGCCATTCCAAGTATAATAATCCATTCCTACACTTTGATTTGTCTCACAAATAATTACTCTCTTTTTGAAGGTCAACAGGTAACCTGTTCCAGCTCAGCTCTTAGTTTGGAGGATGATGCCATCCAGTTAATCTGGAGTTTAATGCAACATATCCCATGTCCGTCCCAATGTAAAAAAATTACTTTCCTGCTAGTTTACACTTCCTGGCTCCTAAACTGTGCGTGCTTAAAGAACACACATACAGATACACATATTTTAAAAAAAGCTTCCATGTGGGTATTTTTAACTAGGTAAGAGTTAACTTGGCTAGCATTGAAGTTAATGAGAGAGTCTGCCTAGTTCTCCTGCCTGGTGTTCTTACCTCTTAGGTGGTATAATATGAAATTGCTATGGTTCCTGGAGGAGGAACAAGAGATTAAACTGACCCAACTCCTCCATATTGACCATAATAGCGACAAGCAAACTTGGTAATCAACTTGCACTTAACCCTATTATGTATGATATTTATAAATGTAACATTCGACTCTGATAATATTTGTGCAGTATACACTGTATATTATTATGCATGCATACTCAGCAATAAATAGTCTTCTGGAGTTGCACTTCCTGTGGATGAACTCTGATTGTTGTGCTGGTGATGATTATTTTGTGAGACCTACTTGATGGTTGTGTTATGTGAATATTGACTCTATTACTAGGTACTATTACATTGGCATAGTCAGCAAGATAAGCGTATTTTCCCAACATGAAGCTATGTCCATATAATATCTCCTTAATATGAAACACTAAATGTAAGGGAAATGGATGTTGCAACTTCTATTTGAGTGAGTGTGGTATTTCTACGTGAGGGGTTTATGTTGCAAGAGCCAGACATAGGAGAAGACTAAAGACTTGCAACAGCATGAGCCATGGATAATATTGATTAACTATCCACATGGAACTGTATAACTAGGGTAATTAAACTACACACACGTGTTGATTAGATAAAGATAGGCAGAGCAGGTAAGGGATATACATCTCCATAAAAAGTGCCACATGTAGTCAAATTTTGGACTTAATGTTAGCTAGTCTCTCCTCCCTAGCATTTAACAGTCAAAAAATATCCCTTACTGGTTAGTTCACAACAAAAGTGGCTGGTGACTATTAGAAGCTAGGGAGGAGAGACTAATTACCTTATCCTCACTAGCCAGAACTTTCAAATTTAATTATTATGGCTCTAGAAGGATGCTCCATGATACTGCCTGTCACCATGCTTGAATAAACATCAAACACAATAGCAAAGAAAAAGAAGGGAAAAAGGAAACAAGATCAATTAGCTGCTTGAAGACACTTGAAGAAGTTGCTGTCTCGAATGTTTCATCACAAGAGTCCCTGAACAGGTTCAGTAAGTGTTGAAGGTGAAAGATGGGTTTCAACAAGGTGGTTTGTTAGAAATGTTCCTTGGTGAATTTAGAACCATAGATCCGCAAACAAAGTCATTGCTGAAAACTTTCTCTCATCACGTTAGAAGTTTGAACGGAAACATGCACATTTGATAATCTGTTTGGCATTACTCAGGTAACTGCTAATGCATTTTAGAAGTTTTCGGCTCATTTTAATGGTAAAGAATGCTGCTTGGTGCTCTTAGATGGTTATGCCCTATTCATCTATTGCATAATCTTCATTTGCTGTTTTTTTTATTGTCGTAGGTTAGTAGCTAGGACATCGATAATTTTGCAAATCTAGCTATAGGAGATGGGTTGATCTCTATGTGTACATGTATATATAACCACTTACACATGATGGTATATTGTTCGTGCTCCCAAATACTACGTGTACTCTGGTTAGTTAGCTTTTAAACTCAAAAGTTGCAAAATCTTATTCCAAATTTTTTTTTTTAAGTGACAAGTCGGAAGTGTGAAGTAACGTGCCCAAAGTTCATAGTGACTTTATCCATTAAAGTGCACTAAAAAGATGTACATACACAAAACCACTACATTCCTCCCCACAAAGATTAAAAGGTACACTAAATGACTACAAGACTATGCAACATAATGAGGAGTCAGTGTGTCACAAAGGGTCCATACCACACAGGTGGATTTCGAGTTCTCGTTGGATATGTCCTAGGTAGCATAGTAGTTGGAAGCAGTCCAACAACAGTCGCTACTTGAATATCAGCTCCAGGAGTTAGAGTAAATGTCTTCATCATCAGCAGTTAAGTCGGGTTCCACGGAATCATCAGGGGATCTGTCTCCATTGGGACTTGGCTCCAATGGTTTGAGGTGATCGACATGCCAACGCCAGATGATGCCATCATGGACTGAAACCAGGTAACTCAAAGTTCCTTGTCTCAACACAATCACTCCAGGTACGTACTTTGCTCCAGGGCATACATTGTGTACAGTGACTTCTTGCCCAACATCAAACTTGCTCGTCGGTTATGCTGTGACTTCTGGCCGGCTTGTTTCTCAACCACTTTAGACTCCAACTGTGGCTGTAGCCAAGTCCCAACATCTCGACCTAGGAACAATGAACATGGACTGCCCAAAGTTAGGACCCAAATCATTGAGAGATGGGCCTCTTGTCTTTGCAGAGGCATCGTTACACTATCCTCAACTTTGTGGTCTGTTTATCCTGTCGGATTACTGTATGATGTGGGAGGTAATGCACATTTTCTTTTTCAGAGTGGTTAGAATATCACAACTTCCACGATCCACCAGTGAAGCTGATCCTTGATGACTGCATCATACTCGATGAGGAGGTCCGAGTTTTGGTTCAGTTTCTGGAGAAGTTTGGTATTACGACACAATTCATAGTTGTCTGGGAGGTGCAGATGAGACTCCTTCCATGGTAAATGCACCTCGTATCTTCCTCCCTGAAGGATATCTGTTATGTGAAACTATCATAAACTGATTTCTCACTCTTGAGAATCCCAAGTGATTCCAGTTCCCAAAACTTCTTGAATCCAGTTTGCAAACTATCTTCTTCGCTTCTTCGGTGATAGCTCCAAACCTCAAGGAATGGGTGGAGTGTGTGGCAACAAAGCCTACCGTGGTGTCCTCTATCTGTTCAATGGTTCAGATAGTACCCACCCAAGTAGAGTCTCAATGGCTGTGAGCCCACTAGGTCCCTTGGTTAATCTCCCAGTGAGAAACCTCCACTACTGATCAGAACCAATGAGCATATCTATCTCCAGCCTACCAGTAACATCTGCTGAGTCAGCCAGATTCAGTCCTGAAATATGCTCGTACATTTGCTTGGCAGGTGAGATGGGTTGAGTATGTACAGGGTCACAAATGTGAGGAACGACAACTGCTGATAACCTTAGGGATGTGCCATCTTTGGTCAAGATTCCCACTTCAATGATATCATACGTCCTCCTCTCCTCCCTTTCTGTGCCAAATGCCTTGATGATCATCGATTCGGAATGTATCGTCCTCAAAGAGAGCCTTTCTCGCACATAGGCTGTCACATACGACCTTTGACTTCCTGGATCAAGGATTGCCCTCACGTTCAATGAAGGAGAATGCAGTGACTGACTGACATCAAACAACACAGCCTTGGCAGAATTGGTGTGTGAACTCACTAACATAGCTAATGTGGCCTATGACCAGTCCCTGTAGTGGAGCAGATATGATGCCTCCCACAGCATTTGTTGCAGTGGGTGGTCGACTGACAACGCCTCACAAAGCAGCATCCTGCAGTGTGAAGTGTGACTCTGGACCAGCGACTGTCTGACAGAAGTTGGAGGGATGAGGATGATTACAGAACACACAGTTCACCTGCGCAGAAACACCGGTCATCAATGACAGGGCAGTCTGTGGGTTACGCCCCATTCTCTGGAACTTCCATGGTGGTTGAGGTGGCCTTCCCACAGAATGCTCCCTCGCCTCCACTTCCCTCTCGATTATCCTCATCATCGAATACAAATCCCAATCTCGTACTGACCATTCTTTGCTTATGATCAAGCATAGCTCTGGGGGTAGCTTACTCATCAGGATGGATGACAGAAGTCCACCATAGCTATCAGAGAGAACTCCAAGTGCTCACAGGCCTCTCACATTCAACTCCACTATGTCGAAAAGGTGTCTGAGATTCTTCAAATAGTGCTGTGATGTTATCACTTCAAGGTTCAGTAGAAGATGTTTAAGGTGGTTACTGCTTCTTTGTAATTGGCTGCTGCTAGTGTTAGACTAGATATAGCATCAGCTGCCTCAGACTCCAACAGGGAGTTCAAATAATTGAATTTGTCAATGCTTGACAAGTTAGAGTTGTTGTGCACAGAGGGCTGAAATGTATCCCAGAATGTTGTCCACTTGGTCAGGTCCCCATTGAAGTTCTGAAGTGACAGTTTGGGTAATCTCACACATGGTGTGAGTCTTGGTAAATCAACAGAACACAGAGGTGGGGTTATATTTCCCAATGTGGCAGTCACAAGTGCATCTACTAGTGGGGTTTCAGTTTCAGAATGCTCATGGTGTGTGACATCAGCTGGTCAGCATGGTGGACCATTTCTGGGGTGTGTTCAGGGGATCTTAGAACCCTTGGTGTGTCCAGTCACAACTTGAATGCCCCTAGTACGGCCTCAAGCTCTAGTTCGATATGCTCACGGACTTCATCGGTTACTTTGATTTCTTCATTGAGGTTCTCCTCTTCAACCAACTCTGTGATCTCATCATCTAGTCTATTTAGAAGCTCAGCCTTCACTTGAAGGGCTTCTTTCTTCTGCTTCAAATTTGCCACATTTGACTCATCACCTTCTTCTAGGCCAGTCATCATTGCCTGTACTTGCAATATCCAGCGCATAACTGATGCTCAGTGGGCCGCTCCCACTTTCTTCTTTCAGCCAAGCCCCTCAGTTTCAGCCATCTCAATCTCTCTGGGTTCATTCTCTGGGTGTTGCGTCGCCTTTCCATGATCTAGCTCAAAGGGTCATGTGAGTTATATATAGCCAATGTCTTGACTATTTAATTGCTAATTTGTGGAGCAGCTAGCTAACCCAAGGCCCAGTTCAAGTAAACAAAGAACATTAAAAAATTTCATATTCATGATGAAGGTTAAAGTACACATGCATGAACAAATGACTCTTGAACAATGACGTAATGAATAATTGACAATACAGTACCTCACTGTAAGTGCAATGGCCAACCATTCTTGATGTATCTAAACACCTTGGAAAGGACTAGGTCAAACATAATGGTTGCTCTTAATATGTTGTGCTGAAATGGCTATCTGGCCAATATTGAAAACAATGACTCAAGTACTATTTCCTTTGAAGTGTGCTGTCTGTATTGGCAGTCTAGACATGCCATCTGCATTATAGTGTAATGTGGTTGGCTTGAATAGGATCTCATAGGTATAGCTGAGCAAAAATGTCCACCTCTGCATCCTAGCTTCAGCTAGGGGGGGGGGGTAGCCTTCTTAGGGCCTAATATAGCCAGGAGGGACTTGTGGTCTGTCACCATTGTATTTCTAATCTTCACTGAATAGATTAAAGCTAAGGCTTCTTTCTCTGTTTGAGAATAATTCTTCTCACTAGCATAAAGGGTTCTGGAGTCATAAGCAACGGGATGCTCTGTTCCATCTGGCAGAATGTGTGATAGGACTGCATCTATGCCATAGGCTGAGGCATCAGCTGCCAAATGTTCTGGATTGTACTGAACCAGGACCAGGGCTGAACTCAATGCTTGTTTAGCCCAATTGAATGCTTCACAGCATTTCCAAATTGCATGCTTCCCGAGTAAGCCATTCAGAGGGTAAAGTTTACCAACTAGGCTAGGCCAAAACTTGCATAATAATTTAGTAGGCCTAGAAAGGCTCGTAATAGCAAAGGGAACACTTCTAGGTGTGAAGAACTTGGGACTATAGACTCCCAACTACGAGCACGAGTTGTCTAAGACTCCACCGCTCACCAGCACCCCAGTGACACCTACCTCTCCCTGGTGGTCAGCCATTCAATCATATAGCCCCTTCCTTGATTTGCAAAGTTGCTTGGTAAGTGTGGATGGTGCCAACTTCTTTGCTGAAAATTTCCTCACATTCCATAAGGAGGTGCATTTACATTGGAAATTTGGTGCCAGTTTAGAGACAATGACTTCAACCAGTTCCTTCCCAATAAACTGGGCCCCCTTCCTTTGACAGTGGTCACTACTAACAATTTTCTCTGGCCATTGTATTCGACTTTCACTTCACATTCACCCACAACAGATAAGGTTTCTGCCATGTATGTCTTCAGTACAATCTTCGACTCATGGAGAGGTAACTTTGGAAACAGGGATTTCCAAGTTTCCTGTGAGATGATAGTCACTGCTGCCCCTGTGTCAACTTCCTTGGGAACGATTTTCCATCAATTTTGATATCAGCCATTATTACTCTCTATCACTAGTTTTAGAGTTCATGGACCTTTCTGAGGTGATGTACTTCGCTGACTTGAAATTTTGACAGCGATAGGTTTGTTACTACCACTTCTATTTCCAGTGCCAGTATTCCCTTCTGGACCTCCTTGGCTGTCTGCATATACTGTAGAAATGTGCCCGTGTTTGCCACAATTATGAAATTTGGCTCATTTGAACCTGTACCCACTCTTGGGGTGATTGGTTCTTCCACAGTGCTTGCATTTGTCTGAGGAAACATTCCTAACTTTGGAACTCAGTGCCAGTAAAAGATTTTTGCATTTTTGGCTGCTGCCTCTGCAGACACAGCAAGATCCACTGCTTTCTTGAAAGTTAATTTATCCTCAGAGAGTAGCCACTTGAGTACGGCTACATTTTTCAGTCCTCCAAAAACTGGCCTCTCAGTGCGTCCTCCAGGTGTGCTCAAAATCACAGAAAATAGCCAGCCTCCTGAGTTCTGCGATTAAGTCTGCTACTGATTCTCCTGATTGCTGTTGGTGTTCGTGAATATTGCATCTATGAGCAATGACAGATGGCTTGGGATCGCAGTGTGACATCAAAGCTTTCTTCCAACTCTGCTCAACTTTCTCACCTCCTCTTCCCACCCCTGAACATTTCCTCAACTGCCTTCTGATACTACTCCCAGTCTATCGCTCTCTTCACTAATACCTCTCTCCTATCCCACATAATTTCTCCCCAAATAATGTTATGTTCTGACACCACCTCCAGCTTGCCTGAGTCCTCAACTATCATACATCTATGTCTTCACAAAACAACATATAATCTATGACTGACTTTCTCTCCCCACATTCCCATGTCCACCTACCTCACAGCACTTGCAACTCGTTTCCTACAATCAGACCTACAACCCTAACCAACTCCAACAACCTCCTTCGATTACTGTTTGGGTTGTCCTCCACTCCTAGTCCAATCTTTGCATTGAAGTCCCCCATCATAACAACACCGAAACCTTTCTCTTCATACTTCACCACATCCTCCTGCAATACTTCAAACAATCCCTCCATCTGATTCTCTCTCACTCTCACTCCTTCTGTGTTCACATACACTACACTTACTATAGTTTTCCTTATCCCTGCTCTGTTCAACTCCACCCACAGCCAACCTTCTCTTGATTTCCTTACCCTAGAATCCAAACTCTCATGCACCAGAACTCCCACATCTCCACTCACCCGCCTGCCACCCTCTTGGCACTTTGGAAGGAGCCGGACGACGACTAGTGTACTCCAACAATTCTTCTGCCCCAGAGTACGAGGAATGTGGCTAACCTCTGCCGCAGATGTCAGACTTTCCAGAGGATGGCCCAAAGCACACACAAGAAGGTACCCTACAGCTCCAGATACCCGGAGGCCATGCCGCTCCACACTATCACCAGCACAGACGTGGCAAACACATTAATTGAGTTTTTTGCCAGAGTAGGCATCCCTAATGAAATTTTGACCGACAGGGAAGAAAATTTCCACAGGTAACTCATGAGGAAGTTCGACACAACGTTCGCCATCAGATATGGTGGGGAGGATGAGCTGGCTCACCACTTGTGATTGTTTGGGAGGCATCAGAATGGTAGAGGAGTCTGTTCCTCAAACTAAAGGGGAATCTGCCCTCACTGCATTTTCTTCTGGCATCTCTCAGGGATGGTCTGTGCCTGCAGAGTTGGTCTCTCCCTCCTTCAAATGGCACCAGTTACTCCAGCACGGAAAACTCCCGGCAGGTATTTCCCTTTGCAGCTCTCGTGTGAGCATTTCTCTCTGTCGTGAGCTTAGACATGTTGTCACTAAGGTGTGACAAGTCAGAGATGCTGTGGTTTGAGAGTGTGGGCCCATGAAAACATTTCCCCCAGGTATATGCCCAAGCTTCGTGGTGGGGTTGGTTGGTCAGAGTCTGACTGTGATGATGGTGGAGTGACGACAGTATCATCCCAGCTTGATGTGGGCAATGATGTCGTGGTGGAGATCCTTCGTCTGGCATATACTTTCCAACATCTGGGTCTTGGGTAGCATCCACTTGGAGTAGGTAGGAGACCACATCGTTGCTCAGTGGTGAAACTTCTGGCGTCTGCTGTGGGGCTCCTTCAGTGTTGGTTGCTCAGTTCCTCTTATTGTCATGAGTGAGGCAAAAGCCTCAGTGTCTAGAATGTCTAACCCCAGCAGGCCGTCAAACTGCATGGTGGGATTGATCGCCACTCGCATCAGCCATGCCTTGCCATGGAACTCCAGCTCCACCTCTGTAGTTTGGTAGGTATGGGTGATATTCTTTGATCCAGAGATCTGCAAATGTGGGCCCATTCCTTTGGTCCCTGGGTAGCCATCTTGGGTCAAACTGTGCATCCTTTGCACTGCTCTGCCATTCACCAGCCCTGAAAAAATGAGAAGGTTAGGATCAGAAGACAACATACTTACCAGGCATGTCTTTGTGGGGCACTTAGCCGTAACGTGTCCATACTCCTGACAGTGGAAGCATCTTGGGCCTTTTACGGGGGATCAAAGGAGGGTATTATCTTGCTATCTGTACTCGGCGGTTCACGTAGGGTTTTGTCACATTCCACTATGGATGGTCATTTTCTTGGCCACTCGCATTATCCCATCGGTCTGGTGGTGTCATTCCAGCATCTGGGGCCTTCGGATCTGGGTTGATTTAAGACGAAGTAATCGCGCTTCATCCGGGGAGGTTGGATTTTGTTACCTCACGCAGGTCTGGGTTCTGGGCTCCATGCCAGAGATCAACTTCTCCTGTCCAATATGATTCTTGAGCTCCTGGAAAATGGACAGTTGCTTGGTCCAGTTGTTGAGGGCGTTCATCACCCTCTGGTTGTACTGCTGGTGGGTCTCCAACCAATTCATCTTGCGGTCGTGCCACATAAGTCCGTAGTGATTTGGTGTGATGCCGTGGAAGGCAATTAGTCATTTGCTGAGTGTGCAGAAGTACCTCTTCTCCTCCATTGGCAGACCTTCCTGGAAATGTAGGGACTTCTCATCTAGGAGTTGGAGGAGATTGGCACCCCAAAATTCCTCTACAACATGAAACATCGTCATGTGATCTGAGAAAGATTGGAGGAAGGATTCAAAAAAAAAAATGTTTTTAAATTAATGTCAATTAAGAGTCACTTGAGCTGTTGTTGTTGGTTCTTTCAGCTGGGGGTCCACAACATATTTCTTTCCACATCAGTTTATGTATGGTTCATGTGCTGTATGCATGTGCCAGGGTATAATTTAAAACACTTGGTGAACACCAAGCTACCATTATATATGAAGGTCACGTAAGTCTTAGCAACTCATGAAGGCTAGAACATCTATTCAAAGCATCGAAAGAACACAATTTCAAGTTGTTTATTGAGCAATTAAAATAACAAATAACAACACAAAAGAATAATTTAAAAATAAAAGGCATTCTCGATACATTAACAAGGTAACTGAATATAGAGTTGTCATCATTTCAAGTTCAGGCTCTTGAGATTGGCCACCTTAGCAGCCAGCTAAGTCCATTTGACAATCTGGATGGCACTACTCACACTTTGTTATTAGGCTAATGCGCAATCCTCCTTCACTAGCAGTTGCTTCTGTCTTCTGTCCTGGTGTCTAAGATGGTGGCTCCAATATTCTGTTGGTCTCTCCTACATAATACTTCCCACTGATGCAAGGGAAGCGGTTTAGAATGCATAAGCACATACTATCTTGTAATTCATCCTTTTCTCTGCTAAATTATGCACTCAAAGTTCTGCACCTCATTATTCCTGATGAAGACTAGAGCATCTAGTCAAAATACCGGGAGAGTCGATTTAAAGTTGATTATTGATTTTGTTATGTCTATTCGAGAGTTTATATATATATATAATTGCTGATTCAGATGTACGGGTTGAAGTTTACTACTATAAATACTTTAAATAAATCTGTATTATATATTATCATTATAGTGATGCTGGTAATTTTAATTCCATTATTTTTTAACTTGCGTATATAAAATATTTTACCCTTATGTGTGTTTGTGTGTGTGCATGTTTGTGTTGTGTGTTTCTGTGTGTGAGTGTGTTACCGAATCTCAAATATTTAGGAATAAAAAAAGGTATAGAGACTTTCTTGATATTCATTTACTCACTTGATGTTTCAGCTAGATGCTCTAGTCTTGATCAGGAATAATAGATGCCGAGACTCATATTACTTTTAGCATCTCACTATTCCTGATGAATGCTAGAGCATCCAGCTAAAATGTCAAGTAGGTAAATTTAAGTTGATTACGAGAAAGTCATTGCATCTACACTCTGTCAACTGAGAGTTGGTTGAGAGTAAACGAGAAAGGTCATGGAGTGATATTACATACCAGAAATGTCTAGGTATCTGTCTGGGAATGGCGGCTCTGGTATCTTGACCAAGTCAACAAAAAAGTGTTACTCTGACCATTTACACTCACAAAAATATCGATAAAGAAGCCCTTGCTTGAAAATGTTTGACCCATTCTAAGCTCTAATTATATTATTGTATGCTGTTGTTCACACAAAAGTGTGCCAGTGGGTTTGATGATTCTGGAATTACGAACAAAAAGCAAAGGGAGTCTCAGAAAAGGCAAGACCAAAAAGCAAAAAGTATTTGGAACATGAAATGTGCCAAAATAACGTTGTTTGCGCAATGCAAGTGAACAGGCCTTACTCCTAGTGCAAGTTATGTTACCTACACTGAAATAAATGGTTTGTGGGGCAAGTGCTTTCTATCCTTCCCCTTTTCTTCTTATTCCCCCAGTCATTTCTGGGTGAAGTTCTGTATAGGATGTGTAATGAACAATGTCAGGTTTTGAATTTGGACATGAAATATTCCATTGTAGCACATGTGCAGGTGGGAAGTGTAAGTTAAGAAAAGATACCGATATCCTATGTGTGTCAAATGCTCCACTACATGATATATTGATGGCATGAATTTTACCCTATCCACTGTGTATAAGTGATCTAACTATCCTTTATCCATCATTCATATCATGTATGTTAATTTGATCTAATGATAATAGTTGGTGACCACAGATGGTAAGGGCAGAGTTCTCAGTAACATACATTGAAGTACAGTCCAGTATATGTCACTTCTTAGCTAATGAAGCTTGCCGTAGTTATATGCTTAGTACATGTAGTAACAAATACAAAAAGCATAGAGTGGTGGGTGAATGTGTGATGGAGAAATCTGAGAGAGAAGAAAAAAATTTAGTTTGAAATTCTAGATTGCATATAGGTCAAGGCCTAATACAGTCCTGATCTGCACATTATAAAATTTGTAAAGCTCAGATTATAATATGTATAACAATAATTTATTGTACTTATGTGTTCTTTACAGATTCTGGACTGGTCCACTGAACAACATCATATCCTGCAATATTATGTGATGACAAATTCTGAAAGAGAAATCTGCATGCCTATAATTATATGAGAGATTCTTTGAAATCCCATGGAGACAAGTTTCCTTGAAGATGGGAAGCACAGTACACTAAGAGTTAGTTCATCAGGCAGTGTTTTCTGCAGGAGTGTTCAAGAAAACCAAACTGACGAGAACCAGTTAAAAGTAAAAGTTTGTTTTTGGTTCCATATGCCCTAAATTATTATCTGTTGACTATATTTATCAATTACCCTTCATATTTATGCCAACTATGTGCTAGCCAGTTCTCTCGATCCAATAGAGAATAGCAGTACATGTATTGAACTTACCAAGGTTAATAATAATTAAGATACAAACTGAATATAGCTAACACCGAATATGTTAAAAAAATTTAAGTACATATGTCAAAATGAAATTTCTTCACCCTTTCTTTACCTTTCTGTAGTCAAATTGCTTTATCCATGCTGGCAAATAAAGAGCTATATGTGATAGGATCTGAGAAAAGGGGTCTTATGTAGAGAAAAATGGTTTTGTGGTATGACCAAAATAATCTCAGTTAATAGTTTTGACTATTTTTCTTTTTTGGTACTACAGGCATCTACTACCTTTCCTTTACATTTGTGTGAAGTCTGAAGGCTCCTGCTTGCTTCTTTGTAGGCAAGAGTGAGGTTAGAAGATTGGTGGTCAAGAAGCTTGCTACGCGTGTAACGGAATACTGCGTTGCGGGGAAAATAATACCCGCGTTTGCGGAAAGATGGGAACCCCCCCACAAAATGGGGGGATTTCCTACTAGCTGCTATAGTGGCCGCATGGTTAGTAACAAAGGAATGGCTTCATCAAGTGCTGCAAAACCATTAATTTTAAACGCGTTTTTCTCATCTTCAAGCGTCTTGCATTCAGGCTTTCACAACTTTTCTTCTGAATGGAAATAAGTGATGATAATCAGATTTAAGTTCCAAAATATAAGCATTGCTTTGTTCTTTCACCTGGTATCACTAATTCATTTTTTTAAATTTTGTACATAAGACCACTTTTCTCAGATCCTATCACATAATTATGTTAGAAACCGTCATAATCTGGAGTTGTGCACATAGGTATATATATGTACATGTCAACTCAGATACTTAGCGAGACGATCATTTCTAGTTTAGCAAATTTTATCACATCTCTAAAGTTAGAGCATATTAATGAAATGAGTAGCTCTGACAGAATGAAATTCCACTTCCATTTCCATCAGCTGTTTCGTGTAGTTTTTCTCACTTCTAGAGCCTGTATTCTCTCATCCAGCTTCTTATCTGCTGCTTGATCTTTCTCTTCACCACAACAACCATTCCAGGTTTACATAGGCACGCATTATTTAAGCGTGTGACGCGTTATATGGGTGAAGTATGGTGAATCCTTAGATAGATTGATACAAGTTACAAATATTCGCCATACCCTTTAATACCAAATTTTTCATCCAACTCCCCACTGAGGGCTCCGCTTGCCAACTAGTAATGAATGTTTTAGGCATTGAGTGGCAACAAAGAAAACGCTTTAATATGCTGACTAAACTGAGTAATTACATCATGCTTTTCTGTCAACTATGCAACCTGTTCTCACCTCCCTGCTAAGCAAAATTACTTTGATGTTTTGGTATGAGGGCCAATTGTCGTGGCAATTTTAGAGACTGTTCGGGAATTTATTTAGATATTAGTTTCCTGTTTATCATATCGCAGGCCAGTGGCTGAGTTGCTGTACACTGAACTGGCAGCATACAGGACATATTATTCTATCCTCAAATGCAAGCTAATTCCTTTGGTCTTTGGTTGTGCTTTATTGACCAGAAGAAGTTTTTCGAGTATGTTGGAATGAAGGAAGGATGGCATGACCAATCTGTTGCCTCAGAATTAATAAACCACTGTTAACTGTACTGAATCTGATGTTATTGGCCTGATTTCTTATTTAACTTCTTCCACGGATTCTGGCCCTGATTTGATCTCCTCTAGAATGCTTAAATCGACATGCCTATCCATAGTTGCTCCCCTTACATATATCTTTAAGCTTGTCTCAAGGATGACTTCCAGTTGATTGGAAAAATTCCTTCATTGTTCCCCTAAATGCTCATCTAATCTTGACAATCCCTCTAACTACCGGCCCATTTCTATAGTAAGTGGCTTGAAAAACACTCTCCTTTACAAATTCTGTATCGAACACAATATATTATCTCTTCTTCTCAATTTGGTTTTATTCCCCATCGGTCTACTTCTTCAGTCCTTTCACTCTCTTCTTCAAACTGGTTGGTACTTGTTTTCTAGATCTCAAAAAGGCCTTTGATTCTGTTGCTCACAAACCGCTAATTGATCATCTTTCCTTCCTGCAATTCCCTCCTTGCCTCATAAACTGGCTTCACTCCTTTCGGCACATTCGCAACAAGTGATCGTCACAAGTACCACCTCCTCACCTGTCCCTATATCTTCTGGTGTCCCTCAGGGATCTCTAATAGGTCCTCTCCTCTTTATAATTTATATCAATGGAGTGTGTGCCTTTGTCTGTCTCTTCGAAGCTTATTCTCTACGCCGATGATATCCTTTTTCGCCCCATCAATTCTCATTCTGATTTTTTCTTTTTCTTTCAGAATCGACTAAACTGTATCTCTGCCTGGCTTGCTACCCAATCTCTCACACTTTTAATGAAGTCAAAATACTTATAAACAATTTCTTCTAACTAAGTCTCTGCCACTTAAGTGTATCGCTGGTTCTCTAATTCAGTTAGTGACTGAGTTCAAGTACCTGGGAATCCTTTTTTCTTCATCTCTATCCTAGAACAAAGCATACTTGGCCATAGCCAATTCTTTGCCTTGTGTAGTACCCTCAGAAGAGGTTATTTCCCCGTTACCACTGATGCAGCCTGGTGTGTGCTCATGAGAATCTGGTAAAGGGATTTAATGATTTGATGTTGAGAAGGGCAGTTCGCATGTTAATGATTCAATCTTGATACTGCTGAGCCTGTTAAGGCCACCACATATATTACAGCACAGTGTGCGACTACGTAACAGTAACTAACACTGACAACAATCTAAATTATCAACAGTGACTTAATTAATAATATCCATAATATTAATAAATAGTTATGAGTGTCCCACTGCTCAAGGAGGGGGGGGGGGGGGGGGGGGGGAGGGGACCAAAGAACATTCCTCAGCTTGTCATACAACAGTTCCTTTCTCCTCTGCCACCACAATACATAACACACTCGCCCACCTCCTCCATCACTGCATCACTTATTCCTTCTGCAAACAGCAATGCCACCTTTCCATCCTTACCCACTCTTCTATATTCATCCAGCCACTGTCCAGCCCCTACAATTCTGCGCACCTCATCCACCAGTACCAACCGACCCCTCTCGAATTCCTCACACATTACCAAGAAATGTTCCACATCTTCCCCTGCTCCACTATCACACATGATACATCTCTCATCCCTAACCATCCCACATCTCTTATCCTACAACAACCCAACTGGTGCAGTCCTCAGTCTAAATTGCAACCACACAAAGGACTCTTTACACCAAAAACTGAACGCGAAGCGACCGCGTGCGCACCAGTTATATATTCAGGGCCTCTGCGCGAAGGGCAGGAAATGACTCAGCAAGAAATTTGGGTACCTTTCAGTGGCAGATGAGCTTCCAGGTATAAGCGGTAGCCATTTTATGGTAAGCGCGTCTCTTCCAATTTTGAATCGAGATAAGTGAAATTGCATGGACAAAAAGCACCATAACTTTCAAATGGCTAAAACTTTGGAAATGGCTAGTAGAATGATAAAAAATAAAAAATTAAATAAAAAAATAAAATGGGCCCCTAAACTAGCTTCTATAGGAAAAGGGGCGTCACAAAAGTCTAAACATTAACTCAACAGCCTTCGAGATCTAGAAGCAAGAACTCAGAACAGCCACTAAAGCGTGGCTGACTATATCTGGTAGCCGACCAACTGGCCATTCAAATTCTATTCCTGCGTTGTTGTTTTTTGTCTTGCGGTTACTTGAAAATAACCCCGCCCCACGCGTCATAATCCGCTAGACCACATTTTGTCGGGAGCTTTCTATTTCCTGGTGTAATAGAAAGAAGTTCGAGGGCCAAGGCCAGACCAAATAGCCTCTTACGGCTGACGGGCTTGGCCCCTAGCTACCCAATCTGTAAAGTTTGGTGGTCTAGGAATCCGCTGTGCTGTGAAGCTTGTTTCCTTCGCCTATTTGGCCTGGCTGCTGTGGAGCTAATTCTGCCACCTTGCGCTCAGTCACTCCTTTTTCCTAACCAGGAGGCTCCCTTGTCTTAAAGGCCATGATATTGACTCTGGTTTACTGGTGGACAGTGCTATGACTTGGCCATGCTTGGCTATCAGCCAAAGAGTCTTGTGCATGGCTTCATGCTCTCCCACTCTGTGGAACTGAGGATGGATAACTACACCACCCATATTGTGGTTGGTCTTGATTTGGAATCAACTTTGTGTCACACCCACTCCTGCCAAACATGTCGACAGGAAGTTGGCCACCAAACCTCCATGGTCTCAGCTGTGGCAAGAGTGAAGGCCACCATGGTCTTAGCTGTAGCAAGAGTGAAGGTCACCATGGTCTCAGCTGTAGCAAGAGTGAAGGCCACCATCATCACCATGCAGCTATAAATGATGCCATACATCGTGCTCTGTTATCTGTTGGAGTCCCATTGACTTTGGAATCATCTGGTTTCCACAGATCAGATGGCAAAAGGCCAGATGGGGTGGCCATGGCTCTTGGAAACACAGCAAGCCCTTAGCATGGGATGAAGTGTGTCCAGACTATCCTATCACAGTTTTTACTACCAGAATTGCAGGTGCGAATTCTGCAGCAGAGGAAAGAAAGTTGGCCAAATACACAACTTTTGACCCTAGTCACTTGTTCACCCCGGTTGCCATAGAGATATTGGACGTAATTAAATGGCTTTCATCCAAGACATTGGCCACAGGGGAAGTGAAATCCCTCACCTTAAGCAGCGACCATCATTGGCAGTGCAGAGAGGAGGTGAGTAACTAATTAGTTGTATTAATGTGATAATTATCTTTCTATCAGTTCTTTTTATGTAAGTTCTTGGTAGTTAGTCGTAACATTTGTATGCCAAAAAATAATTTATAACTGGGATGATTTTTGTTTTTCATGAACTCTACATGCCACATTTTTTAAATTAGCATGTCTCATTCCTTTAATTGACTTGTTACTTTCTGTTGGAAAAAATATTCTGTTGGAGAAAAAAATAGGGAAAAAATTAGAAAATGTGGTTTGAACATGATAATTGCACATGATAATAGGAACTGTAGTTAGTTTTGCTACACCATTATAATTGTTTGTCAAAATGGGTAATTATCCCTTTAACAATTATGAAACTCTTTTAAATGATGGGGAAATGCTTTTTGAGAAAATTTCCCCCTCTTGTAACTGAAAGAAGCTTTTCTTTCTCAATTTGTGACATTTTTGACTCAAAACTATCTCAAAAAGTTCATTCTTGTCAAAATGGGTCTTGAAATAATCTACAAAAACTGGGGCTCGCTAATATAAATGGTACTGAAGGTGCAGCAACTCTAGCTGGTGGACTCGAGTCTTGTAATAATCTAGAAACACTCAAGCTATAACATCTCCACCCAAGGACTATTTCTTATCTACAAAGCGTGAGGACCAACAGGAGCTGCTGCACTATCAGCACCAATACTGTTATTATTGAGGTGCAGTGTATAAAAGTCAAGAATACCTATACAAAATTGTCACAGAGAACATGTTGTGTTGATATACAAATGCACCATACCAGCTAGCATTTGTTGGTCTCTTCTTATCTGTTGGCCACATTATGCTGGCCACATTATGTTGTATTTAAGCAGACTTCACTATGCAACAGTAAACTTCCAAATCACCCACACATGTGCTTCTCTTTTGCATATAATTTGATGATCTTTTGTTCTTTCTTCTTTTTTTTAATAGAGAGCTGCTAGATAAATGCAAGATGGAGGAAATGGAGAAAAGCATACGTATTTACAAGTTTTGAGTCGATGTAGTCAAGCTGTTCTGTCAACAGTTATCAAGCCTATGGTAGGGAAATCGCCGGGGACATCCCTAGAAAAAGTGGTACTTTGGTTCTTTCTGACAAACTGTTTGTGGGGAGTGAGTTGTAATGCGAAAGGCAAGTTGGCAAGTCTTGCTGACTGTTCCGTCTTTTCCACATAAATCTTCTACTGAGTTGAGTTCAGCATTTTCATTGGTTCTCTTTTGCACAAGGGAATAAATCGATTACAGATGTCCGTCACAGTTTGGTGGAGTATCATCTCTCTCTTGTTCATACAGAAAGCTTATCTCTACAACATGCACTAACAGAAAGGCAAGTCTTGCCGAACTGTTCCGTCTATTCCACGTAAATCTTCCACTGTATTGAGTTCAGCATTTTCATTGGTTCTCTATTGCACAGGACAATAAATCTGGCAAAGTTATCATAGATGTATGTCACAGTTGGTGGAATATCATCTCTCTCTTGTTCGTACAGAAAGCATATCACTACAACATGCACCAACAGAAAGGCAAGTCTTGCTGAACTGTTCCGTCTTTTCCACGTAAATCTTCCACTGTATTGAGTTTCAGCACTTCTCTTTTGCACAAGACAATAAATCTGGCAAAGTGATCATAGATGTCCGTCGCAGTTTAGTCTCTCTCTTGTTCGTACAGAAAGCATATCACTAACAGATAGCATGTATAATAAATTGTGATGCAATTTGCTTTTAGTTTAGATGGTTAGCTACACCATTGGAAGCATCTGAAATGAATGGATATAGTGTAAAGCATCTAAATTTGACCTTATCAAATTTCCACCACCAATATTCGACCAAGCAAACCTCGGGTGATCTAAATCCGACCTTAACCTAGTAAACTATCTGCAGTTTTTTGTTTCCACCGCAAGCTCTCTGTCGCCGCCCGGGGAAAAAGGAATGCAATCACCCTAAAAATTATACAGCGTAGGACGATGGTGCCGTCCTGAAGGTTGATTCTGAAGGCCATGGGAATCAACCGGGCTGCCACAGTTTGGAGTGCCTGGTATATACAACTCTTAAAAATCAATTATCTGGACAAGTTCAGCACAGCCATAAGCCGGGGCATCACCCCTATCTATAAGAAAGAGAACTAGTGAGCTATTTAGTTGCATGCTTTACGATAACGTTACAACCTAAGGGGCAAGATGATGTACTAGGAATAGTTGGCAAGTTGCTCCCGAGTAAGAGACGAGTTCGTCTTGATGGATTTAATGGAAAGGGGTGGTGGCTTCGTTTTATGGAGAGGTGGCCAAAAGGGTGATGCTTTGGCACAGCTACGAGCAATGTGCTGCAAATTCTTCAGTCTACTTCAAGAAACCCTGATACTCCATGATATAATTATTTGACTGCAGTCGTTGATATAGTAAGGATGAATCAGGATTGAGTTTAGATCATAAACCACCCAAGTTATTGTTAAAAGGAAGTTATTGTTAAAAGGATAAAGAAAGTCCATTGCTGTTTGCCGAGAAACAAATCCTGAATCAGTGTCTTAGCATGTAGTAATACTTCCAGTATACTGTTATTCCTCCTATGGTCATATTTGAAGGCAAGAGGCTTAATCCTGAATGGAGTCAAGGAGAAGTTCTGAGCACATTGTATGTAACATTCGACCAAGGCTGGACGGATATGGATTATTTCATCACTGGATGACAGATCTCACATTCCTCCTGCATGTCCAGTCATGTGACTACTGGATGGACACTCGTCACATGATGAGCCACGTCTAGCTGCAGCTGAAAGGAGAATCATTGCCTGTCTTCCACCCCATGATACTACACATATCTCGTTCGCAGCCATTGGATGTAAAAAAAAATCAATCTCTCATAGTGTATTGGACAAATGAATGTCATCGTATAACATTGGACACGTCTCATTATAAAAGTATCAACTTTCAAGTTTATTTTCCTAACCGATATAGAACCTGAGAATGTTGTGGCACCAGTGTGGAATGTGACACTTAGCACATCACAACTATTAGTGGTTACTAATATCCTGTATGTATATCCTGTGTGGTTACTAATATCCTGTATGTATATCCTGTGTGGTTACTAATATCCTGTATGTATATCCTGTGTGGTTACTGATGTTTACCCTTCAGACATAATTATAGTCTACTCTTTAAATATGCTATTAATAGAATGATTGATTTTGTAATATACTTGTCTTGTTCTTTTGAAATCAATGTCCATGCTATATACTATATTATACTCTTTCCATTTGGAAACAATTGTATTTGGTGATCCTATACCGTCTTCGTCCTCGAAAGGCGATAAAGGTCCGTCTTCGTCTTCAAAAAGTTCCAAAGAGGACAGTCGGGTTTTGGTGAACATTTCTTCAGGGAAGAACAGCATGAATAATTTACTGCTCGTTATGAAAAATTAATGGTTTCGATATCTTCACTGACAAGGAATATGTTGCTTGGCTAAGAAGCAATCATCGTGACGCTACACCTTGCAACTCGATCTTGAACTTAATGACAACTCTTCAGATATGATTATAGAAGATGACTGGCATATAGATGATGAATACTCAGATAAGGTCCTTCTGATGTATCCGAACATCTATGGCTCTCACTTCCGTGTCAGTTCTGATTCTCACTCCTCCCACTCTAGCCTCATCCGCACGGGCTCCTGCGACTACTCACACCTGCCACTCGAGCATCCGCACAGGCTCCTGTGACTACTCACACCTGCCACTCTAGCCTCATCCGCACAGGCTCCTGTAACTACTCACACCTGCCACTCTAGCCTCATCTGCACAGCATCCTCATCAGGTTTGGGGTTCTACATGTTTTACCCCCCCCCCCCCCCCCCCCCCCTCCCCCCAGCCGAGAGTTTCTTACTTACCCCAATGTACTTTCAACTCCTAAGTCTAGTAGGGATGTGTGTAGTGGTGCATGTGTACTTGCCTAGTGCATGTGTACTTGCCAGTGCATCTGCCATTTCCCTTATGGAAGTCAAGGAAAAGAAGAAACAAGATGAGCTCCTTGCCAAATAACTGCGGAAGAAAGGAAAAGAGAAAACTAACCTTTAGCTTAAGCCAAGAAAAAAGCGATGGAGAAGGAAGTCAAAGCTGCTGCTAAGAGATAAGCCATGGAGAAAAACAATGGGGAAATAACACTTTCAAAGAGGAATCTCAAAGACAACCTAGGGGAATTGGGTCTCGGAAATGGGTCTCGGCAGCAAGAAGGATCTCGTATGGGGATCTGAACTTAATGGGGATCTACGATGATTGTTGGTTGATATGCTACAGTAGTGGATACATTGGACTCGTGTGGAGTATGGCAATTGCTTAATGTGAAGGTCCTGAGGGCCTCGTCTCATTTATAATACTACTACTACCTTGGCATAATTTTTTTTAAATGTTCTGTATCAAAATGTCATTTTTGGGTGTTTTTTTGTGTTTGTTAAGGGGCGTGTGCACAGCACTACACATGCATACAGAAATAGAACCAGTAACAAGTTATGATTATTGTGTGAGGCAAGGGTGTGGCACCAGACTGTCTGGTGTGAGGCAAGGGTGGGGCACCAGACTGTCTGGCGCGAGGCATGGGTGGGGCACCAGACTGTCTGGCGTGAGGCAAGGGTGGGGCACCAGACTGTCTGGTGTGAGGCATGGGTGGGGCACCAGACTGTCTGGCGTGAGGCATGGGTGGGGCACCAGACTGTCTGGCGTGAGGCAAGGGTGGAGCACCAGATGTCTGGCACGAGGCATGGGTGGGGCACCAGACTGTCTGGCGTGAGGCATGGGTGGGGCACCAGACTGTCTGGCGTGAGGCAAGGGTGGAGCACCAGACGTCTGGCATGAGGCATGGGTGGGGCACCAGACTGTCTGGCGTGAGGCAAGGGTGGTGTTCGGAAACATTCTATTTATGAGTGACAAACAAATTGAATTATTTCTCCCATGAGCATAAATACGACCTTTCGGTCATGGCTCCCTCCCCCACACACATTCCTCTAAAGGTGTGTCAGGAATCTGGGAATCTCCACCCTGGCAGTTAAAAATTTATGACGTGTCAAGCGCGCGGGTGCAAAATTGAGGGCGTTGAAAATCAACGCACTCACCCGCGCGCTTGCCCACGTCATAAATTTTTTTAACGCTTATTGAAAAAGTTGATTAGGAGCCACTCGTACTAATTTAATTTTTTGGCACTTAGCAATCTGGAGTTATTCTGGATGGGGTCTTTGGGATGCAGGTTTTTGAGGTCCCTCCACTTTAGGGTCTAGTAACTTGCCTATAGTTACTCTATGAAACATATATTAGTATCAAAAGAGAGCACACAGAGAGACCTATCTTTTGAGCTATATATCAAGTCCATATATACCATGAAGTTTACAGAATCTACGGAGCTCTAAAGTGGTAACCATTTAGTTAAAAAACAAAATTAAATAAACGCCATTGTCCCCCCTGAATTCAGGTAAGGCTTCTTGATCGCCTTCCCGGGTGGATGGTGTGTGCAAAAGCCACTGTAAGTCCAGAATAGAGCATCCAAATCTTCTGTAACTTGGAATCCACCTTTCCAGCATAGTTGGGCGAGATCAATAAAAAAATTAAAATGCAAAATTTAAATCTGACCTCAAGTACCCCCTTAAGTGACCACACACACACACTGATCTCCATGTAGGTAATATCTGTGGGGCAGCATTGGACCTGGGGACTTGTTGCTCAGGTGTGTCGGGTTGGGCTGGAGAGAACTATAGCTATAACTATATTTATAGAATTGAAGCCAATCCTATCTCTTAGACAGAGGAACAGAAAAGGGATATAGCATTGAGCCTTAGATAGGCAGGAATAGTTAGGTATAGTGTGAGGACTTGTTTGAGGAAAGCAGGTCCCTTGCAACATGTCGGAATCCTACGCTTTTCCAGTGTATATAATGATCGGTAAAACAGCTGACAATGTGAGCCAACCCTTAATGACAAGAATTTTTTGGCGTGAAGCAGAACTTCCCATAGCAGAAAATTTTGGTTTCTATGACACCATTTCAGAGATTTAAAGAGCATTTATTCCCAGTCAACACTATTCTGATAATCGCCATCACACATGTACACAGGTTCCTATATACCACCTTTGTCTCGGGCTAAGGAGAGGTTAGTTCTGCAGAGTGTATTGTAGTCCACACTCATTCCTGTGTAGGTATTATTTCCTTCGACGATCGTACATTGAATTTGCTGCTTCTGTTCTGCTTCTAACTTTGCCTGGAACTGTTGATGTTTTGAAAGATGTATCAATAACAACAACAAAAAGAACAACAATAGACAGATACATATAAATATATCCCCGGCCGATATCTCAACCTGTTCAACTTCACTTTCTCTTCTTTTTCTTCTTGGTGGGTTTCGGAGGTTTCAGCTTGTTAATAGCCTCAATGTACTTGATGGGAAGACCGTAGCTCTCTAAGCAACGCAAAGCAAAACATACCATCAAAACAAACAATTTAAATATAGATTAGTACCCTCGGCCAGGGCTTGTTGGTTTAAAAATGAGCTTCAGAGAGATTGGGGGGAGGGGGAGGGGGAGGGGATATCCCTTTAAGGCTGATAATTAACGTGTGCCTGGATTCATTCTTTAGTGATGTGACAGAAACAGCAAGAGTCATCACTTGAGAACTCAATCAGGCTAGCGCCTGTTGGTGTCCACAGCTTCCTAGCAACAACAAACGTAAACAAAGCACTTGCAGATAATTCCCTAGCTTGCTTCATTTAATTAAGTCAGAAATCATAGCAGTTGTTACCAGATTATAGCCCTAGCTACGTACAGTAGCTAGTGCAAGATAGCTCTACTACAACAGGCGATAACATTGGTCTTGAATTCTTCCACGTTGCGTTCAATCTTCAGTGATAGCTATTCACCATGTTTTTGGGTAGAACCCAGCTGCATCAGAAAACCTCACTGATTCAGAAACTGGTGTTTTTTAAAAACCTACAATAAGATGTAGCCTCACTGGCAAACAGCTTGCGAGAATAACTCCAGATTGCTAAGTGCAAAAATGAAATTGGTACGAGTGGCTAGAGGAAGCCCTAGAGCATGCAATCACCTTTTTCATAAGGCGTTAAAATTTTAGTACGTGGTCAAGCGCTAGGTGGAAAATTTGATTACGTTGAAAATCATTAAAATAATTTTCCACCCACGCGCTGACCACATACAAAAAAATTAACGCCTAATGGAAAAGGTGATTGCATGCTCTAGGGCTTCCTCTAGCCACTCATACCAATTTCATTTTTGCACTTGGCAATCTGGAGTTATTCTGGATGAGGTTTTGGGGATGCAGGTTTTTGCGGTCCCTCCACTTTAGGGTCTAGTAACTTGCCTATAGTTATTCTATGAAACATATTTTAGTATCAAAAGAGAGCACACAGAGAGACCTATCTTTTGAGCTATATATCAAGTCCACACCATGAAGCTTGCAGAATCTACGGAGCTCTAAAGTTGTAACCACAAGTTAAAAATATATAAAAAAATAAAAATGCAATCGACCCCCCTTATGTAGCCTTTGAGTCTCGATCACCATGTCTTCCTGACCTGTGGCTATATCTGCCATCAGCCCACTGAAGGCAATGTAGTAGCATGTGCGTCTTGTAACTAGGGGGTATATTTACTGCATGCACACATGCACGTACCTTCTAGAAGTTTTGCGACCATCTTGATTGCGTTTCCTTGAACCAACACTTGATGAGCTGAGGATTGGCCAGGCACATCCATTACTATAGCAACAACAGTTATAAACATTAAATCAGTACAAGACTAATACCCACCTACGAACCCCCTCTCCTCATACACACATTCCCCCTCCCCTTCACTTAGCCCCTCCCCATATAAACATATCGCCCCCCCCCCCCCCCCCCCCCCACCTCTCTCTCCAGGGATACACATACATCCTCCTCTCACCGCTGCTATAAATGTGGAAAAGGTGAAAGGAAGTATACCAGCCAGCATGGTGGGTCATATTTCAGAGAAACTGTTAGAGTCACAGTGCCTGGAATGGTCACCATGGCTACCTGCATACTGGAATGCCAGCATGTTGTAGTTACAGAGGTGCCTGGAATGGTAACCATGGCTATCACCTGCATACTGGAATGCCAGCATGTTGTAGTTACAGAGGTGCCTGGAATGGTAACCATGGCTGCCACCTGCATATTGGAATGCCAGCATGTTGTAGTTACCTGGAATGGTAACCATGGCTACCACCTGCATACTGGAATGCCAGCCATGTTAGAGAGGTGCCTGGAATGGTAACCATGGCTACCTGCATACTGGAATGCCAGCCATGTTAGAGAGCTCTACAGAGGTGTCTGGAATGGTAACCATGGCTACCACCTGCATACTGGAATGCCAGCCATGTAAGAGCTACAGAGGTGTCTGGAATGGTAACCATGGCTACCTGCATACTGGAATGCCAGTCATGTTAGAGCTACAGAGGTGTCTGGAATGGTAACCATGGCTACCACCTGCATACTGGAATGCCAGCCATGTTAGAGCTACAGAGGTGTCTGGAATGGTAACCATGGCTACCACCTGCATACTGGAATGCCAGCCATGTTAGAGCTACAGAGGTGTCTGGAATGGTAACCATGGCTACCACCTGCATACTGGAATGCCAGCCATGTTAGAGCTACAGAGGTGTCTGGAATGGTAACCATGGCTACCACCTGCACTGGAATGCCAGCCATGTTAGAGCTACAGAGGTGTCTGGAATGGTAACCATGGCTACCACCTGCATACTGGAATGCCAGCCATGTTAGAGCTACAGAGGTGTCTGGAATGGTAACCATGGCTACCACCTGCATACCAACATGGCTACCACCTGCATACTGGAATGCCAGCCATGTTAGAGCTACAGAGGTGTCTGGAATTGTAACCATGCCTACCTGCATATTGGAATGCCAGCCAGCTAAAATGACCTTACCCATAGCATGGACATTCACTGGCAAGACAGACGAGTTTCTCAGCCATAGAGAACCTCTTAATCAGACAAGGAAGCAGTGGTGAACCAGCTAGCTCAACACATTACACAACATGACATCCATGAACCAATAATACATGCCCTTAGTTCTTGTAGGTTGCACACACCTTCTGTTCTGCTCACAACCAAACTACTGCATATTTTCTACCTTCCCTCCCTCTCCCCACATACACACCAATCCCTCACACACATCACACCCCTCACACTGAGCGTAGTATATTGGTCCAATATCCCTTCAACATTGAAGACGTAAGGCTATCGTAGTATTATTACAGTTCAACGTTCATTTTTGTCAATTTGTGCAAATCTTGGATGCATAGATGGTGTGCTGGTTTGTGCTGGTTTATCCAAGACTACTTTTGACATGATCAAGATTGAAGACAACAATGTGTTCGTCAGAAGAGCAGTCGATCAAGATTGATCTCGGTAGCCTCCGGAATCCCTCAAGGAAGCATTCTGGGACCACTTTTATTTCTAATGTACATCAATGACCTACCTCTATCACCAAGTTGCGCCAGTTTGGTAATCTTTGCAGATGACAGTAAATGCTCTCAGCACATTGCGAAGCTAGCTGACTGTGAACTGCTACAAACGGACATTGATAGCATGTGTAACTGGGGCATGAAATGGAGGCTTCAGTTCAAGGAGTCCAAGTGTGCACTTTCACGTTTCTGTTTGCAAGAAGCCCCCTTCACATCTACCTATCACTTATACTACATCACATGATCTGTGGCTAATCTGATTGGTTAATAACTATAGGTTACATAAGCATATAACCTACACTTTTAACCGCATGTAGTTTAGCGCATGCGCAATGTAGTATAAGTAAGATAGCCTATACTCCACTCGCGGGTTATGCGCCAATGTAACCTACTCGTTTGCTGTTACATCCCTCTGCTTCGCCTCGTGGTAACCGCAAACTCGGAGGTTACATAGGCGTATAACCGACTCTTTTGAATAGGCTATCCTATACATAAACGGACAACAAATCAGTGTGAAGTCGGAACATAAAGACCTAGGGATCATCGCTTCGTCAGACCTATCGTGGGCCGCACACTACAACCATTTAGCTGCAAGAGCTTAACAAGCTAATAGGTTTATTACGACGCACTTTCGGCTCAGGAGGTTCAATGCTTGCAAGGAAGAAACTCTACACAACACTCATTCGTACTCAACTTCTATATTGCTCACCACTGGGGAGACCTCGCCAAATTAAGGACATTGTCAAGCGAGCAACAAAATTCATCTTGATGGACTTTGAATCTGATTATAAATCAAGGCTGGTTACTTTAGATAAGCTCCCTCTCATGCGTGAATTTGAGTTATGCGATGTAACATTCTGCATTAAGAGCCTGAAGTCACCAGCTAAGCATTTTAACATAAAAGAGTACATATCATTCAGCCAAAATGCGACTAGATCAGGTTCGAAAATGCGTATGCAGCACGAGCATTCTTCCTCCAGTATCTCACACCACTCGTACTTCAATAGGTTGCCAAGATTGTGGAACTCTCCCTGAGTAGTA
This sequence comes from Cladorhizidae sp. MBARI D1340-BT2, assembly GCA_028752905.1. Classification (NCBI taxonomy): domain Eukaryota; kingdom Metazoa; phylum Porifera; class Demospongiae; order Poecilosclerida; family Cladorhizidae; species Cladorhizidae sp. MBARI D1340-BT2. Next base: position 6,668,164 of record JAQNBH010000002.1, read on the forward strand.
CCAGTAAAATCAAAGCTCAACTAAGGGAGATCCTATGGGATCATTTTATCAGCAACTTTTTGCATGCAAGCCAATGTTCATTCCACTATATACTTATGTCGCTGTACAAGTTGTTCACACATACCACACATAAATATTTGTTAACTAGACTATTTTCCTCTTTCTTCTTTTAAATTGCATGTTATGGCAGCCTCTTCATTAAATTGGCTGACCAACTTTATTATCACCATTTTGTCAATTTGTCTCTATATGTACTGACAATTCATCTAATTCCATGTGAAGCAAAAAATAAATAAAAATAAAACCTTTACGTTGCGTTTTTGAACAACGTACGTTGTATGCATGACGGGTTCAAATGCAACGGGCGTTGCCATTTTAGAATGCACAGCAAACGGACGTATATACGTACAATACACTGTTGGTATGCACGGTTTGAGGCCAAAAATAATGGCAGTGACTAGGCTTTGAGAAGTGTGCTGGTGCGATGACGCTCTGCTGTCGTTGTAACGGTGATGGCAAGTGTAGGAACTGTGTGTACTGTGTGTGTGTCAAGGAAAGAAGGCAGTGTAAAAATTGTTTGCCAACCCGTAGAGGCTGTTGCTCGAACATAAAGCCAAAATCAGCGTCTCTCGACCTTGACCTCACCAAATCCCTTTCGGCTACACCAGGTATCAACCAGCAACAGCCATCTTATCCTAAATCTGCGTTCTCCGCTGATCTTACTACATCAACTGCATCATCCGGAGTCCTGAAAAAATGTTGCTGAGTCCATGCCAGATAAGTCCACAATGACAAGGTCAACTCCATTTATTGCCCATCCACTGCCTTCCCCAACACCATTAGCTGCTAACCACTTCATATGGGGTAGCTGTGATTCAGCTACCTTCACTGCCTCACTATCTGTTGCTTACTCAGAGATTGTACATTGGAAAAAGAACATCTTGCCAGTCAGGCAAAAAGTTTGTCAATGAACTCAGCAGATTATTCAGAGCCTACACTGAATGTTCATCACTCGAGTCTGTTGCTCTAAAGGCCATCACCGTGGTGTCTATTCTCACACGTGGTGTCTATTCTCACACTTCAAAAACCATCATGCAAGCCTAAACCTAAAGAACTCTCCTTGTGGTCTGGAATGCCGTATGTCAGTGTGAGTCAATGGGGACATCTCCAAAGAAATATCTAATTTCCACAAAGTGGTAACAAACTTTCTGAATCTAAGGATTACCACCTCTTTAAATATGGTGTTGACTTACTGATACTTTGCTAAATTGTTATGTGTCAGACATCACACTTCATTCATGGTTCCAGTTACAGCAGCCCTGTGATTTACTGCACTTTCACTAGCTTTTTATAGCAAGACTTCTAGCTCACCTTGAACCAAAAAAATGTCCATGAAAAGGAAGTGCAATGAAGACTGTGTAGCCTTTGGTTTTACTTGCATCACTGAGCGTGATGGGATACAAAAGCCACAGTGTTTCTTGTGTGGCAAAGTTCTTATCAATGGAAGCATGAAGCCAACAAAGTTGAAGGAGCACCTCATGTCTGTATATCCTGAAAATGTAACAGAGTGTGCAGATACATAGTTCATGCAAAGAAGGCTCGATTTGAGAAGGCTGAAGAAAAGAAGCCGCACACAATTGGGGAGACTTTAGTGAAGCCATGTGCACTGGATATGGTTGAGCTGGTTTGTGGATTGGAGCAGAGGAAGAAAATCAAAGCAATCCCTTTGTCAAATGACGTCCTACATTCCAGAATAGTTGATATGTCTTATAATATTTTGAAGCAAGTCATGGAAGAGTTGGCAGCTACACCATTTCAATTCAGTATGCAACTGGATGAAAGTACTGACATTTCTCAGTGTAGTCAACTACTTGCTTTTGTCCGTTATGTTCATGCTGATGCCTTTAAAGAGGAATTCCTATTTTGTGAACCACTATTGGAAACAACAAAAGCCATTGACATATTTGATACGGTGAAAAGTTTCTTTGCCAAGCAAGGTTTTGACTGGAAGAAACATTTGGGTACTTTATGCACAGATAGAGCACCTGCCATGCTTGGTAACACATTTGGTTTGGCTGCTTTAGTGAAGAAAGAAGCTCCTCACGTCATTGTCAGTCACTGTTTTCTACATCTCCATGCACTGGCATCAAAAACTCTGCCAACAATCCTGAAAGAAGTATTGTCCACTGCAGTGAAAGTTGTCAGCTTCATCAGAGCCAGGGCTCTGAATCATCGTCTTTTCAAGATGTTTTGTCAAGAAATGGGAGCAGAACATGAAGTTCTTCTTTACCACAGAGAAGTCCGCTGGCTTTCCAGAAGACAAATTTTGAAGCGTTAGATGGAACTTAGCGAGGAAGTTTCATTTTTTTGAAAGAAAAGAATGCCCCACTCTCTGAACAATTTGAAAGGGAGGAGTTCATATATGGCATGGCTTATTTGGCAGATTTCTTGGCCATATGAATGAGGTGTGTCCTTCGATGCAAGGCCAAGCAGTCACCATTATGGATGCTGCTGAAACACTACAAGCTTTTTTGGCCAAACCGCCACTTCGGAAGAGGAGACTGGAGGCACACAATTACGCAAACCCAATACTTGAGGAAGTGCTTCTGCCAAGTGGAGTAGAGAGAGAGAAAGCGCTGTCGGTTTCTCTGCATACAGAAATATGCAGACACCTGGAAACCCTGCAGAACTCTTTCAATGGTTACTTCTGCTCAGATGACCTAAAAGTCGAGGCATGGATTCGTAATCCTTCCCTTGCTGACATTAATCAAATTAGTGATGCAGACCTTGCCAAAGATGATCTTATCGACTTGAGAACAAAAGAAATGAATTCAACACAAAATACCTTGGGAGATTTTTGGTGCTCCTTATCCTCACCTAGCAAAGAGGGCTATGGGGGCTTTGATAACATTTGCAACCACGTGTCTTTTTGAATCAGGATTTTCAGCTCTTGTTACAATTAAGACTAAAAGTAGATGGATGTTAGACATGACATGCGTCTTGCCTTATCAAAGACAACTCCAGAATTTCAACTTCTAATTCATAACAAACAGCAACAACCTTCTCATTGAAATGTATTTTAGAGCGGACATGAATCATCTTTTTCTTTTTTTCTTCTTTTTTGATTCAGACCTAATGTATATATGTTAAGGAAATCACCAATACATTCTTTCCAAATTGTTTATTGCATTTTTCTGGGGAGGGGTCCATAGCTTTTGCCAGACTACCAAAAGGGTCCGTGACTAAAAAAAGGTTAAGAACCCCTGCTCTATGGCATAGGTGGTTAGGATAATTGGGTTATACAAGTTTTCAAGCAGATTCAGTTTCAGTGTGCATGTCATTTGTGTTATTATTATCTGTTGAGTCATTATCATGTTGTCAGTGTTACTTCTGTAGCAATATCGAATGGCACGACTTGCAAGCTTTCTACAAGGCCCAACATATGATACCCTAGACAACTGGGGAAAAAACAAGCTTCAAGTCGAAAGTAGGGTACGGTTCGGCCAGTACGACCTCAAAATCTGCAAACGCAGTTAAAAACATGGCCCACTTGGTGCATGAGTTGAAGAAGATGCCTATTTGTGATCATCCTTCATATAGGTTGTCAAGTCTTCCAGGTTTTCCTACAGATATTGACCCAGGTTTTCCTACAGATATTGACCACACAATAGCCTGTCGTGAGATTGTCAAATGGCTTTTAAGCAACACGCTGATCCTACAGAGAATATAATGGCTAACGCCGCTCTTGGAAAACCTGCCTCCAATGACCAGTATTTTACGACGGAAACAAAACTGGCGGACGTGGCATGGTACTATCGTAGCGAAGCTGCTCGTGGTTAAATCATGGTACAAGGGGAAGTATTGTCAAGTGATGAACGTGTTGATACTATAATTAAACTGGGATTTGGTCTAATGGACCAGCTTAGAGCCCAAAGAAACAGGGATGGCATGGCAACTGGGTTCTACTTCCCTTGCAAGGAGGAAGGGTATGTGGACAAGATTGAATGCTCATGGAGTGATGAACGACTGACGTTTATATTGAAAACAACTCCTCTACGCGAATCCGATGTTTTACCCCAAATACTAGAGGTCAAAGGAAAAGAAAATGCTAAAATCAGCCGCCTTCAGGACAAAAAACAACGTTTTACCCTACCTCTGGGAGGTTACATTCGGTCTGTGTTTGGTCAAAGTGCTCGCCAAATTCGATCTGGTGAATCCTTTGTAGTGAAGACCACAGATGCGATTTATAAGTTACCCTTCAATGTAAAGGAAATGAACCGTTTGTTCTATTTGGTAGGGACGGCTCTTGATTACAGCATATTCCCTACAGGAACGTGTGATTATGGTGACAAATCTTTTTTTGAGTTTCTAGTTTGTCTTCAACCACTGTCAGTCCTCCAAGCGAAAGACCACATTATTGATTTCACAAGCTTAGTGGTGGATTGCATCAATCAACTACACGACTTTGGCATTGCCCATTTGGACATCGGCTGGAGAACATCTGCTTTAAAGAATGTCATGCAGTGCTAATTGACTTTGACAGGAGTGTCAAAAATTATCAGTGTGCTGGTGCACTTGCATCACAATGGGGTGAATCTATAATGTATGAAGTCCCCTGCTAATTCTACATGGACTTGTGATCGCATAGACTGGCGGCAGCTGGTGTTGGCTATTATTAATAACACCACAACAAATTACCATACAAGTGTTCCCGCACATTTCCACCATGCTTTCTTTATGAAGCTGTTCAATGAAGGTTAGGGCTGATGCTATTATGTTCAAAGGGGTTTACCCTGATCAATTGATTCTCACCATTGATTGATGTTGCTTAATTTCCTCTTTGGTGCAGGTGTATATGACCCAACTTGCCATGGGGATAGGGCTAACAACTATTCTGCCAACTGAACTATGGATCTATATTGACGACTATAGTGACTAATGTGTGTTTGTTTGTGTGTGTGTGGCGTGTCAGTGGGTGCTATTTTTGAGCGATGTGCTGCTCCCCACTGGCACGTCACCAACTATTGTATAATATTTTTATTTTTTTTAAATTTTAAATAAGTTAATCCAGCCAGCCCTCTATACATCCACCTCTATATGTGACAGGGGCACCTTTGGGGGGTGGGGCTGGAGCCATTTACAGAACTCTAAGAGGTTTAACGCACAAATGTCTTCTAGCATGTGTCAAAGGTGAAGCTTGTCAACCATACCAAATTTTGAACCGGCACACTCAATATTAAAGGACTTAGAGCCAACCATCCTTTTTGACGCACAGGTTTGCCCAAAAAATGAATTGAAAGTGTACTTCTATGATGGCAGATGGCTAGTTGTACTAATTTTTGGGGTCAAGCGTGTGGGTGGAAAATGAGTTTTATGGATTATTAACGAAATTCATTTTCCACCCGCGTGCTTGACCACGTACTTACATTTTAACGCCTACACTCATTGAATAGAGTAGAGCTTCCTCTAGCCACTGGTGCTAATTTCAAATCTTTAGCACTTTGCAATCTGGAGATATTTATGCGGAGGTTTCAGGCATTCAAGTTGTTGAGGGTCCCTCCACTTGTAGCTCCCGTAACTTGGTTATAATTATACTCATGAAAAATATTTTAGTATCAACAGAGAGCACAAAGAGAGACCTACCCTTTGAGCTATATATCAAGTCCATAACATGAAGTTTACGGAATCTATGGAGTTATAAAGTGGTAACCACACCAAAAAACCCATGTGGGTAAGGAAAAATGTGGTAATTCCCCCTAATTCCCCCAAATGCAACTGTCTCCCCTTTTAATCGGTTAAGCAAAATCCCAAGGAGGACAGTGTTAACCTCTATGGCATGGGTTCTTAACCTGGGGTCCATGGATGGGATTTAGGGGGTCCATGAACTAGGTACACAACATAACTAAAATATATAGATTTAATGCTCATAATTTGTGGAGGATCCTAAGGTGAAGCCCAGGAGTAAGATATATCTCATTGAAGTGGGCAGGAGTCTTCAACAGCGACTCCAAAAGGGTGTCTCCCAATTCAAACGAGATGAGAATCTGGTACGTGCATTCTCAAATTTGACGTTCAAGGGGAAGACTGGTGCTGCCTTGGACCTGCTCTCCAACAAAGGGGAGGGTAGTGTTCTGCATGCCAGCGACCTGGCTACCAAGGATGACCCGGCCGTGACAGTATTAGATATTCTTAAATCCAAACATCCTGTTGCACAGCCTGCCTCCGTTGACGATCTACTTCATGATAGCAAGGAGATTGATGAAGTACATCCTGTGATTTTTGACAGTATCGATGCCAGCAGTGTTCGTAAGGCTGCTCTGGCTTCCAAAGGGGCTGCTGGCCCATCAGGGCTTGACGCCCACTGTTGGAGGAGGCTATGCATATCTTTCCACTCAGCCTCTCAAAACCGATGTCAATCCCTTGCTCTGTTCGCAAGACGTCTCTGTGTCTCGTATGTGGATCCCAAAGGTCTCTCTGCCTTCCTTGCCATGCTGTCTCATTGCATTGGACAAATGTCCTGGTGTCCGTCCGATTGGGATTTGCTAAACGGCTCGCAGGATAATAGCAAAAGTCATTCTCTATGCTATCAAGGGTGATGTCCAGGAAGCTGCAGGGGCCAGACAACTTTGTGCTGGGCAGATTGCTGGTATTGAAGCGGCGATCCACTCTGTGACTGACAATTTCCACTCAAATGACACAGAAGCTGTCTTGTTGGTCGATGCCAGCAACGCTTTCAAAACCCTTAACAGGGAGGCTGCGCTTCATAACATCCACCGCATCTGCCCTGCATTAGCAAAGCCTCTAATCAACACCTATCGAGAGCCAACTGAGCTATTTGTAGATGACATCACTCTCTCTTCAGAAGAGGGCACCACCCAGGGCGACCCCCTGGCTATGCCCATTTGTATGCTTTGTCCACTGTCCCCCTCATTGATCAGCTGGATATAGCTGATGACCTGAAACAGGTGTGGTATGCTGATGACGCTTCAGCCTCCGGAGGCCTAGCCTCTATTCGTATGGTGGGACAAGCTGTCCACAGTGGGTCCTGCCTTTGGTTATTATGGCAATAAGACCTGGCTACTAACCAAAGAGCAGCATTTGGAAAAGGCTAAGGAAATTTTTCAAGGCTCCAATATCAACATCACCACACATGGACGACCTTACCTCAGGGCTCCCCTGGGAACCAGAGCTTACATCCAGCAATATTTCAAAGAGAAGGTCAACGTGTGGGTCCAAGAATTACATCTGCTGAGTGACGTCGCCAAAGCACAACCACATGCTGCCTATGCTGCTTTCGTCCATGATCTTGCGCACAAGTTCTCCTTCCTATCCAGAACTACTCCTATCACTGATTCCCTCCATTGCTCCCTCGAAGAGTGCATTCGTTCCACCTAATTCCATCTATAACTGGCAGAGCTCCTCCAAATGACTTTGTTCATGACCTACTTGCCCTACCAGCTAGACTGGGTGGCCTTGGCATCATCATCCCAACCAAGACAAGTCTCTCCGAGTTTCGGGCTTCTGTATCAATCACTAAACTATCCACCTTCATCACTGCACAATGTCGGGAATACTCGTATGAATGCATTGAAGCTCAGATCACAGCGAAACAGGAGGAATACAACCTTAGGCGTCACCAAGTGAAGGAAGCGGCATCTTTGATTCGGAATATGGTACCAGAGACCTTGCAACGTGCCATGGTTTTGGCACAAGAGAAGGGTGCCTCAAGCTGGCTCACCTCACTCCCAATTAAAGAATTTGGATTTTCTCTCACAAGGGCGCCTTTTGGGATGCTCTGGCACTTAGATATACCTGGCCACCCCTCAACACTCCAGCTCATTGTGCCTGTGGCACCCCCTTCACAGTGCAGCATGCTCTATCCTGCCCCAAGGGAGGTTTCCCCACCCTGCGGCACAATGAAGTGCGGGACCTTGCTAACTTGATGGCAGAGGTTTGTCACGATGTATGTACTGAGCCTCACCTACAGCCGGTCACTGGCGAGGCTCTTTCTGGTGCATCTGCCATCACTGTAGATGTCGCTAGACTAGATGTCGCAGCTAATGGATTTTGGGGAGGACGACACGAAAGAGCTTTTTTTGATGTTCGAGTGTTTAATCCTCATGCCTCATCAAATAATCAAACTGCTACCGTAAAGATGAGAACATCAAGAAACGAGCCTATGACCAACGCATCCACGAGATAGAGCAGCTGCTACCGTAAACATGAGAACATCAAGAAACAAGCCTATGACCAACGCATCCGAGAGATAGAGCATGGTACTTTCACTCCTTTAGTCTTATCCCTCACTGGGGGAATAGGTGCTGCTGCCACAGTTTGTTACGTGAGGCTTGCCTCTATGATCGCCCAGAAGAGGGATCAATCATACAGCAGAACCATGTCCTGGCTGAGATGCTCAATTGGCTATTCCTTATCCTAAATATATATATTTTTAAAGGTAACATTATTGAAGTAACTTCCCCTCGTGGCTCGTGGCATACTTTCACTGGCAATATTTGTGGGACTCCCCTGTATAATTTTGAGGACATGGATACTCCTCCTCCATCTTCTCTTCCCACTCCCTTCCCACCAAGAGAGTCAACTATTGTAAGCCTTCAGTTGCAATGTTGTGATGTGGCACTGCTTTGTATTGAGTTATAGTTGACATTTATTCATTTTGACATTTCTTCATTCTATACTACTATGCTTCTAAAAGACAAGAGACATGGTGGATGGTGGCTCCAGCAGTCTGGATGAGTCAGACGCTGAAAGTTTGGCAGAGACAGGCAAGTACATGCTTAGTACTATATGAATATTATCACGTGTGACATTTGATAACTTTTGTCCCATGTGTATATTGTACAGACCCTTTGATGCTAGAAGTAAGCATGATGATGCTGGAGTCAAGAGTGGAAGCTATTGAGCGGTTGCAGCATGAAATACTGGCTGGCTTATCTACCATACAAAAGAACTTAGAAAAATTAACACCTCGGCCCCTGACCCCTGCTGCTCCACAGACATCTCCCTTTGCACATCCTCTACCAGTTGTAACGGTATGGACCTCCTGCCCTGTTTGCTAAGTGCTAAAGATTTGAAATTGGTACCAGTGGCTAAGGGAAATTCCACCCACGTGCTTGACCACGTACTTACATTTTAATGAAAAAAGGTCATTGAATGGCCTAGGGCTTCCTCTAGCCACTGGTACCAATTTCAATCTTTAGCACTTAGCAATCTGGAGTTATTTTGGCTGAGGTTGCAGGGATTCTGGTTTTTGAGGTCCCTCCACTTGCAGCTCCAGTAACTTGGCTATAGTTATACCCATGAAACATATTTTAGTATCAAAAGAGAGCACACAGAGAGACCTATCTTTTGAGCTATATATCAAGTCCATACCATGAAGCTTGCAGAATCTACGGAACTCAAAAGTTGTAACAATAAGTTTTTTTTAAAATGCAACACTCTCCCCTGAAGAATTTCCTTTTTCTCTCTCTCGGCATTTATGATACCATTTCTTCCAGCATCTTCATTGCACAATGTTAACCATGATAATTATCCTCTCAATGAACTCTTAGTTGACATAATAACATTACAATAACCTTCACAATAATCAACTCGGAATTGTCTTCTCTCGACATCAGCCGCTACTCCACCAATGACATGCCAATCATGGGGAGAACACTGCTCACATCACCCCCTCCACTCACACACCACCCCCTCCCCTCACACACACCACTCTCTCCTCCCACACCCCACTCTCTCGTCGCACATTCATCCTTTCTCCTCGTACTCACCCACCCTTCACTGCACACACACTACTCCCTCACATATACCCCCTCCGCTCATTCACACACCCTTCTCCCCCCCACCCTCACTCCTCACACGTTCTTCCCTCAGTGTGCACACACACACCCTCCACTCACTCACACACCCTTCTCTCCCCCCACCCTCACTCCTCACACACATTCCTCCCTCACTACGCACACACACACTACTCCCTCCACTCACTCACACTCTTCTCTCCCCCCCCACCCTCACTCCACACACATTCCTCCCTCACTACGCACACTACTCCCTCACACACACTCCCTGCATACCATCCCTCTCTCCTCACCCCACCCCCCCCCCCCCTCCTCCTCTTACACACACACGCACCAGTAGCACTAGCAGCTGCTATTCTCTGCAGACTGTGAGCGACATCTGACGCAGGAATACCGTACACTTGCAAGTTGTCCACCAAGGTCACCTTCTTGTTTCCCATCCTCTGAGCAAGAGTGAGTCTGATGGGTTCCAGCTTGCCACGCCTTATGATCGACGACCCTTTACCATATGTAATGCTATACGCTGGCTTCATTTCGTCAATAACCCTAAGGTGATATCGAGGGAGACATGGAGCAGAATGAGATCGTATGAAGCAAGGTTAAGTAATTCAAGCCGAATGTGAATGGAAAGCAGAGTTAATTATGTTAGACAGCACTGGAATAGAATTAGACAATATGAATCAGGGTTAATTATGTTAATTATGTTAGACAATATTAAAATAATGGAATTTTAGACTGTATGAAGCGGGTTAATTATATTAGACTGTATTGGAATGGAATTAGACTGTATGAAGCGGGGTTAATTATATTAGACTGTATTGGAATGGAATTAGACTGTATGAAGCAGGGTTAATTAAGTGGTGAATGGAATTAGTATCGAAGCAGAATGGGAATGAAATTAGACTATGGCTAAGCGATTGAACGCAATTTCATTTGCAGTTTGTGGTAATAATTTTTTTAAGAACAAGCTTCACAAACTGTCAAGAGAGGAATAAGCTTCTCTTTGGCAACAATTATATGGCGGCACCCCCCCCCCCCCCCCCCAACCAAGTGGGAATCAAAGTACTGTAGAGGCGTGCAGGAAGAGCAGATGATGTAGAGAGAGCTATGTCCACTTGGTGTGCAGTTGCTAGGGCTGGGGATGTTCCAGTCCCCACACACATATTGGAAGAGAAAGCTGGCAGATGATGTACAGAGAGCTATGTCCACTTGGTGTGCAGTTGTTAGGGCTGGGGATGTTCAGGTCACCACACACGTATTGGAAGAGAAAGCTAGCAGATGATGTAGAGAGAGCTAGATGTCCACTTGGTGTGCAGTTGTTAGGGCTGGGAATGTTCCAGTCAGTCACCACACACATATTGGAAGAGAAAGCTAGCAGATGATGTAAAGAGAGCTATGTCCACTTGGTGTGCAGTTGCTAGGGCTGGGGATGTTTCAGTCACCACACACATATTGGAAGAGAAAGCTAGCAGATGATGTAGAGAGAGCTATGTCCACTTGGTGTGCAGTTGCTAGGGCTGGGAATGTTCCAGTCCCCACACACATATTGGAAGAGAAAGCTAGCAGATGATGTAGAGAGAGCTATGTCCACTTGGTGTGCAGTTGTTAGGGCTGGGGATGTTTCAGTCCCCACACACATATTGGAAGAGAAAGCTAGCAGATGATGTAGAGAGAGCTATGTCCACTTGGTGTGCAGTTGTTAGGGCTGGGGATGTTTCAGTCACCACACACATATTGGAAGAGAAAGCTAGCAGATGATGTAGAGAGAGCTATGTCCACTTGGTGTGCAGTTGCTAGGGCTGGGGATGTTTCAGTCACCACACACATATTGGAAGAGAAAGCTAGCAGATGAAAGAGAGCTACAGTATGTCCACTTGGTGTGCAGTTGCTAGGGCTGGGGATGTTTCAGTCACCACACACATATTGGAAGAGAAAGCTAGCAGATGATGTAGAGAGAGCTACAGTATGTCCACTTGGTGTGCAGTTGCTAGGGCTGGGGATGTTTCAGTCACCACACACATATTGGAAGAGAAAGCTAGCAGATGATGTAGAGAGAGCTATGTCCACTTGGTGTGCAGATGTTAGGGCTGGGGATGTTCCAGTCCCCACACACATATTGGAAGAGAAAGCTAGCAGATGATGTAGAGAGAGCTATGTCCACTTGGTGTGCAGTTGTTAGGGCTGGGGATGTTTCAGTCACCACACACATATTGGAAGAGAAAGCTAGCAGATGATGTAGAGAGAGCTATGTCCACTTGGTGTGCAGTTGCTAGGGCTGGGGATGTTTCAGTCACCACACACATATTGGAAGAGAAAGCTAGCAGATGATGTAGAGAGAGCTACAGTATGTCCACTTGGTGTGCAGTTGCTAGGGCTGGGGATGTTTCAGTCACCACACACGTATTGGAAGAGAAAGCTAGCAGATGATGTAGAGAGAGCTATGTCCACCTGGTGTGCAGTTGCTAGGGCTGGCCAGTCACCACACACATATTGGAAGAGAAAGCTAGCAGATGATGTAGAGAGAGCTATGTCCACCTGGTGTGCAGTTGCTAGGGCTGGGGATGTTCCAGTCCCCACACACATATTGGAAGAGAAAGCTAGCAGATGATGTAGAGAGAGCTATGTCCACTTGGTGTGCAGTTGTTAGGGCTGGGGATGTTTCAGTCCCCACACACATATTGGAAGAGAAAGCTAGCAGATGATGTAGAGAGAGCTATGTCCACTTGGTGTGCAGATGCTAGGGCTGGGGATGTTTCAGTCACCACACACATATTGGAAGAGAAAGCTAGCAGATGATGTAGAGAGAGCTATGTCCACTTGGTGTGCAGTTGCTAGGGCTGGCCAGTCACCACACACATATTGGAAGAGAAAGCTAGTCAACTGCTGTGCACCTGGATAAACATTGTTTTAAGGTAATTAATGGCTGGCTTCGCAGACGGAAAGTTAGGAATGGCAATCAATACAAAAAAGTAACAATAAGGCCATTAATGCGGAAACAGATGGCAACATGGCTGACTTTTGCCGTGTTAGAGAGAAGTAGAGATATTATCTCTTCAACTTGCATGACGTATCGCAGCACCACAGACTAATTTAGCAAGCATTACACATTGTTCCATATTAAAAACTGCACTCCTGCTGATTGAACAGCGCTCTGCTATTATCATGGGCCCAAGGGTATGATATTAATAGAGACAGACTGTCATAGAAGTGGGTGTGGCTTAAAAACGCATCATGTTTCTGCTCGTCTATCGTAAACTTAGTGTGTTTTTGTTTCTCAGGCAAAATGTCGAAACTAGAGATACAGCTAGGGCTAGAGGTTTATTGAGTAGTGCTAGGAGTGTATAGAGTAGGACAAGGGTTTATAGAGTTAAGGCTAAGGGTTTATAGAGTAGGACTAGGATTTATTGAGCAAAGGCTAGGGGTTTATAGAGTTGGGCTACGAGTATATAGAGTAAGACTAGGGTTTATAGAGCTAAGGATAGGATTTTATAGAGTAGGACTAGGATTTATTGAGCTAAGGCTAAGGGTTTATAGAGTAAGACTAGGATTTATTGAGCTAAGACTAGGGGTTTATAGAATTGGGCTAGGAGTATATAGAGTAGGACAAGGGTTTATAGAGTTAAGGCTAAGGGTTTATAGAGTAGGACTAGGATTTATTGAGCAAAGGCTAGGGGTTTATAGAGTTGGGCTACGAGTATATAGAGTAGGACTAGGGTTTATAGAGCTAAGGATAGGATTTTATAAAGTAGGACTAGGATTTATTGAGCTAAGGCTAAGGGTTTATAGAGTAAGACTAGGATTTATTGAGCAAAGGCTAGGGGTTTATAGAGTTGGGCTAGGAGTATATAGAGTAGGACTAGAGCTAAGGATAGGATTTTATAGAGTAGGACTAGGATTTATTGAGCTAAGACTAGGGGTTTATAGAGTAAGACTTGAGCTAGGGCTTCATAAACTAGGGCAAGAGTGAGAGATACACAAGCTAGGGCAAGAGTAGGAGATACACAAACTAGGGCAAGAGTGAGAGCTACATATAGAGCTATGGGCTAGAAGTACAGTAGGACCATGGCATACATCTTGATGATGTCTTGTCTACGCATTCCCTTGACGCCCTCTGTTCCTTTTTTACCGAGAGCATCGCTCAACACAGGGTCCGGGACCACACACCTGTAAGTACACACACACACACCACACACACACACACACACACACAAACATGACAGAGGCAGAGTGGACCAAAGATGAAATCTGGCAACATAACACTCCATGTTGGGCCTCATAAAAGCTCTGTAGGAGAAGGTTGTCTATACAATGGCTGCATCAGCAAGGGAAGTAGCACTTCCTACATTGCTTTGATCCCAATTTCAAAATGGCCGCCACCAACCCCCCCTCATACCTCAGCTAAACCTCACTTCGACAGCTTCCTTATCTTCCTCAGCAGTGGTTTTAACTCCAACAACACTTCAGCATGTGTTGGATCCTTTGCCGAGGCAGAAGACGGGGACTTCAAAATGTTAACTAAACTATGAAATTAATCTTCAAACATCTTGGATGCATCTTTATTGGCCACTTACTTTTATCGGGCACATAACTTCATACAATAAGTCCCTTCCTTCTATTGCTACTAGACGACTCAAAGATGTCCCATGCATGGCAGTCACTAATTAATATGTTCCTGGATTGAACCAAATTTTTACCGTGAATCAGAAAGGATCGTTAATACACTCTTGTACGTATATCAAGGCTAGCTCAGCGGTTAATTTCATGTTTGCGCTGCAAAGAGGTGATTAGTGAGTATTAGCAGAGAAGACCTTCAACAAACCCAAGGAACCAAGTTACATGTACATAATATGATCCTCATTGCCTTATGTGCACATTCAGCAATAAATGTGGCAAAGATTACGTTAAGTGAGATTGTCCATGTCAGCTAGTGCGTGTTGCTAGCTTACATGAGGTTGTCCTTGTCAGCTAGTGTGTGTTGCTAGGTTACGTGAGGTTGTCCTTGTCAGCTAGTGTGTGTTGCTAGGTTACGTGAGGTTGTCCTTGTTAGCTAGTTTGTGTTGCTAGGTTACGTGAGGTTGTCCCTGTCAGCTAGTGTGTGTGTTGCTAGGTTACGTGAGGTTGTCCTTGTCAGCTAGTGTGTGTTGCTAGGTTACGTGAGGTTGTCCTTGTCAGCTAGAGTGTGTTGCTAGGTTACGTGAGGTTGTCCTTGTCAGCTAGTGTGTGTTGCTAGGTTATGTGAGGTTGTCCTTGTTAGCTAGTTTGTGTTGCTAGGTTACGTGAGGTTGTCCCTGTCAGCTAGTGTGTGTGTTGCTAGGTTACGTGAGGTTGTCCTTGTTAGCTAGTGTGTGTTGCTAGGTTATGTGGGATTGTCCTTGTCAGCTAGTGCGTGTTGCTAGGTTACGTGAGGCTGTCCCTGTCAGCTAGTGTGTGTGTTGCTAGGTTACGTGAGGTTGTCCTTGTCAGCTAGTGTGTGTTGCTAGGTTACGTGAGGTTGTCCTTGTCAGCTAGTGTGTGTGTTGCTAGGTTACATGAGGTTGTCCTTGTCAGCTAGTGCGTGTTGCTAGGTTACGTGAGGTTATCCTTGTTAGCTAGTGTGTGTTGCTAGGTTACGTGATGTTGTCCCTGTCAGCTAGTGTGTGTTGCTAGGTTACGTGAGGTTGTCCTTGTTAGCTAGTGTGTGTTGCTAGGTTATGTGAGGTTGTCCTTGTCAGCTAGTGTGCGTGTTGCTAGGTTATGTGAGGTTGTCCTTGTCAGCTAGTGCGTGTTGCTAGGTTATGTGAGGTTGTCCTTGTTAGCTAGTGTGCGTGTTGCTAGGTTACGTGAGGTTGTCCTTGTCAGCTAGTGTGCGTGTTGTTAGCTTACGTGAGGTTGTCCTTTGTCAGCTAGTGTGTGTTGCTAGGTTATGTGAGGTTGTCCTTGTCAGCTAGTGTGCGTGTTGCTAGGTTACGTGAGGTTGTCCTTGTTAGCTAGTGTGTGTTGCTAGGTTATGTGAGGTTGTCCTTGTCAGCTAGTGTGCGTGTTGCTAGGTTACATGAGGTTGTCCTTGTTAGCTAGTGTGTTGCTAGGTTATGTGAGGTTGTCCTTGTTAGCTAGTGTGTGTTGCTAGGTTACGTGAGGTTGTCCTTGTCAGCTAGTGCGTGTTGCTAGGTTACGTGAGGTTGTCCTTGTCAGCTAGTGTGCGTGTTGCTAGCTTACGTGAGGTTGTCCTTGTCAGCCAGTTGGTTGTCCTTGATGTACTTCAACACAGCTTCCCTGACCTGATGGAACTCCAACAATGAAGACTTAGAGTAGCCAAACAATCGAAACAAAGGCAGTAGCCGATGGGTTGGCGTGTAGAGGTTGTTTATCTTTATGGACTGTGAGGAGGGGGAAAGTGGAGGAGGAACTTCTTCACTAAAATATTCGCTGTAAGAAGATCAACTAAAATATGCATCATTCTTGTGTGTGTGTGCATGTGTGAGTGTGGTGTGTGTGCATGTGTGGTGTGTGTGGCACTAATTCAACAAGGCAAGTCATTTGACGAGCTCCATCTTGTTACAGGGAGGGAGGAGAGAGAAAAAGAGAGAAAGAAGTGAGAGAAGCTCACCACTCCCCAACCACACCCAGCAATGGGTGCGGTCCTACATGGGCAAGAAGTTGACCTTTGCTCATCCAGTTCGCAGAACTGTCCAGACATGGCTAATATTATGAGTACAACAAGGGGAGGGGTGTGGCATGGGAGGGGTGTGGCATGGGAGGGGTGTGGCAGGGTGTGTGTGTGGCAGGGGAGGGGCCTGAGGCAAGTGCCACTCATGTACCTTGTCGTCATCTGGAAGTACCTCACTTGAGCTCGGAGGGACGAGGCGAGGAACATAACTCTTCACCCTAACAATAACAACACAACAACCACAACAACTATACACACCCATTATACATACTTCACACCACACTGGTGGAGACAGGTTGAAGTAGGTTGACAACAGCTCTATGGGGACACACACTGGACCAACACCACACTGGGTAGAGGCAGGTCGAAGTGTAGGTTGACAAAAGCTCCATAGGGACACACACTGGACCAACACCACACTGGGTTGAGGCAGGTTGAAGTGTAAGTTGACAACAGCTCTATGGGGACACACACTGGACCAATACTACACTGGGTTGAGGCAGGTTGAAGTAGGTTGACAATAGCTCTATGGGGACACACACTGGACCAACACCACACTGGGTTGAGGCATGTTGAAGTGTAGGTTGACAATAGCTCTATGGGGACACACACTGGACCAATACCAAACTAGGTGGAGGCATGTTGAAGTAGGTTGACAAATAGCTCTATGGGGACACACACTGGACCAACACCACACTGGGTGGATGAAGGTTGAAGTGTAGGTTGAAAATAGCTCTATGTGGACAAACACTGGACCAACACCACACTGGGTGGAGACAGGTCGAAGTAGGTTGACAATAGCTCTATGGGGACACACACTGGACCAATACCACACTGGGTGGAGGAAGGTTGAAGTAGGTTGACAATAGCTCTACGTGGACACACACTGGACCAACACCACACTGGATGGAAGAAGGTTGAAGTAGGTTGATAATAGTTGTATGTGGACACACACTGGACCAACACCACACTGGATGGCGAAAGGTTGAAGTAGGTTGACAATAGCTCTACATGGACACACACTGGACCAACACCACACTGGATGGAAGAAGGTTGAAGTAGGTTGATAATAGATCTATGGAGACACACACTGGACCAACACCACACTGGATGGAGGAAGGTTGAAGTAGGTTGATAATAAGCTCTATGGGGACACACACTGGACCAACACCTCACTGGATGGAGGAAGGTTGAAGTGGGTTGACAATAACTCTATGGGGACACACACTGGACCAACACCACACTGGGTGGAGGCAGGTTGAAGTAGGTTGACAATAGCTCTATGTGGACACGCATTAATGCCTAAAAGCGAATCCAGGAATTTATAGCAATATTCACACGACAATCAAAAAAAAAAAAAATAAATAAAATGTGTGTTTGTGTGTAATTAAAGCAACGTTGTCGTTGTCTTGTCTTTAGTTCTCTGTTGCTGTTGTGGTTATTGTTGTTTTAAATTGTTGTTGCCAGTCTAAACCCACACTACGCAGTAGTCATGCTGACTCAACACTTACTCAGGATGCTTGTAGTGTATCTCCGTGATGACCTCTGCCCCTTTCTCATTCTCCTTCAGATTGATAAGACCTCGAGACTGCATAGTCAGCAGAAATCGAGAGAGCTTTTTGTAGCTTGACTTTTTCACCTCCAGTTTCATATCTGCCGGACTGAATAGATGATAACAAATAGTGGATGCTGATGACAAGATAGGCATTGACCACACCCCTTACCACGCCTCCACCATGTAAGACCTGTACAAGGTACTGGTCAGCAAAGGGAGGGGCTTGCCAAGCGCCTTCACCATCTTCAGACTTTCCAAAAAACATTCCTTCAGAAGACTGTCCATCTCTGTGGATAAACAAAACGATGATTTAGCAATGTTTAAGTGGACACACCAGCTAACACCTGCCTGAATGTTCTCCAAGAAATACCACGGTTACTAGGCCACATCCTAACCCAGGGCCTCAAACCAGGGCCACCTCCTAACCCAGGGCCACCTCCTAACCCAGGGCCACATCCTAACCCAGGGCCACCTTCTAACCCAGGCCACATCCTAACCCAGGGCCACATCCTAACCCAGGGCACCTTCTAACCCAGGGCCACCTTCTAACCCAGGGCCACCTCCTAACCCAGGCCACATCCTAACCCAGGGCCACATCCTAACCCAGGGCCACCTTCTAACCCAGGGCCACCTCCTAACCCAGGGCCACCTCCTAACCCAGGGCCACCTCCTAACCCAGGACTACCTCCTAACCCAGGGCCACCTCCTAACCCAGGCCACATCCTAACCCAGGGCCACCTTCTAACCCAGGGCCACCTCCTAACCCAGGACTACCTCCTAACCCAGGGCCACCTCCTAACCCAGGGCCACCTCTTAACCAATTCAGTCTAATTGATCTGCCATTACTGTTGGTCATCATTACGCATGTTCCAGCACGACAATTATTATATACAGAACTAGCCGATACATGCAGACACACCCCTGGTACATACATAGTGTCCACCTTCTGGCACTTGGTGTCCACCTTCTGGAACTTGGTGTCCACCTTCTGGCACCTGGTGTCCACCTTCTGGCACTTGGTGTCTACCTTCTGCCACTTGGTGTCCACCTTCTGGCACTTGGTGTCCACCTTCTGGCACTTGGTGTCTACCTTCTGGCACTTGGTGTCCACCTTCTGGCACTTGGTGTCTACCTTCTGGCACTTGGTGTCCACCTTCTGGCACTTGGTGTCCACCTTCTGGCACTTGGTGTCCACCTTCTGGCACTTGGTGTCCACCTCTGGCACTTGGTGTCTACCTTCTGGCACTTGGTGTCCACCTTCTGGCACTTGGTGTCTACCTTCTGCCACTTGGTGTCCACCTTCTGGCACTTGGTGTCCACCTTCTGGCACTTGGTGTCTACCTTCTGGCACTTGGTGTCCACCTTCTGGCACTTGGTGTCTACCTTCTGGCACTTGGTGTCCACCTTCTGGCACTTGGTGTCCACCTTCTGGCACTTGGTGTCCACCTTCTGGCACTTGGTGTCTACCTTCTGGCACTTGGTGTCCACCTTCTGTTCTGGCACTTGGTGTCCACCTTCTGGCACTTGGTGTCCACCTTCTGGCACTTGGTGTCTACCTTCTGGCACTTGGTGTCCACCTTCTGGCACTTGGTGTCCACCTTCTGGCACTTGGTGTCTACCTTCTGGCACTTGGTGTCCACCTTCTGGCACTTGGAGTCCACCTCTGGCACTTGGTGTCTACCTTCTGGCACCTGGTGTCCACCTTCTGGCACTTGGTGTCCACCTCAGGCACTTGGCGTCCACCTTCTGGCACTTGGTGTCCACCTTCTGGCACTTGGTGTCCACCTCAGGCACTTGGCGTCCACCTCCTGGCACTTGGTGTCTACCTTCTGGCACCTGGTGTCCACCTTCTGGCACTTGGTGTCCACCTCAGGCACTTGGCGTCCACCTTCTGGCACTTGGTGTCCACCTTCTGGCACTTGGTGTCCACCTCAGGCACTTGGCGTCCACCTCCTGGCACTTGGCGTCCACCTCCTGGCACTTGGCGTCCACCTCTGGCACTTGGTGTCCACTTTCTGGCACTTGGAGTCCACCTCTGGCACTTGGTGTCCACCTTCTGGCACTTGGTGTCCACCTTCTGGCACTTGGTGTCCACCTTCTGGCACTTGGTGTCCACCTCAGGCACTTGGCGTCCACCTCCTGGCACTTGGCGTCCACCTCCTGGCACTTGGCGTCCACCTCTGGCACTTGGTGTCCACTTTCTGGCACTTGGTGTGCACCTTCTGGCACTTGGCGTCCACCTTCTGGCACTTGGCGTCCACCTTCTGGCACTTGGAGTCCACCTCTGGCACTTGGTGTCAACCTTCTGGCACTTGGTGTCCACCTTCTGGCACTTGGCGTCCACCTTCTGGCACTGGGTGTCCACCTTCTGGCACTTGGTGTCCACCTTCTGGCACTTGGCGTCCACCCTCTGGCACTTGGTGTCCACCTCCTGGCACTTGGTGTCCACCTTCTGGAACTTGGTGTCCACCTTCTGGCACTTGGTGTCCACCTTCTGGCACTTGGTGTCCACCTTCTGGCACTTGGTGTCTGCCTTGTGGCACTTGGTGTCCGCCTTCTGGCACTTGGTGTCCACCTTCTGGCACTTGGTGTCCACCCTCTGGCACTTGGCGTCCACCCTCTGGCACTTGGTGTCCACCTTCTGGCACTTGGTGTCCACCTTCTGGCACTTGGTGTCCACCTTCTGGCACCTGGTGTCCACCTTCTGGCACTTGGTGTCCACCTTCTGGCACTTGGTGTCCACCTTCTGGCACTTAGGGCACTCCCTCTGAGACTATGAGTGCAGCTATACTCTAGTAGCCATTGTTATTAACCCTTTCATGGATGTAAGCGTCATATGATGTGAGAGCAAACTAACTTCGCAAAAATATTTATTACAGATCGACCGTTGCAGCTACACGCATACTGATTGTACCAGCGCATGCCCAGAGAGTTGCTCTAGCTACTTATTTAATTTTGTTGACGTACTACTTCGGTAACTAAGGTAGCCATGACGTCAAACTTGAAGTAAAAATGGATTCCAAGTTCACCGTGAGCGATATTTTGTCAATGTGCTACAACAGCGATTTTGGTCTCTCTGAGAACGAATCCAGTTGCAACGAAGGAGAAGAGGTCCATGCGTACCATGGAGAAAGAGTTATAGCTCCTGAGGAAGTAGCAGCTCTGAGTAGAGCTGTCATTTCTGAGCCTATAGTTAGTAGTAGCCGTAGCGCCTTCGTAGATGCGCCTTTTGTCGATGATAGTGTCTCGAGGAGAACCAAGAACAGTCCCAAGGTGAGTAGTAAGTGTAGACATAAAATAGAACTTACAAAAAATATGATATTGCAATAGTTGTTTGGGACATTATTTTCCTGGGTAGTTCCTGGGTTTAGAGATTACTAAGAAGGGGTGTGTCTAGCTATAGAACTAGGGTTCGACTATGGCTATAGGGCTATCAATAGGGCATAGAGTAAGTATATGGTGAGGCTATAGATATAGCAGGACACTGATAGAGAGGGAGATATGGGTAATGGTGCAGCTAGGCCTAGAGGTCCTTGACTGAAAGTAATTGCAGATTTCTCCTTTCATATAGATGCTGGTGAAACATTTGATGCTGATGTAGGGTTCCAGAGTAGTGTGACTGCTGCGCCCACTCGCCCTTCTGTGTCAATAGTAATCCCTCCTTGCCCTTCATCGTCTCAGTATGTAGTATCCCCTCCAGGCCCTTCTACATCATATTGTGTTTACATCTAAACATTGACTGTGTTTGGTTAGCCATTATTATAAGTACATGTATATGTAATATAAATGCTTATTTTTGCTGAATTCAGTATTATATATATAAATACTATATAATACTATATAACAAATTGTAACATGTAGCGTCATGTAGAGTATTTTCTATGAAAATACAGACAAAATGGTGTTAACACATTATAACGATATTCATGGCACCGTGGTTTGTTGCTTAGCAACCATGCTTGGGTGCAAAACGATCCTCAAAGGAGGGGCTTTCTCATAAACTATGGTTGCTAGGTACTTCATTGCTTTTCTGAAAAGATATGATTTTTTTTCTATGAAAAAAAAGAAGTAAATTAAGTTATCCATGAAACTGGAAAGGATTAAACATCTGAACATTCAGTATCAGTTACATACAGTGGCATATTTGTTAGCAATAGCTAGTGAGCGAGATTAATTTTACTAAATGTGGGAGGAGCTTGTTGGTGTTGAACTTGTGCACACACCCTTAGCCCCGCCCATTAGTCAGCTTGTGAACTAATAGTCAGTTAGTTTCCCAGCAACCCGGTCAGTGCACTAAAAGAAGAAACTATTAAATTGTAAACTTCATCGCTCTCAGTTATGCCAGGCTCATATCCCAGCAACCTCACTAGCTATTGCTGAAAGATGTACGTAACTAGGTTACGATTGCTCTACTCTAAATCAGTCAGACACCGACAAGCACCTGGAACCTGTGGTCTTCAGAGACACTCAGGACTTTACTCTACGTTCACGCCCCCCCCCCCAGACCTTCAAGGTCTCTAAAAATACAAGGACCCAGGTCTCGGCATCTAACTATTATTTGGTAGTGAATCTACAGCTGCTTACAGACTAAGCTCAGCTAGACTCAAAACAAAATATTGTACGGACGATGTTTTGAAATGGTTTTCATGTGTTTTACTGAATCAATGAACAGCTGAGTCACTGCCATGCATCGGACAACTTGGTGGTCTTCCCCATATTAAAACCAGAAAAAGGAATAGACGCTATGAGTGAGAGGTAAGGGGTCGAATAGACACAAAATTCACAAAGACAGAATTTCACAGTGTTTAAATATTTACTTCTGGTGGCAGGCTCACTTTCGAGAAGGATTCCAGGTATGCTTGAAGCCTTTTGGGGGCTAACATCGCCTGAAACCACCATTTAAGATACCAAGAAGCTATCATAAGTTCTATCTAAGGGGCTGCCCCACTGTTTCGGGAAATTTTCCAGCTGAAGAAATCTGTTAAGACATCTATAACTACACCATGAAACATTCTGAACACCTTCGCATTTGAGAAACAATCATGGACAGATTTTCTTTGCCAGGACCTAGCTTACTTCAATGGAGTCAACCCTTTTAATGATTAAAAAAATTCAAGCTACATGTGGAGTTAGTGTAGCATAGTAGACCCTTTACCTATCTTATCTTTGGGGTGGGTATCTATTTAGCTAATAATTTGACGCAATCATAACTGAAGGTGTGGTTATAATGGAGGTGTGGTTATAATGGAGGGGCGGGTATAAAGGAGGTGTGGTTATAGTGGAGGTGTGGCTATAGTGGAGGTGTGGCTATAGTGGAGGTGTGGTTATAATGGAGGGGCGGTTCCCAATAGAGGATCAAAGTCAATGTCCTCCGTGGTTTGGAGATTGACCTATAAACTTTGAGAACGCTCAACACACAAGTGGCTTGCCCACAGCTAGCCAGCTTGAAGCCATACTCCAACTGGTGTTTCACCGTCTGAGAACTGCCGAGGATGCCCCCAGGTAGCAGTCTTCGACATGAGCATCTCCGGCATCTGACACACCCCTCAGTTCTCTGGTCTCCATAGCAATTAGCCATGCTCTACAATTAGCCATGCCCTACAGCAGAACAGACTCTGTAAGCAACACTGCAAGCCAGAATCGAGCAGACCATCGCAACATTACCACATTGCCCTTTCTTTCCACTTCCCCAGTGTAAATATTTCTCTCTCCATAATCCTCCGAACATTTCACCTCAAACTAGGGCCAGGGCTAGGGACGGGACCAGGGTTAGGACCAGGACCAGGGCTAGGACCAGGGCTAGGACCAGGACCAGGACCAGGACCAGGACCAGGGCCAGGACCAGGGCCAGGACCAGGACCAGGGCCAGGACCAGGGCCAGGACCAGGGCTAGGACCAGGGCTAGGACCAGGGTAGGACCAGGGCTAGGACCAGGGCTAGGACCAGGGCTAGGACCAGGGCTAGGACCAGGGCTAGGACCAGGGCTAGGACCAGGGCTAGGACCAGGACCAGGGCCAGGACCAGGGCTAGGACCAGGACCAGGGCTAGGACCAGGACCAGGACCAGGACCAGGACCAGGACCAGGGCTAGGACCAGGGCTAGGACCAGGACCAGGGCTAGGACCAGGGCTAGGACCAGGGCTAGGACCAGGGCTAGGACCAGGGCCAGGACCAGGGCCAGGGCCAAGCCAGGGCTAAGGCTAGGACCTGGGCTTTGTGCCACACAAAGAAAATGTTGAAACATGCCAGCTAAAGTTACGTATATACATACCTTGAATGCAAGATTCTTCCGTGGCCTCGTACCCAGCACTACTGGGCGAGGCCTCAACTGGATGGTCCAATATCGGATACCATGACTTAGCCACACCCACTTCAAGCTCCTCACTCCTTCTGGTGGCCCTGCCCTTAGTGGCGGAAGTGGACTCCTCTTCATCCATCTCCCCATCCGAGACATGTTTCGCCCCATCTCCTCCAAAAAGCATGTTCAAGAGCTTGTACTTCACCGGCATACTGATTCGAACCTCATCACCAACATCACAAACTTCCCCCTCCAGCAACCAATCAAATTGCTTCCGCGGCGGCGTCCACGCTAACACCGAAACAAATTCAGAACTTTTAGAGAAGTGCTTAAGATCCTCAAACAAGTCGACATCCATGGCTTGTAAGCGGCTCTTTATTTGTTGTATGTGCATTTCCTTCTGGCACTTCGTCTCTGACTCAACCTCCTCTTCCATTATCCCCGCAAGGCCCCCGTCAACGCCAGGCTCGCACCCTTCCGGAGCAGAAACACTTGCCATGTTCTTACGATCGTCGAGTATGCCTAGTAAGCTATAAGCCTCCTCATAGAACATTGAGGTGTTTCCAAATAAATCACCGCCTGGACTTTCACTGTTATCCGCTGGAGTGGCTTTGAGGCTGTCCAATATTGCTGCTACGATATCTCTCCTCTCTCCCTCGGCATCTGTGAGAGCAGCTGCTTCGATGCTGTCGGAGTCCGCGTTACTTTTCGATAATCTTGTCTGAGCTGCAGAGGCCGAATGATGATCCTGTAGCATTGCAAATGTGTGTGCGTGGTGTAGGTGAGTGGCTGTGTATGTGTGTGTGTGGTTATGTAGGTGTGTGCTTTGTGTGTGTGTGTGCATGCGTGTGTGTGTGTGTGGTGTAGGTGAGTGGCTGTGTGTGTGTGTGGTTATGTAGGTGAGTGCTTTGTGTGTGTGTGCATGCATGTGTGTGTGTGGTTATGTATTGAGTGACTGTGTGTGTGTGGTGTGTGTGGTTATGTATTGAATGGCTGTGTGTGCGTGCTTATGTAGATAAGTGACTGTGTGTGTGTGTAGATGAATGTGTGTTAGCAGTGTGTGTGAGTAGTGAGTGTGTGAGAATGGGGGTTGAGCGTACTGCATGGGACCTCTCAACGAAGTCTTTCCAAATGATGAGGTTATTTCTTTTAACATGCTATCACTACGACAACATGAAAAACTACACAAGTACACGTTATAAAATATTAATAACTAATGATCATGTGATCATTAGGAAATGGATATAATGTGTCTTGGAGTGGACTCAAGCTCCCCATATTGGATGAGCCACTTTTTAAAATGGCGGACTGCAACTCCTTCACCCCCCCCCCCCCCTCCCATTTAATTTAACGGGGGGAGGCGACGCCATATTTTTACAGTGTCTAAAAAAACTGTGGTTCCGACTTGGAACTCCATAAATTGTGCACACTTAAAAGGGGGGACATCTGTTAACTAATTTTTATTTTTTTAACCTGTGGTTACAACTTTAGAGCTCAGTAGATTCTGCAAACTTCATGGTATGGACTTGATATATAGCTCAAAAGATATCTCTCTCTGCGTGCTCTCTTGATAATAAATATTATTGCATAGGTACAACACAAGTTAGACAAGAAATATTAAAATAATGAACCCCAAATATAATACAGATTTTAAAAAGCAGGTGGTTCTACATTTGGTTTCCTTTCTGACAAGTCACATTTTTTTGGTTCTTGAATAAAATATTTTTGTCTTGCTTCTTTTTCTAATGACTTTCTCTAACAATCTACTTTAATGATCCTCTGAAGTTTCTGGCTACAGGCAGTCAAAGTTGGGAGCCTCAAAACCTGCACACCAAAGTTTTCTACATTTCTAGCTCCTTCCTAATTGGCCAGCGCAAGACATTTGAAATTAGTACCAGTAGCCTGAGGCAGCTCTCCTCTAGACGATCATTAGGTGCTGAAACGTAAGGAAGTGGTCAAGCGCGTGGGTGGAAAATTAATTTGAGGAATTTAAGTGTACTCCATAGCTGCCTAATTGTATTCATCCCTGATTAGCTCCTAAGCACGCCCTCCTTCACTAGGGAACAAACAGGAGGACTATAATAACAAATAAACAAATTTAAAAACTGTGACGAATGTTTGAGATTCACTTGAAGGCCATTATTCTCTTCCCCGCGCATCATCACTAGTTAGTATACTACACCTCCAGTCATAAATGCTTGAACACTGAAAGATACTGATCATGCATAATCAAGATACTAGCTGCTCCTTGATGAGTTGATGGCATAATCAAGCTAAGTGTGAGGCTGCTCCTTGATGAGTTGATGACAAAATCAAAGGCTTGAGTTGATGACATACATGTACTCAAGCTACGTAGCTCTAAGGCTTCTCTTTGATGATGTAATGAAGCTAGCTCATAGGCCATTTTATAATTAGAATTAGTGGGTAAGGATGGTAAGGATCGTAATTCTTGGAGACATCTCAAGTCTCAAGCTATGCTACTGAATGGGAGTAAAAAAAAGTTGACTCTCGACTGTGTCATGCACTGTCTGTTGCAGGCTGCACTGCAGTCAACACAAACACAAAAACACACGGATGTTTACAGCAACATAAGCACAGAGATGTTTACTAGCAACACAAGCACAGAGATGTTTACTAGCAACACAAGCACAGAGATGTTTACTAGCAACACAAGCAGAGATGTTTACTAGCAACACAAGCAGAGATGTTTACTAGCAACACAAGCACAGAGATGTTTACTAGCAACACAAGCACAGAGATGTTTACTAGCAACACAAGCAGAGATGTTTACTAGCAACATAAGCACAGAGATATTTACTGGCAACACAAGCACAGAGATGTTTACTAGCAACACAAGCACAGAGATGTTTACTAGCAACACAAGCACAGAGATGTTTACTAGCAACACAAGCAGAGATGTTTACTAGCAACACAAGCAGAGATGTTTACTAGCAACACAAGCACAGAGATGTTTACTAGCAACACAAGCAGAGATGTTTACTAGCAACACAAGCACAGAGATGTTTACTAGCAATACAAGCACAGAGATGTTTACTAGCAACACAAGCACAGAGATGTTTACTAGCAACACAAGCACAGAGATGTTTACTAGCAACACAAGCAGAGATGTTTACTAGCAACACAAGCACAGAGATGTTTACTAGCAACACAAGCACAGAGATGTTTACTAGCAACACAAGCAGAGATGTTTACTAGCAACACAAGCACGGAGATGTTTACTAGCAACACAAGCAGAGATGTTTACTAGCAACACAAGCACAGAGATGTTTACTAGCAACACAAGCAGAGATGTTTACTAGCAACACAAGCACAGAGATGTTTACTAGCAACACAAGCAGAGATGTTTACTAGCAACATAAGCACAGAGATGTTTACTAGCAACACAAGCACAGAGATGTTTACTAGCAACACAAGCACAGAGATGTTTACTAGCAACACAAGCACAGAGATGTTTACTAGCAACACAAGCAGAGATGTTTACTAGCAACACAAGCAGAGATGTTTACTAGCAACACAAGCACAGAGATGTTTACTAGCAACACAAGCAGAGATGTTTACTAGCAACACAAGCACAGAGATGTTTACTAGCAACACAAGCACAGAGATGTTTACTAGCAACACAAGCACAGAGATGTTTACTAGCAACACAAGCAGAGATGTTTACTAGCAACACAAGCAGAGATGTTTACTAGCAACACAAGCACAGAGATGTTTACTAGCAACACAAGCAGAGATGTTTACTAGCAACACAAGCACAGAGATGTTTACTAGCAACACAAGCACAGAGATGTTTACTAGCAACACAAGCACAGAGATGTTTACTAGCAACACAAGCAGAGATATTTACTAGCAACATAAGCACAGAGATGTTTACTAGCAACACAAGCACAGAGATGTTTACTAGCAACACAAGCACAGAGATGTTTACTAGCAACACAAGCACAGAGATGTTTACTAGCAACACAAGCACAGAGATGTTTACTAGCAACACAAGCAGAGATGTTTACTAGCAACACAAGCACAGAGATGTTTACTAGCAGTTTTCTTCGATGAATTGGTAACAGTTGATCAAGGTAAGCAAGCAAAGGGGTATGCACCGCTCTACTGTGCTTGCAGCAAAGACCTCCGTCCAGGAGTGACGTAGCTCTCAGCCTAGAAGAGATTCAGGTGTTGTAGTAAACATCTGTTTGCTTGTGTTGTAGCTGACCCTAAATGGGTGCAGTCAACACTAGCAACGAGACATGGCACGTGCTGGGAGGTGTGGTTTACAGCATGAATGAACAGCCCTGGAGCATGACGAGGCTCACACTTGGTGCAGTCCTCCACCGCTCACAATGAAACAACATTTTGATTGGATGGTCCATTTGAAAGTGAAAGGAAACAGAACTGTACTCATGTAGACCAGAAGTCAGATGACCCTTTACCATTTTAAAATATAAGAGGTCAATTCATTGTTTTTAAATAGCTTAAATAGCAACAACAATAACAACAACACTAATAACTATAATAGTAAAAATAATACAACAGTAGGTGTAACAAATAGCAACAACAACAACAATAATAATAACAATCAACAATCAACAATAAAAAAGGGGGGAAATTTGATTGTTGACTTTCCGTTGGCGTACATTCCAGGGGGCCATGGGCCATGCACACCAAACTCTCTGTGGTCTTTAGGGACCACCAAGGAAGATGGATCTTCCATTTTGCCCTCCCTCTCCCTCCCCTCCCCTTGGATCTAGGTATAACCATGGTAATGATCACTTGCCCCCAATCATTAACTAAATGCTGCTCCAGCTGGTCTCTCTCCAGGCAATGTCCGTGCCCATGGCACTACATGCAAATATGGAACTGGCCGAAAGTCAAGCATTTACAATGTGTAGGTCACGTGACTTACAGTCGAGTGCTCGTCTCTGTTGGAGGAGTGGTCAGTATCGACAGCGTCCGGGATCATCATGGACCCCATCTCCCTGGCGATACAAGCAAGCATAACAACTAGTTAAAGCCAACGAGAAAAATAAGGGGGTGGAATTTTGTGTTTAATTGTATGGAAATACTTTATTAATTATATTATCGTGGAATGCGAGCTACATGTATGAGCCAAATATGCGATCAGCTCTTGAGGAGAACCAGGTGAAGAGACAGGGATGGAATTGCTAGGCCAAGCCATGCCAAGTGTCTGTGAGGCTGAAGAGAAGTTACATGTATGTACATGTATATGAGCTTAGCAGCTGGAGAATAGTTAGCTTACTGGCTTGCAAAAGAGAACCTACTGTATGGCTAGTGTGGTATTGGTCCAGTGTGTGTCCCCATAGAGCCATTATCAACCTACTTCAACCTGCCTCAACCCAGTGTGGTGTTGGTCCAGTGTGTGTCCACATAGAGCTATTGTCAACCTACTCAACCTGCCACCCAGTGTGGTGTTGGTCCAGTGTGTGTCCACATAGAGCCATTATCAACCTACTTCAACCTGCCTCCACCCAGTGTGGTGTTGGTCCAGTCTGTGTCCCCATAGAGCCATTATCAACCTACTTCAACCTGCCAGTGTGGTGTTGGTCCAGTGTGTGTCCACATAGAGCTATTGTCAACCTACTTCAACCTGCCTCAACCCAGTGTGGTGTTGGTCCAGTGTGTGTCCACATAGAGCTATTGTCAACCTACTTCAACCTGCCTCAACCCAGTGTGGTGTTGGTCCAGTGTGTGTCCACATAGAGCTATTGTCAACCTACTTCAACCTGCCTCAACCCAGTGTGGTGTTGGTCCAGTGTGTGTCCACATAGAGCTATTGTCAACCTACTTCAACCTGCCTCAACCCAGTGTGGTGTTGGTCCAGTGTGTGGCCACATAGAGCCATTGTCAACCTACTTTAACCTGTCCAACCCAGTGTGGTGTTGGTCCAGTTTGTGGCCTCATAGACTTTAACCTGCCTCCACCCAGTGTGGTGTTGGTCCAGTGTGTGTCCCCATAGAGCCAATTTGTCAACTTACTTTAACCTGCCTCAACCCAGTGTGGTTCCACCCAGTGTGGTGTTGGTCCAGTGTGTGGCCACATAGAGCTATTATCAACCTACTTTAACCTGCCTCCACCCAGTGTGGTGTTGGTCCAGTGTGTGTCCCCATAGAGCCAAGTTGTCAACTTACTTTAACCTGCCTCAACCCAGTGTGGTGTTGGTCCAGTGTATCCCCCCATAGAGCCATTGTCAACCTACTGTACTTTAACCTGTCTCAACCCAGTGTGGTGTTGGTCCAGTGTGTGTCCCCACAGAGCTATTGTCAACCTACTTCAACCTGCCTCCTAGTGTGGTGTTGGTCCAGTGTGTGTCCCCACAGAGCTATTGTCAACCTACTTCAACCTTCCTCAACCCAGTGTGGTGTTGGTCCAGTGTGTGTCCCCATAGAGCCATTATCAACCTACTTCAACCTGCCTCACCCAGTGTGGTGTTGGTCCAGTGTGTGTTCCCATAGAGCCAAGTTGTCAACTTACTTTAACCTGCCTCAACCCAGTGTGGTATTGGTCCAGTGTGTGTCCACATAGAGCCATTCTCAACCTACTTTAACCTGCCTCCACCCAGTGTGGTGTTGGTCCAGTGTGTGTTCCCATAGAGCCAAGTTGTCAACTTACTTTAACCTGCCTCAACCCAGTGTGGTGTTGGTCCAGTGTGTGTCCCCACAGAGCTATTGTCAACCTACTTCAACCTGCCTCCTAGTGTGGTGTTGGTCCAGTGTGTGTCCCCACAGAGCTATGTATTGTCAACCTACTTCAACCTGCCTCAACCCAGTGTGATATTGGTCTAGTGTGTGCCCTCATAGAGCTATTGTCAACCTACTTCAACCTGTCTCAACCCAGTGTCATGTTGAGATACAATACATGTACACATTATTCCTACCGAGTATGTGCAAGGTGTACCATAATAAGTCTCCCTGGATATGAAGGACTTTGAAACATCTGTCTGTCTTGCTTGCGTTCAGCATCTCCTCAGAAGGCATCATACTCACTGCAATACCAGAAGCTTCCCTGGACAGTGGAAGCATGTGATGTAAGTAAGAGAATGAAGTTGTATAATGTGAGCCGTGTGTGTGTGGCTAAATGAAGGAATGGAGGAGAAAGGAGAGGAAGGAAGAAAGAGAGGAGACAAAGGAGCAGAGGAGCAGAGGAAAGAGGACAGGAGGGAGTAAGGACGGGAGGGAGAGGGGAGTAGCGAAGGAGAATGAGGATATCTTGAAGTGAGAGATGAGAGGAAAGCTTGGACTGTCCTCACATGACCCACCCATGCAAGCAGAGGAGAGGTGCGTCTCATGAACATTATCTCACGGTACAAGTGACCTGTCCCCTTTAAAGGAGTCTAAAGATGCCAAAGAACGTGTTCCCTTTAAGACTTGTAACTTTCCCCCCATACATTATGTGGATACAATTCTTGAACCAAACGATAGAACATTTTATGAGCTTTGAAATGGTATATAATATGAGGGGGCAGCGTGATGGTGGTTATTATGAAGGGGCATGGCCGTGATGGTGGTTATTATGAGTGGGCAGGGCTGTGATGGTGGTTATTATGACGGAGCAGGGCCGTGATGGTGGTTATAATGAGGGGGCAGGGCCGTGATGGTGGTTATTATGAGGGGGCAGGGCCGTGATGGTGGTTATTATGAGGGGGCAGGGCTGTGATGGTGGTTATTATGAGGGGGCAGGGCCGTGATGGTGGTTATTATGAGGGGGCAGGGCCGTGATGGTGGTGAACAAGCATGCTAAGTGGTCGAGACCATTCAAGTTGGCCCTCTGCAAGGCTCTCTCCGGAGCAGAATATAATTAGAGGGTTAAATTGTCTTGCGGGATATAGGCATGTCCGCACAACTGACAAACATACTGTACAGCTTTAGTGTCTTGCTGTAGTCAAAACTTTTAAGATCTATAGAGCTAAGAAGGTGGGTTTTTCAATTGACGGAGTTATCTTCACCCCCTCCCGTCATTCTACCAATTTTTCGGTTGTTTTGCTGAACCCCACGAAAGTCTGGTGTAATGCATGCGCATAAGCACGTCGTTTATGAATTTGCCAACACTTTACCGATCTTTAGGCAGGTGTTTGGCAGAGAAACGCGTTAGCTTTCTGAAATGCATTGGACAGTTTAGGGGGGGGGGGGGGGGGGGGGGGGGGAGATAGATACGATACTGGGGGATTCTGTGCAAAGTCACCAGCTCGATTCCAGGTGGAATAACCACCCCCCCCCCCCCCCCCCCCCCCCCAAGTTCAGTTGGTACTCAAGGCCCCCATTTCCATACTGGATGGAATCACTCCACCTACTGTATAAATCTCTCTCCTTTCCTCCGTCCCTACCAACATCGGGAAATTATGTGGGACAGCTTCAACCACACCCACACA
Organism: Cladorhizidae sp. MBARI D1340-BT2; assembly: GCA_028752905.1. Taxonomy (NCBI): domain Eukaryota; kingdom Metazoa; phylum Porifera; class Demospongiae; order Poecilosclerida; family Cladorhizidae; species Cladorhizidae sp. MBARI D1340-BT2. Next base: position 6,700,875 of record JAQNBH010000002.1, read on the forward strand.
CCCCAAAAAGGTCCATATCCATAACGGGTAACTATGTCTCTCTGTATGCGTGTGTTGAGACTGCTGGAGTCTACACCAGCTTGAAACCACTCCCTCATCGGAGTTGGGGGGTCTCAGCTAGCAGGTGCAAGATACCGAAGATTAACTTCACGTCTTCTAAAACTGTTTTGGATTGCCGGGGTTCACTGACTTCGCGAGGGATTCGAGGCTCGCTTGAAATATTTGGGGGGTCAAAATCGGTCCAAGTCACCGCTCATGGTCCTAAGAAGCTGCCAACGTGAGTTTCAGCCGACAAATAAACTTTGTCGCTGCTTCTGTCCGCCATATTAAAATATAGGAAGCGCAAATATATACCCTCTGCATTAGCACGTGCTAATATTTGAGCATTTATATGTACGCTCCCGAAATAACACTACTTTAGTTGTAGTTACATTGCATAACACGGTACTTGAGCTACGCATGGAACAAGTTTGAACCATTTATGTTGTCAGTCTATTGTCAACACCAACAATTGTGGATTTGGCATCCCGTCTTACTTCCTTGCTTCCTCTGTCTATAATACCTTAGCTACTTATAGTGACAGTAATATGCTTCCTCTGTCTATAATATACTAGCTACTTATAGTGACAGTAATATGCTTCCTCTATCTATAATACCTTAGCTACTTATAGTGACAGTAATATGCTTCCTCTGTCTATAATACCTTAGCTACTTATAGTGACAGTAATATGCTTCCTCTGTCTATAATACCTTAGCTACTTATAGTGACAGTAATATGCTTCCTCTATCTATAATACCTTAGCTACTTATAGTGACAGTAATATGCTTCCTCTGTCTATAATACCTTAGCTACTTATAGTGACAGTAATATGCTTCCTCTGTCTATAATACCTTAGCTACTTATAGTGACAGTAATATGCTTCCTCTATCTATAATACCTTAGCTACTTATAGTGACAGTAATATGCTTCCTCTGTCTATAATACCTTAGCTACTTATAGTGACAGTAATATGCTTCCTCTGTCTATAATATACTAGCTACTTATAGTGACAGTAATATGCTTCCTCTATCTATAATACCTTAGCTACTTATAGTGACAGTAATATGCTTCCTCTGTCTATAATACCTTAGCTACTTATAGTGACAGTAATATGCTTCCTCTGTCTATAATACCTTAGCTACTTATAGTGACAGTAATATGCTTCCTCTATCTATAATACCTTAGCTACTTATAGTGACAGTAATATGCTTCCTCTGTCTATAATACCTTAGCTACTTATAGTGACAGTAATATGCTTCCTCCCTCTATAATACCTTAACTACTTATAGTGACAGTAATATGCTTCCTCCCTCTATAATACCTTAGCTACTTATAGTGACAGTAATATGCTTCCTCTGTCTATAATATCTTAGCTACTTATAGTGACAGTAATATGCTTCCTCTGTCTATAATACTTTAGCCACTTATAGTGACAGTAATATGCTTCCTGTTTATAATACCTTAGCTACTTATAGTGACAGTAATATGCTTCCTCTGTCTATAATACCTTAGCTACTTATAGTGACAGTAATATGCTTCCTCTGTTTATAATACCTTAGCTACTTATAGTGACAGTAATATGCTTCCTCTGTATATAATACCTTAGCTACTTATAGTGACAGTAATATGCTTCCTCTGTTTATAATACCTTAGCTACTTATAGTGACAGTAATATGCTTCCTCTGTCTATAATACCTTAGCTACTTATAGTGACAGTAATATGCTTCCTCTGTCTATAATATACTAGCTACTTATAGTGACAGTAATATGCTTCCTCTATCTATAATACCTTAGCTACTTATAGTGACAGTAATATGCTTCCTCTGTCTATAATACCTTAGCTACTTATAGTGACAGTAATATGCTTCCTCTGTCTATAATACCTTAGCTACTTATAGTGACAGTAATATGCTTCCTCTATCTATAATACCTTAGCTACTTATAGTGACAGTAATATGCTTCCTCTGTCTATAATACCTTAGCTACTTATAGTGACAGTAATATGCTTCCTCCCTCTATAATACCTTAACTACTTATAGTGACAGTAATATGCTTCCTCCCTCTATAATACCTTAGCTACTTATAGTGACAGTAATATGCTTCCTCTGTCTATAATATCTTAGCTACTTATAGTGACAGTAATATGCTTCCTCTGTCTATAATACTTTAGCCACTTATAGTGACAGTAATATGCTTCCTCTGTTTATAATACCTTAGCTACTTATAGTGACAGTAATATGCTTCCTCTGTCTATAATACCTTAGCTACTTATAGTGACAGTAATATGCTTCCTCTGTTTATAATACCTTAGCTACTTATAGTGACAGTAATATGCTTCCTCTGTATATAATACCTTAGCTACTTATAGTGACAGTAATATGCTTCCTCTGTTTATAATACCTTAGCTACTTATAGTGACAGTAATATGCTTCCTCTGTCTATAATACTTTAGCTACTTATAGTGACAGTAATATGCTTCCTCTGTCTATAATACCTTAGCTACTTATAGTGACAGTAATATGCTTCCTCTGTCTATAATACCTTAGCTACTTATAGTGACAGTAATAATTATGCTTCTTCTGTCTATAATACATTAGCTACTTATAGTGACAGTAATATGCTTCCTCTGTTTATAATATCTTAGCTACTTATAGTGACAGTAATATGCTTCCTCTGTCTATAATACCTTAGCTACTTATAGTGGCAGTAATATGCTTCCTCTGTCTATAATACATTGGCAATGACAGTAATATGCTTCCTCTGTTTATAATACCTTAGGTGACAGTAATATGCTTCCTCTGTTTATAATACCTTAGCTACTTATAGTCACAGTAATATGCTTCCTCTGTCTATAATACCTTAGCTACTTATAGTGACAGTAATATGCTTCCTCCGTCTATAATACCTTAGCTACTTATAGTGACAGTAATATGCTTCCTCTATCTATAATACCTTAGCTACTTATAGTGACAGTAATATGCTTCCTCTGTCTATAATACCATAGCTACTTATAGTGACAGTAATATGCTTCCTCTGCCTATAATACCTTAGCTACTTATAGTGACAGTAATATGCTTCCTCTATCTATAATACCATAGCTACTTATAGTGACAGTAATATGCTTCCTCTGTCTATATAGCTACTTATAGTGACAGTAATAATAATATGCTTCCTCTGTCTATAATATCTTAGCTACTTATAGTGACAGTAATATGCTTCCTCTGTTTATAATACCTTAGCTACTTATAGTAACAGTAATATGCTTCCTCTGTTTATAATACCTTAGCTACTTATAGTGACAGTAATATGCTTCCTCTGTTTATAATACCTTAGCTACTTATAGTGACAGTAATATGCTTCCTCTGTTTATAATACCTTAGCTACTTACATGTATAGTGACAGTAATATGCTTCCTCTGTCTATAATACTTTAGCTACTTATAGTGACAGTAATATGCTTCCTCTGTCTATAATATCTTAGCTACTTATAGTGACAGTAATATGCTTCCTCTGTCTATAATACTTTAGCTACTTATAGTGACAGTAATATGCTTCCTCTGTCTATAATACCTTAGCTACTTACATGTATAGTGACAGTAATATGCTTCCTCTGTCTATAATACTTTAGCTACTTATAGTGACAGTAATATGCTTCCTCTGTCTATAATACCTTAGCTACTTATAGTGACAGTAATATGCTTCCTCTGCCTATAATACCTTAGCTACTTATAGTGACAGTAATATGCTTCCTCTATCTATAATACCATAGCTACTTATAGTGACAGTAATATGCTTCCTCTGTCTATATAGCTACTTATAGTGACAGTAATAATAATATGCTTCCTCTGTCTATAATATCTTAGCTACTTATAGTGACAGTAATATGCTTCCTCTGTTTATAATACCTTAGCTACTTATAGTAACAGTAATATGCTTCCTCTGTTTATAATACCTTAGCTACTTATAGTGACAGTAATATGCTTCCTCTGTTTATAATACCTTAGCTACTTATAGTGACAGTAATATGCTTCCTCTGTTTATAATACCTTAGCTACTTACATGTATAGTGACAGTAATATGCTTCCTCTGTCTATAATACTTTAGCTACTTATAGTGACAGTAATATGCTTCCTCTGTCTATAATACCTTAGCTACTTATAGTGACAGTAATATGCTTCCTCTGTCTATAATACTTTAGCTACTTATAGTGACAGTAATATGCTTCCTCTGTCTATAATACCTTAGCTACTTATAGTGACAGTAATATGCTTCCTCTGTCTATAATACCTTAGCTACTTATAGTGACAGTAATAATTATGCTTCTTCTGTCTATAATACATTAGCTACTTATAGTGACAGTAATATGCTTCCTCTGTTTATAATATCTTAGCTACTTATAGTGACAGTAATATGCTTCCTCTATCTATAATACCTTAGCTACTTATAGTGACAGTAATATGCTTCCTCTGTCTATAATACTAGCTACTTATAGTAATATGCTTCCTCTGTCTATAATATCTTAGCTACTTATAGTGACAGTAATATGCTTCTTCTGTCTATAATATCTTAGCTACTTATAGTGACAGTAATATGCTTCCTCTGTTTATAATACCTTAGCTACTTATAGTGACAGTAATATGCTTCCTCTATCTATAATACCTTAGCTACTTATAGTGACAGTAATATGCTTCCTCTGTCTATAATACTAGCTACTTATAGTAATATGCTTCCTCTGTCTATAATATCTTAGCTACTTATAGTGACAGTAATATGCTTCCTCTGTTTATAATACCTTAGCTACTTATAGTGACAGTAATATGCTTCCTCTATCTATAATACCTTAGCTACTTATAGTGACAGTAATATGCTTCTTCTGTCTATAATATCTTAGCTACTTATAGTGACAGTAATATGCTTCCTCTGTTTATAATACCTTAGCTACTTATAGTGACAGTAATATGCTTCCTCTGTCTATAATATCTTAGCTACTTATAGTGACAGTAATATGCTTCCTCTGTCTATAATATCTTAGCTACTTATAGTGACAGTAATATGCTTCCTCTGTCTATAATACCTTAGCTACTTATAGTGACAGTAATATGCTTCCTCTGTCTATAATACCTTAGCTACTTATAGTGACAGTAATATGCTTCCTCTGTCTATAATATCTTAGCTACTTATAGTGACAGTAATATGCTTCCTCTGTCTATAATACCTTAGCTACTTATAGTGACAGTAATATGCTTCCTCTGCCTATAATACTTTAGCTACTTATAGTGACAGTAATATGCTTCCTCTGTCTATAATACTTTAGCTACTTATAGTGACAGTAATATGCTTCCTCTGCCTATAATACCTTAGCCACTTATAGTGACAGTAATATGCTTCCTCTGTCTATAATACTTTAACTTCTTATAGTGGCAGTAATATGCTTCCTCTGTTTATAATACCTTAGGTGACAGTAATATGCTTCCTCTGTCTATAATACCTTAGCTACTTATAGTGACAGTAATATGCTTCCTCCGTCTTTAATACCTTAGCTACAGTACTTATAGTGATAGTAAAATGCTTCCTCTGTCTATAATACCTTAGCTACTTATAGTGACAGTAATATGCTTCCTCTGTCTATAATACCTTAGCCACTTATAGTGAATTAAACCTTTAATCTCATGTTAAACGAAAACAAGAGCTAAACCCACTGTGGTTTACCATTTAAAGTCCATATCTTTGCACACATTCATGCTATGGTCCTGACATGATTTATATACGAAAATGTAGCCAGTGCAGATGCTTTCTGGGGGTAATTCTTGTTTTGCCATACATGTTGATCTCTTGGAACTGTAGGTTGGAATATGAAGTGAAGTCACCTCTCAAACTCCTTGAGCAACTACTTTCCAGCATCAAGAATTGTGATTGAACAAACACTACAGATTGAGGCCAAGAGTAAGGCCAAGAGATATTTTTAATACAAAGTGACTTATGTTCATGTGAAGGCGGTTCTCTAA